>JAYEVH010000204.1:0-198231 GCA_036346255.1 Ampelocalamus luodianensis
AAGTATGCAGGACATGCATGTATGTCCCGTGTGCAAAGCATCCACGATACAAGCGTAAGAATCTTTGCTAAGGTGAAGCAAGGACCTCCTACTAAGATGTTATGGTATCACTTTGTTATCCCATGTTTGAAGCGTTTATTTGAGAAGGAGGCAAGATTGCTACGTTGGCACTCGGAGGAGCATAAGAAAGATGGAAAGCTAAGACACCCTGCTCATTCTGTCTAGTGGAGAAACTTCGATCGAAGCTTCAAAGAGTTCGGTACGGAACCAAGGAACATAAGGTTAGGGTTGAGTACAGATGGAATGAATCCTTTCCGTAACATGAGCAGTGACACAGCACGTGGCCCGTGAATCTATGTATATACAACCTTCCTCCTTGGCTGTGTATGAACTAGAAGTACATTTTGATGTCACTACTTATCCAAGGACCGAAGCAACCTGGGAACGATATTGATATGTACCTAGCACTATTACTGGAAGATCTTGTGACACTGTGGAACGGAAGGGGTACAAGTATGGGATGCGTATAAAGCAGAGAACTTCTCTTTACATGCCATGTTGTTCGCACCATCAATAGTTTTTACGCCCTTGGTAACCATCGGGGTTGGTACAAAAGGCCAAAGCATCTTGTCACGCTTTGCTTAGATGGTACGGAGAGTGTATGGCTAAACAACTCGTGCGAAATTGTGTATATGTGTCACCGTAGGTTCCTTCCCAGATTCACCCATATCGTAAGATGAAAAAACAATTCGACGGGAATAAGGAGGACAGTTCAGCTCCAAGGGCTTTTAGAGGGAAAGAGGTCTATGATATGGTTAAGGATATCGATGTTGTGTTTGAAAAGAGACGTAAATTAAGGACTCGTCAAAAGAACATTTGGAAGAAGCGATCAATTTTTTAGAACTTGCCTTATTGGGAGTACTTAGAAGTTCGTCACTGCATCGACGTCATGCACGTAAAAAAGAATGTATGTGATAGCTTGATTGGTCTCTTATTGAACATCAGTGGTAAAACAAAGGATGGTATTTACGCACAGCGTGACTTGGTTGATATGAATATAAGGACCGAGTTAGCACCAAAAAGACCGATAAAAGACGTTACCTTCCCCAACTTGCTACACTCTCATCCAAGGCCAAGAGAAATGAAGCGTGCGGGCGTGCATGGTGTGAAAGTTCTCAGTCAGGTTACTCATTCAAGCATTAAGAAACTTGTTTCTATGGAATATTTGAAATTAATTAGTATGAAGTCTCATGATTGTCATATGTTGATAACATAAATGCTTCTGTTGCAATTAGGAGTATCTTTGAACAAGGTCCGAGTGGCAATATTGAGGTGTGTTATTTCTTTAACTCAATTGCTCGTAAGGTCATCGATCCGAAGGACTAGATGCTCTAGAGGCGAGTGGTGATGACTCTATGTCATCTTAAGATGTATTCCCTCCATCTTTTTTGATATCATGGTCTATCTCATTGTTCACCTTGTGAAAGAGATAAAGATATGCGGCCCTGTGTTCCTACGTCATATGTACCTATTCAAGAGGTACATAGGAATTCTCAAGTCATACGTACGAAATCGATCTCGATCGGAGGGTAGCATCATCGAAGGTTATGCAACCGAAGAGGTCATTGAGTTCTGCGTCGACTACATGGCTCAGGTGGAACCGATAGGTGTGCCTCTATATCGTTATAAGGGGAGACTGGGGGGTATCGGGACCATCGGAAGGAAATCAACCACTTCCGATCGGGATACGTACGTTCAAGCCCATTTCACGGTCTTGCAACACATGACCCAAGTGTCCCGTGCATCGACGAGCACAAAGACATGGTACGCCAATAGAATTCGTGACTAGTCGGAGGTTTGGATCACGAGAGAGCACAACTGTCGGTTCAACGAATGGTTAAAGGTGCGATTCACTAGGAGGTAATCAAGTGACGATACGCTGTTATGGTTGGCAAAAGGTCCAGAATTTACAATTGTGACATAGCAAGGATACGACATAAATGGGTACATATTTTATACGACAGCTCAGGATAGGAAGAGCACAGTCAAGAACAGTGGTGTCCGCATAGATGCATTTCACGAGCAGTTCAATACCGCTGGGCCACGTGGGTTGAACTCCTATTATCGGTTCGTAGAGGAGATTTGAGAGCTCGACTACATACTTTTCAAGATCCCTCTATTTCGATGCTATTGGGTTAAACTTTCGTAGGGTGTGAAGGTTGATAAGTACGGCGTCACTACTGTGGAACTCAAACGTGTCGGATACAAGGACGAACCATTCGTACTTGCTAAGCAAGTTGTTCAAGTTTTTTATGTAACGGACCAGGAAAATAAGAATCACCACGTAGTTCTTCATGGAAAAGAAGGATTGTCGGAGTTGAGAATGTCGTGGATGAGGAAGAGTATAATCAATTTGACGAGTTGCCTCCTTTCGGAGTCGGCATCAGGCTCGAGGAAGAACCCAGTGAGGAAGCTAGCTATATGTGTGTCGAACATCATGAAGGGCTATATTTTAAATAAGAATTTATTTCATAACATGAGACATGCCAATGTGGAATTGTCATGTGTGAATTTATTCCATTGTAATTTATTGCACTTGGAAAATCTCAATCACAATATTAAACCTTAACCTAATGCAACTCCCCAAAAGAAAACAAAAATAAAAACTTATGATCATCATCTGGAACCAATTTATTCAAATACTAGAATAATTATCATGAATTAATATAATTTTTACCAAATGTTTGGAACTATATTTCACCTACAGAAAATGTAAACTTAATATAATGACCTATTCTAGGTTTGAATATAAACTATACAAATTAAATCATGAAAAGTAAGGTTTAAGATTTTTTATGAATACTAGACCTTCCGAGGAAGCCCTATGAATTATTTCAAGATTTTACAAAATTTATTTCTATTTTTAAGACCTAGGTCAAAGTGGTAGTTTAGTTTTAAATCTCAGTCAACCCTAATTAGACTTAGATCAAGCCATTCAGGACCGTCTGATATAGATCGCACGATCCACACGGGCCGCACGTTCGGTAGTTCGAGCGTACTCACGTGCCCAGCCGTTCGATTTTAAATCAACCGTCCAGATCAAGCGGAAACGTTCAGACCATCCGAATGCGCAACGATTATGGACCGTTAGATCTCAATCGAGCCACCCAAACATAAGGTCCGAACGTTGCTGTCATAGACGGTTCTATACTGGAACCATCTATGATATGCACCACATCACAGACAGTTCTTTTATGGAACCGTCTGTGATTACTTATCATACATGGTTCCATTATAGAACCATCTGTGATATGCTTTTATTAGGCAGGAACCGCTAGGTTTTGTGCTCTTACTCGTCACTCGCCCTTACTCTCGCCCGTTCACCTCCCCACCCCAGCGCTGTCGCCCTTGACGCCACCACCCAAGGTACACCTCCTCTGGTCCTTGCGCTGGTGGCTCCAATGCCTCCGGTCCTCCCTCGTGCTGCTGACTCCAGCGCCTCCTCGGTCCGTCCGCTGCGGTGTGCCGGCTCCAACGCCTCCTCCGGTCCTCCCTCGCGTCGCTGATGACTTGGCCTCCTCCACGTCGAAGCCATGCCGCTAAGCCTCCTCCACGCCGCAGCCACTCCACTAGGTTTTCTAGGACATCATCCTTGTGACGTGCCTAGTCTATTTATCTTCTTGGTGGTTTCGAGTACTATCGTCTCGTGAGTGTCTCTGTATTCATGTATTATGTATCACTTTGAATATATATATATATGCTGTACTAGTTCAATTCTGAAATTGATTTGTTAGTTTTGGGAGATATATTGCAAAGTGACTTTTGAGTGATCTGTTGAAACTGCTCTGTGATAATAATTGTCATAAATGGAATTAGAGAGTGAGGAAGATGTCGAGTCTGAATATGCAGTGGTTTTTCCTTCTAAAGAAATGCTAGAGACTGGTCTAAAACTAGAAGAGTTGAATTGGCACTTCATTTCATCAAGGCCAAGATAGAAAAGTCCAACATGGACCCTGATGCTTCTTTAGTCCTTTCAGCAGCTTGGATTAAAGTCTCTGGTATCCCTGTCCTAGCAAAGTCTGCAGAGATTGTGAAAGAGATAGTCGGTACTATAGGGAACTCAGAGAAGTGGATGAGATCACTTGATAAGAGTCGACCCAATCGAGGTGAAAATTCTCAACAGGATCCTTTATCTATCAATTGCTATGTTGAAGTGTTTATTAACTCGATGGGTTATGAGATTAAATTTGAGTCGAAGGAGGGTGAGGAAGAAAGGAGCTTGTTTGTGATCATTTTAATAAATCCTATGCTCGTAGAAAAGATGAAGATGATGAAGACGATGAGGTGATTCTCATGGCAATGATTACATAAGCGAGTGGGAGAAGTTGTGAGAGAAGTTTGGTGGGGAGCCACAATCTAAGGTTGACCAGAAAAGTGGGGATGGATCCAATCAGAACAGATCTAAGAAGCAATTTGCGATGGAGTCGGAGAAAGAGGAGATAAGTTCTGGATCAGTGGTTAGGGAGGGTCAGATCACTCCTTTCTTACAGGATAATGCTTTGGTTGTGAGGCCTTTAGCTTATAGCTTCCCTAAAGATAGGGAGCAGGTGGGGGGGGGAGGGCTTAGAACAGTTGGATCATATCCCTAGTGCGAGTGGGGATTCAGGTAAGAAAGAACAGATTGTGGGAGCTGACCTTGAGGAGGATTTTACTTCACATTGTCCTTCTAATGCTATAGTAGTTCACACTAAGACAGGTCCTACCTACATGCAAGTAGCTTTGAGGCCTTGTCTTCAACCTCCTGATGAAGGTTTGGATTCAATGGAGAAGCAACATTTAGAGCAACAGGCACTTTTAAGGCAGAGAGAGATTCAATCTCAAGATCAATCGAAAAAAGTTGTCAGGTAGCAAATGACATGGTGGATTTAGGAATTACAAAAGAGGTAAAAGATGAGGTGAGGTTTAACATAGGGGTGAATAGTCAAAATAGGGAAGAAGATAGAGCTCAGACTTCAAATTAGGGGCCTGGCAGAGGATTGGATACCATCAAAGAGACGAGGAGGTAGGAACAAATTTAAAGAACCTCAGGTAGCAACCAGGAAAAGTACACGTATTCAAGATCAAGGAATGCCTATGCAGGAGAAAGCAACAATGCTGAAATCCATTCAGAACTTGGAAACCCAAGGTAAATCTAATCCTTTTACTATTCGTAATGATGCTTCTTGTAGTTATTTAGAGAATGTTGCTTCCTCTTGCGGGATCATTTTGGGATCTCATGTTGAGTCCCCACCTGAGGTGATTTCTACTTTCAAGGCTAGTGAACTAGCTAGAGCTGCCATTGCCAAAGGAGAGCTGGAGTTATTAAATAAAAATGAAAAAGATAGAAAATAATTTGGATACTAAAAAAGGGGTGGAATCGAAAGAGGATAATGTGTTGACAGCTGTTGATAATGAAACAAGGGGTGCTGTGGGGTTTAAAATGAAGAAGCAAGTTAGGGGAAAGCTTAATGCAGGTAGAACTTCTCATAAGAAAAGTTATACTTGAAGATTCTTTTTGGAATATTAGAGGCCTGGGTAATTCAACCAAGAGAGGTCAGCTTAAAGAACTGATCCACAAAGAGAGATTTGATGCGGTGGGGGTGCATGAGACTATTATGTGTAGGAGACTATTATGTCTGACTTCACTGAAAGAGAGCTTAAAACTTTATCTGGTAATGGTGACTTTGGATGGAGTTGGATGCCTGCTCATGGTCACTCGGGGTATTTTCTTTGGGGTGAGGAATGATTTTCTGAAATTGAAGGAATGATCTAGGTAGATTCTTTGTTAGCATGATGGTAAGACATAAGCAGAATAACTTTAGGTGGGAATTGGTGACAGTTTATGGCCCAGCAAATCATGATTTATCTCAATAGTTTTTAGAGGAGCTTCACAGAAAGTGTCAGCAGTCTCTGTTGCCTCTGGTTCTAGGGGAGATTTCAATTTAATTAGAAAAGGTGAGGACAAAAGCTCTGCTGGTATCAATTACAGTCTGATGGATAAGTTCAATGATTTTATTGACGATAACAAATTATTGGAGGTAAAGAGGAGTGGCCCTAAGTACACTTGGACTAATAAACAAGTTAACCATGTTATGGTCAACTTGGATAGGATCTTGGTTTCTACTGCTTGGGAAGCTAATTATCCTCTTTGTTTTTCTTCTAGTTTGACTAGAATAGGATCTAATCATACTCCTATCATTCTTTTCTCTAGGGTGGAAAGCACAGTTCCTAAAGGAAGATTTTAGTTTGAAAAAAAGGTGGTTATGCCAGGAGAATTTCAGATATCTTGTTATGATTAAATGGGAGGAGATCAGTAGGAGAGCTCCTGATTAGTGCTACTATATGGACAAATGGAATGAGAGTTTGGCATCTCTTAGACAATTTCTAAGAGGATGGGGTGAAAATTTGAATGGAGATTACATTAGAAAAAAGAAGCTTATTTTGGATGATCTAAATAGGCTGGATAGGAAAATAGAAAATCAGACTATGTTGGCTGAGGACTGGACCTGCAGATATAAGGCTGAGAGGGATCTGAAAAAGATTTATGATATGGAGGAAATATTTTGGCAGCAGAGGGGTAATGTGAAGTGGTTACTTCAAGGGGATGCTAATACTAGATTCTTTCATAGTTATGCAAATGGTAGAAGGAGAAAGAATTTGATTTTTGGTCCGATAATGGTGAAGAGCATTTAACTTCGAGAAAGCATTAGAGAATATATTTACTGTGTATTATAAAGCTTTGTTTGGGCAAGAATATAGGCGGTATCAGGTTGGCTTCTAATTTCTAGAGGAAAGATTTTATGGTTAATGAGGAGGATAATGATTGCCTTATTCAACCTTTCTCGAGCAGGAGGTTTTAGCATTATTAAGGGTTTGCTTGCGATTCGCTCCTGCCCGAATAGTTTTCCACTTTTTTATAAAACTTCTGGGAGACTTTGAAGAAAGTGTACATGGAACTGGTCACAGACTTCTATCAGGGGAATTTGGATTTAAAAAGATTAAACTTTGGGGTGATTACTTTGATTCCTAAAATCAAGGATGCTGCTTCTATTAAGCAATTTCGTCCTATCTGTCTGATTAATGTGAGTTTCAAAATCATCACCAAGATCTTGGCTGTGAGGCTGGGGAAGATTGCAGACAGGATTATCCATAAAAGTCAAACTGCTTTTATTAAAAATAGAAATATCTTGGATGGAGTAGTTTCTCTTCATGAGGTCCTTCATGAGTTGAGAATTTTCAAAAGGAAAGGGGTTATTCTTAAACTGGACTATGAGAAAGCATATGATAAGATTCAATGGGGTTTTTTTGGAAAGTGTTATGAAAGGCAATGTAACACCCTGGCCCAACCCTAAGCTCGGAATGCCACTAACTACACTAACTATCAATTTTAACATCATTTTATAATAAATTACAGCAAGCGTATCACAATAAAACCCGTCCACGGGTCACAATAATATAAGCATAATGATATGACAACCAAAGATAATTTACTCCTAGACGCATAACAAGGTAATAAACCAAGATTAACGCAAACCAATCGATTAAGTCTATTGGATGAATAATCAACTCTAACTTATCATCTAAGGTTATTCAACACCATCATGCTCATGCCCATATGCATCTCATCAGCTGATACCGGTATAGCGGAGTGTTCACCCGTCGATGAACCACTCTATCCTTCACTCCCGTGAAGTCCCCACCGAAGTAGGATTTTATCCAGAGCACTCTGGACTAGTCATGTATCTTTCTCACCGACCTCACCAGACTAGTTACATGACTTTCTCACCGACCTGGCTCGTGCAATTCTTGTCATGATGAATGTAAATGATGCAACATCTTTAATTATTCATCAACATAATCCATCTCATTAACTCAATATCTCATTCTCATTAACGCAATATCATAATCTCATTCAATCCATGTCGTCAATACCATGTATAAGAATAAGCTTAACAAAAGCATAATAAATAGCATGATAAGTAATATCAATGACAATGGCGAACAATCTATTGTTCACCACTCTACCATGTACTTGCCTTTAGTGTTGCGATGCGTTAGGAGGCAAAGACGATGCCGCTAACCTCGAAGCCTCACCTCCTACACCATTAGATTACTCAATAAGAACCACGACATCAAGACACTACTGCAGCACATACCCCAAAACCCAACGTTTAAATTACATTCTTTACTCGAATTGAACTAGAATCTAGCAGGAAGCTGTAAAGGACAGCAGTAGTAAAAGTAACATAACTTTTGCGCTGAAATTCATAAAAAATGCAAACTCAGGCTTGTTTGAAAGGTAATGAAATTATCTACAACAATATAGTTGGTGGAAATCCCGAATTATATATACATCTAACTCCAAAAGATAGATGAACACCGTCTGTCAGAACTATTCGACAAAACTGGGCAGTAGCACGAAAACAGCCATAACTTCTAATTGGCTAAACCAAACTTAGCGTTCTTTATCAATATCGAAAGCTAAGACCAAGGCCTACAATAACCTAATTTGGTGAAAACCCTGAATCTTCCATTAACACAATCATATTTTAAAGACAACTTGACAGTTCATTCTCGTCAATATTCTGGACAGCAGAGATGAAAACTATCATAACTTTTGATCCGTATGTCGAATTAAGTGATCTTGACGGCCACTGAAAGCTAAGAACATTATATAAATATCTCTAGGAGATGAAAACCTCTAATTCGGCTTCTAAAAACCCGAAAACAGTCGTACAACCTTCTGGACAGAATTGAATCTCTAACCGTAGCAAATCGAACCAATCAATTCTAAGTGAATTCACATCTACTACTAATCAAACAACGAAGATCGACACCGTTACCCTTCAAGCACCCATGAATACGATGGAGAAACCCCACGAAGACCATCTCTCCTCTTATCCTCCTCTTCTCTTCTTTCCTTCTTCCTTCCTCTAGTTGATCTTCCTCTTCCTGGCCGGCAGTAGTGGAGAGGCAGTGCTACCGTACCTCGTCGTGCTCTGATGCAGTGGTGCTCTGATGTCAGCGGTGCTACGGTGCGCGTGCTCTGAAAAAAAAGCGCTAGGGTTTGTACCTCTTAAGCCCCTTCCCACTTGGGCCAAAGAGCTATGGGCCGAAGGCCCAAGTTGTAATACTCCTCCCAAATTCTGAATTTTCCTTTCTAATTATATTTAATTTCAGTATTAATCATTTATTTGTTGTATGTTTAAACGGGATATTACAGGCAAAGACTTTTCTAAAACTTGGATTGAGTGGGTGATGAGTTCAATTAGGGGGGGGGGCAAAGTTTGGGTAGTAGAGTAGCAGACAAAATTATTGATAAAATGAAGAAGAGGCTTGACAGTTGGAAGAACAATATACTTTCATCTGGGGGGAGATTGGTCCTTACTAATAGCTGTCTTAGTAGTCAGCCTATCTATACCATGGGGTTTTATAATTTGAATGAGGAGATTCAGCATAAGATGGATGCTATCAGGTCTAGGTTTTTTTTGGAGAGGGGCAAGTGATCGATTCAGATACCATATGGTCAAGTGGGGAGCTGTGTGCATACCTAAGGAGTTTGGTGGTTTAGGAGTGATTAACACCAGACTGTTGAATAATTGTCTTATCTGTAAATGGTTTTGGAAGCTGAGTAAAGCAAAGGATGAAATCTGGTTTAGGATCCTAAAAGCTAAGTATTTTCCGGAGGGGGATTATAGAACTTCTATTCCTACCAAAAGCTCACAATTTTGGAAATCTATACATAGGGTTCAACATTTGTTTAACAAGTGGGGTGTCCTTCCAGGTGGGGGATGGGAAAAACACTTCTTTCTGGCATGATGTTTGGGTTGATGACTGCCCTCTTAAGATTAGTTTTCCTCGGTTATATAATATATGTTCTGACTCTGATGTTAAAGTTGCTGATTGTGTGGTGAATGGAACCTGGCATATCCATTTTGTTAGAAATTTTAGGAAAGAAGAAGAAAGACAGTGGGTAAATCTAAAAGACAGGTTGGATGGGGTGGATCTGAGTGGGGAGAGAGATAAAATGATTTGGAGTTTAGACAGTAAGGGTCAGTTTACTGTGAAATCCTTGTACCAGTATGTGTCTTTTGGTGGGGTCATTGATGTTAGAATGAAAAAGCTTTGGTCTAGTTCAATTCCCCTCAAAGTTAAAATTTTCTTATGGCAAACTTATCATAATAGAATTCCAACGGCGGATCAGCTTGTCTCTAGAAAGTGGAAAGGGGATGTGAATTGTATCCTTTGTGGGGTGAGGGAGGATGCGAGACATGTTCTTTTCCAGTATGTTCTTGCTAAGTTTGCTTGTTCTTGTTGTAGGGAAGCTTTTGGTTGGAGTAATTGCCCTGACTCTCTGGAAGATTTTCATCTAAATTGGTTAGATTGGATGGGTATTAATAACTACAATATCTACTTAATTAGTTTTGCGACTATGGTTTGGATACTTTGGAAAACCGAGAATAAGATGGCGATAGAGAGAATTTTACCTAAGCGCCATCCGAGTTGTGTTCAATTTATGTCCGCTTGCAAGACCTGGAGGACGGTGATCGAAAGAGGATCGACAAAGGCTGGATGAAATCTTATCGACGCTTGAAGGCTGGATGAAAAGATTTTGCCTTTTGAATAGGTAGTTGCTTTTGTAGTAGGGTGCTGTCTAAAACTTGTAATCTGACTTTTGCTGGCTACAGTTGAGCTTTTGGTGCTAACCTGGCAATCCTAGTTTGTTATCCTTTTGGTTGTATGAACTCTATATTTTGCTTTCTATAAAAGCAGGGAGTTTCTTCCTCTGTCAAAATAATAATAATAATTGTCATAAACTGAAATTGGTGTAATAGCATATTCAGATTTGACATCTATATGTTAGCTGATTATTATTGCTGTTTATGAGAAATAATTTGACAACTTAGTAAAGCATTCTTAAGAGCTCAAAATCTGAATTTTGTTGTCATATTCAATTAATGAAGAGTTTAGACTAAAAAGGTTGAGATGACAAAGATTAATTCTTTTACATCTCATCTTTTGAGAGCACTTAATAACATCATATTTCTGAGCTATATGATGATTTCTTTCATATACATGTGGTATATGTTTAGCTTTTCATTCAGTTTAAATGGTTTGGAGGATTTACATTTACATATGTTGATTTGGTCATTTAAATGATGGTGGATTAATGCTTTAATGTCTTATGATTATGCTGAAATTAATTTTGATTATTTGCTAAAATCACATTTCTTACAACATTCGGTTGATTATGATTTGGTCATTTAAATCTTTGGTGGATTAAGAGCTCATAGTCTAAATATTAGTTGTTTGATTCAATTTGTGAAGTATATTAGGCTTTAGGGTTGTGATGACAATGACCATGTCCTGTGAAACTAGCCTTCTGAGAGCACTCTTTATCTTCAAGACTCTGAGCTTTAGGCTGAGCATTTTATTCATCTTAAATGACTTGATGAAACTTCATATGTATAGATAGCAAGTAAGCTAGATGGCGTCCGCACTGTCTTCGCCACCTTCATCGATGTTGCCAAATGCGTCTGGATCTCCGAGCAAAGTGGTACATCTGCGCGAGCAGAGGAATATAAAAAATGCCTGCGGGCCGAATGACCATCATAGAGTCGGTGACGGTGGGGTCCTTGCGAGTCCCAAGAAAGAAGCAGCGAGATTTCGGACCATCTGTGGGATACTTGTAAGGAAGCGGGTCCCCATCACCACACTAAGTCGGACACTCTATTGGATGTTCGGAGAGGCGAGCTGTGGACGAAATTTCAAACTCGTTCATTATCCCAGAAGCAGACAAGGCACACGTGGAACGACATGCGTTGCTCGCGATGGGACACGCGTGGAGGACCTTCAAGACCACGCTTGTCACGAAGTATGTGAACACGGGTCGGACGCCCTTCACGAAGTATAAATTCTTGTTGCGGGATATATGAGACACCTTTGTGCAAATAAAGATGACGACCAAATTTCAGGAGCAAAGTGCGGCGCACAAGGCTCTCTAGGCACAAAACACTCACCCCCATAGACTCGGCACTGCTGGGTACACGGGTAAAACCGTGCAATGGGCGACGGAGGACGAGAACGCAAACACGCCATTTGCTGAGATCACAAATGAGCGCACTAATTCCAAGTTAAGAGCGAGGGCATCTGCCACGTCTTCGGGCGACATCTCTTTCAAAAACAAAGCAGACGAGGCAGTGTCCCAATGTCTGGTAAATATGTCGAACTACGTAGTTGTTAATAAGTCCATAACTTCATACTGTCTATAATAACATGATGACCTCTTGCAGCATGCATTGATTTCCGCATCTTCCCAAGGCTCCTTCGAAGCAAACAGGGAGAAGGATATACTATCGGAGGCCCTGGGAAACAAGGAGCACTTGGGTCGCACGCAAGGCAAGGGGGTTTACGTATCTTGGAGGGATGGATTCGCAGACGACTACTACATGTATAGGAGTAGGAAGAGATCCAAGGTCGAGTAAGACAACTGGTTGGAACAGATGCAAGGACAGATAGCAAGATTGCAGGATCAACTGAATCAAGTACTCGTCAACTAGTCGCAAGCCGCCCCCGTTGTTTTGGGAGCTAGTCCTCCTCAACATCGGACTAGCGTCGCATCTACGCAAAATTCTGAACATGACGACGTCCAATTACCTCTCGATGACATCAAGGTAATGTACATCTCTGGAATGCTCCAAAAGATAGATCTATAGGATGCCTTAGCTAATTGCATATCGTTTTGTAGGAGGCGACGCCCTGCATGCTCTATTTTTGCAGTGCCATCAGCAAAAACAAGAAGATTGTGCATTCTACATTTGCCATCATATCCAGCAAATCATGAGTGCTAAGTTGAAGGGTCCCGAGGTTGGTGGTCAATCTCGCAATAAGTATTTCCTAATTATAAATTTAAATATATATGCTTACTACTTTACTCTTGCTAGCGACAGGGCTTGAACATAGATTTAGATTCATTCGTTATGAGAGAGATCTCGGAGGTTCGAGGGAAGCTCTGCGCTTTCATCAAGACGCAGATCATTAACACCAATGGAGAGTTTCACTACTCCGTCAACACCACTGAATGACCTTCAAACAATTGATTCAATTGTAATTCACTTTGAATAGTTGTAATTCAATTGTAACTCTAGCGACAATACTTGATACATATTCTTTTGTAAGTGATTTTGAGTTGTAAATGATCACTTTGAGTTGTCAACGATTGATTCATCTATGATGTATCTATTTTCTGCCTGCTTGTTGTCAGAGGGCATGGCTAGCAATTCCTGAGGCTAACTGAAAAAAAAAGAGTTAGGTTTAAAGAACTATCACAGATGGTTTGATTGTTAAATCGTCGTGATATGTGGGATATCATAGGCGGTTCTAGTCACGAGCGGTTCTAGTTACCAACCGCCTATGATATCATACATATCATAGAAGCGATTGGTAACTAGAACCATCTGTGATATCCCACATATCACAGATGGTTGAACGATCAAACCGTATGTGTTGTGACTTATCACAGACGGTTCAAAAATCGTCTGTGATAACCGCTTGTTATCACAGACGTAAAAACACAGACGGTTGGAAAACCATCTGTGATGACGGTTCTGAACCGTCTGTGATGAGATTTTCTGTAGTAGTGGCTCACTCACCGTTGTTGCCCGTGGAGTCGTAGGTCATCGGGAGCTCACGTGCTGCCATTACCGTCGTCCAAGGGAGTCGTGTGCCTCACAGGGAGCTCTTGCTTACCGCACCTAGGGCTCGTACGCCGTCGCCGAGAACCCAGGAGGGGAAGGTAACCTAAACCCTAACCCTAATTTTGACATTTTTTCGAGTTGAATTTATTTTGAAATCCAGTTGAAAATCCCCAACTAGAGTTGAAATTACTCGGATTCAATGTGAATCTTCCTGATTTGAAAGTTTTTTGTGTGGAATATTTTCCTGAATTGAATGGTCTGAAATTGAAACATCCCAATTTGAGATGTTTTCGAGTTGAAATTTCCCCACGTTGAAAGTTTCTGACTTGAAGATTTCCAGTTAGAAACTTTCCGATTTGACAATTTTTTGATCAGAAAATTCTGATTTTTTGAAAGTTCTTGAGAGGGGAGGATTTGAGTGAAGAGAGGAAGAAGATGGTGGGAGGAGCTGCTTGGACGGGGGAAGTCCAGCGTGGCATTGTTGGGTAGGGGCGTTTGTGTGCCACATGTCAGGCATCTGCAAGTTGCATTCCTTGTGGACGCCCTCAAATTAGAGGCCCTCCTTATATACTGTGGAGGTTGGCTCTTAGGGAAAAATGAAGGGCCTGCTCCTAAGTTTAAGGCTATGTCTCAAGAAATATTTTATAAAAAGAGAGGGGCGAGAGTGAGGGGAGAGGGGATGAGTGGATCCCACCTTATTAGCTCATTAGGTTTTGTGAGTTGAAACAATCTATTATCTTATTAAAGCAGAGTCAAAGAAGCCACCACGTTCGCTCTCAAGGACTAGAAATTTCCAAGTTAATGAGTAGAAAAAGATAAAGATCTACACCGTCGATCGTGGTGGGTCCAGATTATAACGGTTTATATTTAAAAAAAGAGTCAATGCCAAGTACAATAAAACTAAAATTCAGAATAAAAATAAAATAAAATCAACAATTTGATTTCTATACAATTCCTAAGTAAAAGAGTCCATATAAAGTATAATATAACTGAAATTTGGAGTAAAATAAAATAAATTAGCAATTTGATTTCCATACAATTCTAAGTAAAATCCCTAAATAATTATATTTCGAATAAAAATAAATGATAATTTGAAATTAGATTTGTATACAAAACCCAACAAAAAAACCCAAAAATTCGGATAAAATAAAATAAAATTAGCAATTTGATTTTGATACAAATACCAATAATTATAATTCAGAATAAAAACTAAACAATAATCAGCAATTATATTTGTATACAAATTCCAACAAAAAAAATAACTAAACTTTGGAATAAAAATAAAATAAAACTAGCAATTTGATTTCGATACAAATTCCAAAGTGAAATCCCTAAATAATTGTAATTCATAATAAATATTAAAGGAAAATTAGCAATTGAATTCGGATATGAATTCCAGAAAAAATAACTAAAATTTGGAATAAAAATAAAATAAAATATGCAATTTGATTTCTATATGAATTCCAAAGTAAAATCCTTAAATAACTCAAGTTCAGAATAAATTAAACAATTTGATTTGTATACAAACTGCAATAAAAATAACTAAAATATTGATTAAAAATAAAAGTTATAATGGGGATGGCATGAATGGTGTCGGGTCGCACATTTTCTCTCAAGGTCATGTGTTTCTATAATTTCTTCCTATAGAATAAAAATAAAAATAAATAAAATTTTGATTATAAAATACAAGTTATAGCGAGTATAGCACGAATAGTATCGGAGGAGACCACGAAAGAGTGCAATGGCATCAATTAGTCGAAAGAAGAAGATATTGACTCATGGTGATGAGGACATGACCCTATAGATACAACCATATTTGGTATGCTTGTTGTTCAAATTACAAGAGCTCGTGACGTTTCACTTAAATTATCGGGTGAGCTCATTTTTAGGAGTGCCTTTATATTATATGAACTATATGATGCTAACTAATGATGAATATATATATATATATATATATATATATATATATATATATATATATATATATATATATATGTGTGTGTGTGTGTGTGTGTGTGTGTGTGTGTATTACATGCACACCACGTCACTTTTGGAGCTCCACGTGCATAACTTTCACATAACGAGTCCGTTGGAGCTCCACGAGTACTAGATGGAAAGCTTATCTCGTCCTCTTTCCAGCAGATTCGACCCCACCTTGATTCACTGTTTACACATCACAATAATCCAAAGAAGGTGCTGCGTCACCTGTTTGGTATAAATTGGGCATTGTAATGCTTGGGCCCAAGGGGAAGACGTCCCCTCTCTTGGCCTGTACTGTTCACTGTCGTACTGTTCACATGAACAATATCATAAATAGTACTGCCCCCTGTCTCTTAGCTATGTGTGGCTTCCCCCTATTTAAGGAGGCCACACCCCTCTAGTTTCCTTGGATTTTGTTTAGTTAATAGTTAGCTCCATTGCAACTTTATGTATTGGCTTGTGTCGATTATACCAACCATAATACCGCGTAATCCCAACTTTATCAAATATTTTAATTCTATTTGCAATTTTAGATTGCTTATTATCTTGTTCTTTCGTGTTTTTTGATTGCATGCGGGATAAATAGACCTTCGTGGTCAGGTCGATCGTGTTTCTAGTAAGGTCGATAACAATCACGGAGTTGGTTCAGCGATTGCGGGCGTATTGGTCATGTGCGATTGGTAGCCGAATCGTAAGAGTCGTCTCCACCCAAATCGAGTTATCTTTCTCACCGAAAGATCGGGACACCCATTGTCCCATCACACGGGGAAGCGAAGACCTCGGTGTGGCGGCGACAAGGGCGAGGATAATACCGTGCTACTCGCGAGTTATATAGAGAAAGTTCGATGTTGAAGGAGCGAAGGACCGTGATGAAAAGTGGAGAGCGTCCGTGTTGTTGAAGAAGTTAGTGGTCAAAGAAGCTCGATGACGGGGAAGCCCTAGCATAGAGTAAATAAAACTTTGACGAGCTATGGATGATATGGGGCCATCGGGTAGCTAGGACTACGCCATCACTGGTGAGGAATATGTCATCATCGGCGATGTTGAAAAAATCTCCATATCGTTAGACAACGACTAAAGCAGACATGCCAATATTAGTGAATATGGGAGGTCGCGTGGTTAGTGAGGAAGGCACAACGTTGGGTTGACCAACGCCGAAGAGGAGGAGCGACGACACAAGAGAAGAGGATGTCAAGCATGTATAACATAATGCATGCGTATGTACATGCATGTATCCGTACAAATAAAAGCGCAGACGTATAGAGGAAAAGGAATAAGAAACTTGGAGTACAAATGACACAGCCATAGAGAATATGCTCGGGTCATCGGACAGAGTATCCCCAGTTGAGATTGGCAACAACTGCATGTGTATGCATGTTGATGTCGCTATGATTAGCATTAAGTAATAATTGGAGAGAAGTAGAAGATAACTATGTGGTAAAATACTGCATTGGAAGGGGTAGCAGCTGAGAGGATCGATCAAGATTTGAGCTTCTTGTTGGAGGTTGAAGATAGAAAGTTGTAACGACGAAGAGATAGAAACCACACGGTATGGTTGGACATGACGGCGTGTGAGGAAAGATAAGTTCAAGGTAGATTACCTATTATGTATCGGTGTATGCGCATGGTAAATCGGTGTATGTGTGTGTAAACTAATAATATAATTTATCGCACATATAACTAATGTATTGCTTGAGATTAAATAGAGGTGCATGTGCATGCATACAATTTGAGAAAAATAACTAACAGAATAAGAATAGGGACATACAAACTACATGATCTATGCATGATGGAGAGTGGTTAATTTCTAAGAACCCTAATAGCTTATTATGCTCAATGATTTTTCTTCCATCAAAGCACATACTTCAATTACTCAATTACGATTCCGAGGTTGTAATTTTCTTCAAGCTCCTATTATTATTTCCAATGTTTAGAATATCTTAAATGTTTAAATAGTCTACAAGATACAAAAATATATTCTCAAACATCTATGCAAATTTTGAAAGAAATTTAGCCGCATAAATCGTGGGCCACCCTACTAGTTTACAATAAACCACATTACTACAAGTGGATCACACCTGAAGGCCAATTTTACAACAAACACTATGATGCCCTTAAACCTATATATACAACGTTGCACACATGTTCGACATTTTAATTAGGGTTTCTTTTGTCGAGTTGAAGGCCAAAATTGATGAAAATTTATTGATTATAGTAAACGGTGTCTTCCGTATATCTTTACTATTATAACTGATTTACTTCGCCAAACATCGCCATGTAGTCCTCTTTAAAAAAAGGGAAAGAAGTGCTCCCCACTCTCTACTGCCTGGACATCGCCACACAGAACACAAGAGGAAATACCAAGAACCACAATATCTTTAGAAAAAAGAAAAGCAGGCACGTGAACTTCATCATGCATATCCCTTGGAAAAGAGAGAGGGAGGCGAGAAGCGAAGAACCCATCCAACAAAAAGACATGCATGGAGACAAGAAGCAAGGGATGCTTTAGAGAAAGGGAGATGCGAATTGCTGTGGTAGCTAGCTAGGCCAACCTGCCGAGGCAAACCAGTTACTCCTGCACATCGCAATTTCTCTACTTGAAAATTTTCGATTCAAGCTCTGCTTCTCAAGCTGCTCGTATCTGGAGTGCTTTGTTCGTCATCAGCCGTCACCGACTCGGCTCACCCGACTGCTGTGTATCTCGGTACGTACTAGTGCATGTAGTTGTAGCAACAATGCAACCAAAAATTGATTATGACAATGGTGAAGCACAAACGTCGTAACATGTCGTTGTTATTGTGTATGCGGCCATGTAGGTGGTGGCGGGAGATCTTCAGCTGATGATGGGTTAGATTGATTGATTTGTTGATGCTTTTCTTTCTTGGTCTTCGACAGAGGAATTCATCATGCTGATCGATGTAATCACCACTCTTCTCTGCATTTTACGTTCACGAAGTAGTAGTAGTTTGTTTTTCTTCTTTTTCTTTTAGGCAACTCTTTCATGCATGTCCGTACGTCAACGTCACTCGTTCACGCATGGTATAGTTCGATCTTGTGGACTGGAGGGTGCGAAATGGACTTACTTAGCCCTGATGCACGCGATGTTTGTCGATTTTTACCTCTAGTCGAATAAATCCAAGTAGTTCATACGTCTAGACTTGAGCCTTTCTGCAGCTTATTAATCTCACGTGCTCAAAATTTGTTTGTATGCCGCTTGTCTGGTTTGAGGATTCAGACGGTGATGGACCTTCCGATACTACCTCGAACCTACTTGTTTTGGCTCGAGAGATTGGATGAATTGGTCCATTACCACATGATCCCTCATAACAGTCAAGGATGGGGGCAATCTCACCAAAATGATGGAATGATCCCAGGATGACAGTGTCATATGATCTAAAAACTGGTTATACACTATATACCGCGTGAAAACTGATAGGTAACCTTTTTTTTTTTGAAACATTCTTCTGATTTAGAGATATTTAATTTGAAAGAAAATAAAAAAAAGGCAAATTCACTACCTATAATTTGAAAGAAAAATTTAAAAGGTTGAATGTACAAATTATAAATGACGAGTAAAAGAGAAAAAGGGAGTATATGCATTGGAAATTTCGAATGCTTGCACGACTGATGTTACCTTCCACATGTTGGTTTTGTTGTTTCCAGTTTCATTCAATGGATGTCTACAGGAAAAAGGAATCGGTGATACATGTTGGTTATCATGTTGAGAGTTCTCGTGCAACGTACCAAATGTTAGGTTAGTCAAAGCTAGGGACGAGGATGCGATGTTTGCCGATTTTTATTTGAGTCGAGCAAATTCAAGTAGCTCACACGTACGGATGATCTCGAAACGGGTTACAGGTTATATACTATATAGTAGGCACAAGCTGGGTAACCATCTAATTATGTTCATCTAATTAATTAAAGCAACTACCAGTAATTCATAATTTGAAGCAGGACGAGGTTATATACTATATAACTAGCAGGATGAGGTTATAGAAAAGGAAGGGAACCAGGGGAAATCATGTCCCGGGAAGGAGCAGGCCGAGCTGGCCAGCACACGGCAGCGCGGGCCAAGCACGCGTGAGGGGAAGGTGCTCACGGGCGCAGCGCAGGAGCGGGCCATGGGCACCGGCGGTGCCGACGGCAGGGAGGCGCTGGGGTCGAACTGGGCAGGAGGAGGCGGGCCAGCGGCAACACCAGGAAGAGCAGACGGCGTCATAGGCTTCATTGAGGAAGTCAAATCAGCAGAAAAGCAAGGGAAACCAGGGATAAATCACGTCCCGGGAAGAAGCAGGCCGAATCGGCGGCACCGCGGCAGCGGCCGACCACACGTGAGGGGAGGCGCCACGCGCAGCGCAGAGCGGGCTTTGGCGCGGGCGGTGCCGGCGCGAGGCGTCGGGCCGAATCGGGCAGGAGGCGCGGCACGGCAGCACCGAGAGGATCAAGCGGCGTCATGGGCTTCATGCGCCAAGACAAAGAACCAAGAGGAAATGGAGCGGATATCGCTAGGAGGGAGTTGGGTATCGTGACGGACCCACGGATCGGGCGGACCTACGGCTTGTCGGCGGCGCTATGCCCGATCCGATCGAGATCGCACGGAGGAGGAGGGGAAGGGGCGAGGAGGCGAGGGAGGAGATGGAGGCATAGGAAGTAGCGCGAGGAGGGTGGTAAAGAAGAAGGGAAGGGAAGGGAGGAGGGAGAGCTCGTGGGGAAGAGGAAGGAGGCGGGGGTGTGGGGGCGAGCAGCGAAGGAGGAGGAAGAATCGAGAGAGAGGACGACATGCAGGCTTCGTAGCGAGCAGAGCGAAGAGGCAGCGTGATGCGACAGCGCGTGAGAGCGCTCCACCATAAGGAATCGGACGGCAGGGAAGGACACAGCAAGAGCATCGGACGGCTCAGAACGCGACGAAATCGCAGGCGAGCAAAACTGAAGGAAGATCCGACGGACAGCAAGGAAAGCAGAGCGAGATCAGACAGCACAGGGAAAAGAGTCAACGTGGCGTGCCTGGAATCGCCCCAAACCTCCCACGATTTACCCTGTTAGGATACTATATAGTAGGCACAAGCTGGGTAACCATCTAATTATGTTCATCTAATTAATTAAAGCAACTACCAGTAATTCATAATTTGAAGCAGGATGAGGTTATATACTATATAACTAGCAGGGTGTCTCGCGCATTTGTGAGGCTTGATTTTTTAAAAGTTTTTAATGTCAAATGATGTAGGATCGTACAGTGCAATCAGGGGGGGTTGAATGATTGTACCTATTTCTTGCTCACAAATCAGCCAAACTGGTCGTGCACATGCACTATTTAAACAAGAACAATCCTAAGACAATGCTCAGAGAACCATGTCGCCAAAAGGAATAAGAACTTCTTGAAAATATCTTTTATTTCTCAATCTTGTTCTGTCTACAAAATTCTCTTCAAGCACCCCTCAAATCTCTCAATCCAAAGACCTCTATAGCTCTATCGTAAAAGCCACGTACAAAAAGCCCTGTCTAAAGCCTCGCAAAAAGCACACAAAAACGCTTCCCCTCTACCTCCTTTTATAGGCAGAGACAACTCCGTATCCTCAACGACACAGACACCACATCCTATCTCTTCCGAGAACTAAGGGACCCGAAACCCTTCCTAACATGGGTTTTCCAATATCTCTAAGACCTTCCAGATATAGATACCTTCCATATCTCCTCATACGTTGTAAGCCTTCAGGACTCCAGCTCGTTTTCAATGTAAACCTTTATCTCCTCTTTGCTAAGGCTTCTCCATCTTCAAGCTTCTTTGGGCACTGATTTCTTCAACAACGCTGATGCTCACCACTTATCGTCACAACACTTGGCTCCTTCGACTCCGGCTTTTCTCTTCGGTAGCTCCAGCAAGTAGCACGACATTGTTCTCATGGAACGACTAAGGTGAGCAGCATGAAATTGTTCTTCTCTTCGTCGTCGCTGCCGGGGCTCTTTGTTTCCTTGTGGATCAATGTCTTCTTGTAGGATAGATCGATATTATTGCACTCTTTTGTGGTCTTTTCCAACACCATTCGTGGTATCCTCAATAGAACTTATATTTAATTTCTTCGAAATTTTAGCTATTCAGGAATTTTTACTTTGGAATTCGTATGGACATAGAGTTTCAAAATTTTCTTTTATTTTTTGTTCCTAATTTAAGTTATTTTTTGTTGGAATTCATATACTAATCAAATTGTTAATTTTTATGTCGAATTAAATTTATTTATGGATTTTAATTTGGAATTCGCATCAAAATAAAATTGCCAATATTAATTTATTTTTATTCCAAATAGAAATTATTTTTTGTTGAAATTCGTACAACAATCCAATTGCGATTTTTGTTTAATTTTATTCCTGATTTATTTATTTAGGATTTTACTTAGGAATTCGTATGTAAATCAAATTGATAATGTTATTTTATTTTTTTGTGCTGAATTTTACTTATTTAAATATTTTACTTTTGAATTCATATGGAAATCAAATTGCAAGTTTTCTTTTCATTTTTTACATATTGAAATGAAATTTCTTATTTTATTTTTAATTCTAAAATCTAGGTATTTTTGTTGGAATTCGTATACTAATCAAAAAAATTATTTTGTATGAATTCCAGTTATTTTTTGTTGGAATTCGTGTACTAATTCGATTACTATTTTTTTATATTTATTTCGAATTATGTTTATCTAGTGACTTTACTTAGGAATTCGTATCAAAATTAAGTTGCTAATTTTATTTTATTTTATTTTATATTCTGAAATTTAGTTATTTTTACGTTGTACTTAAGATGGACTCTTATTTCTATATTGTACCTGACATAGACTCTTTCATTTAATCTAGATCGTTATAATCTGGACCCACTATAATCAACGGTGTTGATGTTTATCTTTTTTCACCGATTAACGTGGGAATTTGTAGCCTTTGAGAGCGAATGTAACACCCTGGCTATACGAAACCAAGATATTATCTAAAAGTCAAACATACATCAACAATACGAAATACTTTCATTCATTTATCAACTAATAACTAGTAGGAATCAACAATTGATAGAACGAACATAAGAAATGAAACAGAATTTAACAACATATCAGACTCTATTTACCTAATCATGAAGAGGCATTTATCATAATCATATCAATAGACTATACGAAGATCTTAGGTAATTACCAATTCAATCATATCCTAAGAAAGGATAACATCAATCATCATACTCCAGTTATTACAATCCAAAGATTATCGAAACAAAGGTAATAACAGGTTTGTCTAATTAACAAGTGAATAATGTGAAGTGAATGAATGATTCGTGACTACTCCCTCCTAAGCATGTCGTCTTCAATGTTTACCTAAAACAAGTAAACATGGAAAGAATGAGTCCACAACTCAGCAAGTACAATAGAACAATATGAGTCATACTAAATAAGAACGTAATAGAATGAACGAGTAAGAACATAACATCACATAATAGAATTCGAATGTAGAATAAATGAATAGGAACATAAGAGTCATATTATAGAATATGAATTTAGAATAACAGAAATCATATAAATGAATGGAATGCATGAACTCCACTTCTGCTTATACCGGTATAGCTAGTGACACACCCGTCAGTGTTCATGTAGGCCCGCATTTAACAAAATACGGGGATCCAAGGCCCGTATGAAGAACGTTTCATACGGGGATCCAAATATGCCCACTTTGGATGGTGGGTCTTACGTGTCCATACTGGTATTGATTGATCTTTACATTCCACTCCCGTGAATGAAACACGAACAATGAATAAATGGAATGAATTATGAATAATGAAAAACATCATCTCATTAAACATGGATTAACGAATATGAAATGAACATGAAGCATTGAATCTACTCATGGATCATAGAAATAACAGTATGAACAACAAGCACTCAACATTCACCAACAATAAGAATCACAAGGTACTTGCCCATATTGGAATAATGGGACTTCACTACCCACTTCCGTGGATGTATATGAAAGAAGGAATGAATGAATATATCGAACGTAAACATATTATCGAATAATCATGGTATATTAATTATGAAGGAAACAAGAAATACCGGGATTACTCATTGCACATTCATCAATCAAGTGAAACAAATAGCAATCAAGATAAATCCATTGTGCTTGCCTTTGAATCGTGATGCATTAGGAGGCAAGGAAGCCACTAATCTTGAACCCTCTCCTCCTACATAATTGAATTACTTGAATAAGATACAACGCAAATAAGACGCTAATCACAACGCTTAAACGCGTCTCCCTACACAAGGTTCACAAGATTGTTCTGTACAATAAGACCAACAGTCTAGCGGAACGATAATCTGGACAGCGGTACTAAAAATGTCATATCTTTTGCTCTGAAACTCGAAATGGAGTGATATTAGATCCTATGAAAAGGTATCGAAAACCTCCACGTTAGTCTAGTTGGTGAAAACTTCCAATTCGGCCAAAAACCTAGCATAACATTCAGATGAAAGTTTAATACATAATTTGTCTAGCAGAACTATACGCCGGTGAAGAAATATTCATATCTTTTGATTGGTCTAACCAAAACCAAAAATCTTACTGTTCTAGAAAGCTAAGAATACCATATTCAAAATCCTAGTTGGCATAACACTCAAATTTTGCCTTTAACAAAAAGTGGCACACGGGTCAAAACTAATGACAGATTCTGACATGCAATCTGGACAGTCAACTTGAAGCGTGCATAAATTTTGTTCTACAAATCCACATAAGGTTTTCTTTATCAATCCTGGAAGCTAATGATATTATATACAAAAATTGTTATGAGCAATACTTCTGAATCATCCCCTAACTAAGTCATAGTTTAGCAAATACCGTGACTGTTAATTCTCGTCAGACTTTCGGGACAGCAGCAAAGATTCCATCATAACTTTTAAACTGTAACTCAGAATTGAGTGATCTTTACGTCCACTGAAAGCTAAGAACGAACCCCACATATCTCTAGGAGATGAGATCCTCTGATTTGGCATTTAAGAACAAGAAAACGGCCGCACAACAAACTGGACAGAACTGATCTACTAGCAGCAGGAATTCGATCTAATAAACCTAATCGACTTCGCATCTATTATGAATCAAACAGCGAGGAACAACTTTCGTTACCATTGTAGAACCCTAGGAATACGCTGAACAAAATCCATGAAGAAGATCTCCTTTTGTCCTCCTTTCTCTTCCTCTTTTCCCTTGGCCAGCGGCACACGAACAGTTCATCCCCCTCCCTCCTTTTTGGACAGAAGCAAGGGTAGGAGTAGACGACGGGATTACTGTAGCCGGTGGTAGCACTGTAGCACGAGCGTGCTATAGTGCATCTAGGGTTTTTGGTTGCCCCTAATGGGCCAAGGCTATGGGCCTTTAGACCAAGATTTAATCCCCCATCTCGAGAAATTCTGAAATTCCATTATAAATCCCGATAAAAGGTTTAAAATTCAATTATAATTCTAAAGATTGAACGGGGTATTACATTCTACCCTCCTTAAACAGGATTCGACCTCAAATCCTCACACAACACTATACGAAAGAACAACCACAACTGAGAACTATCAACGGTAACCACGTACCTAATGTGAACAAATCCAGATAACGCTCATGCATACGTAACTCAAACTACCAAGTAGCCTCTCCTTCAGACTAAGGAGACCACAACAGAAAGACGTAAAATGGTGTCTGTCCTAACACTCAACCTGGTATTTCTAGGTACACATAACACAATAAAATCGAAGGTAAGACCCTACTCGTTGTTCAACGTCTTTAACAAAATCCCAAGCTTTGAATTTCCCGGATACTCATTTAGCACTAGAACACACGAGACATTGCGTACTTTGCTTTTGGACCCGAGATGGTCAAAGCGATACGCCAGCTTCCTAATTTCTGCAACTATTGAAAATGAACCAATGTACCTGTGCCAACTTCTCCTTTAGTACGAAAGCACACAACATGCTCAAAATCGAGCTCTTCATCTAACAATGAACACCTCCTTTAAACAAGAATGCACAATAGAACTCGTTCTTAACAACTGTATTACAAAGAGAATTCAACTAAAAATAAAGAGTTTTCACCGCATCCACGCAATGCTAACTACATATCAAAATGGTCAAATCCAAAATTGACAGTTCATCACGAAGACCATTCCACCTTCTACTTAGTCAATTTGCGAATGGACACCATGAAAGCCGAAGAGGAAATCACTCGAATGCCCAAATCAAATATTTCCTTTATTTCGTCTGAACTGGAAAGAAGCACACATGCCAACACATCGCCAACTCAATTTGTGGAAGACATAGTCAACAACACAAAGCTCAACCGAGAATCAAGAAAACGCTTCACTATACAAGAAAACACCATTTGTTCTTAGTTTCTCATTTAGGAATAAAGTCTCTCTCAAACCTTGGAATTCAAATTCATCGCATACCACACGGGCTCAAACCTCTTAATTTAACATCCTCAAATTATGCTTAAACCGAAATACATCATCCACACCTTTGTGGAGAGACTCTATTGATTGAACTGAACACTCTAACAACTCCTTCAACTGACGAAATTAATTTGATAGAAGGCACTAAAGCACCTCCAAAAACCCACGCAATCCCATCACCTCCAACTTTCAAGAATAACACCTGAGAATCCTCAGTACACCGCTCATGTACTACATTAGAAGAGTTCTATCAATGATCATTCCACTGCTCTAGAAACGTCATTATTCTATTTTCTCTACGCACCATCATTGGGCGACCAAAGGTCTAGCATAAAAATGCAAAGCCCAAATTTAACCCCCAAGACCTCTACAACGAACTTCTCTTATAACAGATAGAGAAATTAGATTAAATCTCGAACATGCCCACAATTCTAACATACTCACTCGTTGACATCATCAAAAATCACCCACACAATCTCGTAATACTTTCCAATTGCGTTACTCTATAAAATCGATCAAGGTTTCCATACCTTCGATAATCCCCAACACTTCAATATGAACTAAGGTTCTGGAATTACACTATACCATAGGTTTTACTTGGTCGTAATACTATTCAGTTTTACTTCGAAGCCATGCATTCCCTTTGAATTAAATTTTCTCCAAGAGGTACAGATCAAAAACCAATTCATCTTCCACTACTCCTCCAATAGCTTGGTAGCAAAATCTCACCACTACAATTACTTAACCACCACCAAACAGTTGCCAAAATACGCTTTGTAAAACTTCGCAACACAAAAATGTTGATCCTTTCTCAAAAGAAAGAGGCAAACAAGGACAAGTTTTGTCACACAGGAAAATGTTGCTCCTCACAGCGAGCATGAAATCAAAAGAAATAATATGATAACAAAGATCTTGGAAAACGAGAGTGGAGTTCACAGTTGAGAGCACACATTCCTCAAAAAGGGAATAGCGAATAACAACAAATAAAAAAAAGACTTTGCAATCAAAACTCGACAACTCTTGCGAGGAAAGAGCAGAAAGTTTAGGCACGATTTAAATAACCACAAGTTACAAAACTTGACTCCAATTCTTAAATACTCCTACTACACTCTTTCATTTAATACTAAAATTAATCCTTTGACTAAAACAACATTTTGCCACAACGAACAAGATAAGGTCTTTAGTCCAAACCACAAGAACTAATTAAGAACCAATAAAATTCTTCAACACGTCATATTTGCTCGAAATAGATCAACTATCCATGAAACATGAGATCCAAATGATCTCAGCCACAAAACTCGAAACATTTTCATTTACAGAATATCACAAAAAAGCAAAATTTCTCTTCTTAAAGGAATCAACATAATAATTCTCTTTGATTGTAACCTCACGTTGCGAACTCGGACCAAAGAGCCTTTAAGATTAGATGACACGAATTTCTTGAGAAGAATTAAGGCATTCCAATACATCATTTTATTTAAAATAAGTTCAACTACCACATAGTTCATGAGCTCCCAAAAGATTATGAAAGCAAAACTTAAAATATTCTCATTTAAGCAATATCACCATAGGTGATCAAATTACTACAAGAATTAACATCAGTCTCGCATAACTTCACAAAACCTTACAAAGGGTTCGACTTTCTTCAATGAAATTTATAAAAGATAGTTTTCTTTATCGAAACTACCAAACAGGTAACCAGGTCACCTATAACAACAAGAAAGATAGGACTAATATAAAAGAGAACAATCTTGTCAAATAACAATGCTTACAAGTAACAAAGAGTGCTCAATAGTCGGAAAGACAATAGCGGTTCTGAAAAACAAATAGGGACCAATGGAAACCCATACCCAACCACTTTGTTGGATTACAGTCTCCGACTTAACCACGACAAGGTATCACAAAAGGATTTTAACACTTTTCTTCAGAAAAGAGATGCTTTAACCTTCAACAATCGGAATGATCCAAAATAAATACATGGAGCCAAAGCTTTCTCACGTTAACGAACTTGCAACAGAAAAATCTCATTTCCCAAAAATGTCAAATGAATAAATGAGTCTTCTTTTCCAATAAGAAAGAAGGAACAACCATGGAAATATCAATATTGCCAATTGACGAATATCACAAGTAGTAAAAGCAACTCAGCAGTCGAAAAACAGTAATTGCGTTAGGGAACCATTAGAGACCCATAGAAACTCATCAACTACCATGAACCACAAGCTCAAGAGAAATTCATCAACCACTACATAACAAGAATTGGCCAAATTCAAAAATCAAGGAAGAGAACAATTTTCTAAAACAACTCACGCTCAATACCTAAAACTATAGTACTCGGGGTAACTACTTCCCTATCCACATACCATGAACGGTGGTGTAACCTGGTGAATCCCAGGGCAACAACCACAATCTCAACTTCTTAACATCCGATAACAACACGCATAGCCAATGTAATCAATTATGAATATACAGGATCATCTCACAACAATCATAGAATAAATTTATGGATATAGAATATCATAACATATTATAGACTAACAACAACTAGAGTATAGAAGCAATTCAATACTGTACAACAAAACGAGACATACCACTAGAAATGCGGATGCAATGGATTACCCAACCCCACCTACTGTGCATAGTGTGTTATTTTAATATTCAATTACCACGGACCTAAAGTCGCTCAAAAATCAACACTGCTATCGGAAGCCAAGGCTAAAAGACAAACATAACCAAGATATTACCTAAAAGACAAACATATATCAACAATACGAAATAATTTCATTCATTTATACTATACGAAGATCTTAGGCAATTACTAATTCAATATATCCTAAGAAAGGATAACATCAACCATCATACTCTAGTTATTACAATCCAAAGATTATTGAAAGAAAGGTAATAACAGGTTCGTCTAATTAACAAGTGAATAATGTGAAGTGAATGAATGATTCGTGACTACTCCCTCCCAAGCATGCCGTCTTCAATGTTTACCTAAAACAAGTAAACATGGCAAGAATGAGTCCACGACTCAGCAAGTACAATAGAACAAAATGAGCCATACTGAATAAGAACGTAATAGAATGAACGAGTAAGAACATAACATCATATAATAGAATTCGAATGTAGAATAAATGAATAGGAACATGATAGTCATATTATAGAATATGAATTTAGAATAACAGAAATCATATGAATGAATTAAATGCATGAACTCCACTTCTGCTTATACCGGTATAGCTAGTGACACACTCGTCGGTGTTCACTTAGACCTGCATTTTAAAAAATGCAGGGATCCAAGGCCCGTATGAAGAACGTTTCATACGGAGATCCAAATCTGTCCACTTTGGAATGGTGAGTCTTACGTACCCATACTGGAATTGATGGATCTTTACATTCCACTCCCGTGTATGAAACATGGACAATAAATGAATGGAATAAATTAGGAATAATGAAAGACATCATCTCATTAAACATGGATTAACGAACATGAAACGAACATGAAGCATTGAATCTACTCATGGATCATAGAAATAACAGTATGAACAATAAGCACTTAGCATTCACCAACAATAAGAATCACAAGGTACTTGCTCATATCAGAATAATGAGATTTCACTACCCACTTCTGTGGATATATATGAAAGAAGGAGTGAATGAATATATCGAACGTAAACATATTACCGAATAATCATGGTATATTAATTATGAAGGGAAACAAGAAATACCAGGATTAATCATTGCACATTCATCAATCAAGTGGAAAAAATAGCAATTAAGACAAATCAATTGTACTTGTCTTTCGAACTGCGATGCATTAGGAGGCAAGGACGAAGCCACTAATCTTGAACCCTCTCTTCCTACACAATTGAATTACTTGAATAAGATACAACGGGAATAAGACGCTAATCGCAACGCTTAAACGCATCTCCTACACAAGGTTCACAAGGTTGTTCTATACAATAAGACCAAAGATCTAGCGGAACGATAATCTGGACAGCAGTACTAAAAATATCATATCTTTTGCTCTGAAACTCGAAACGGAGTGATCTCAGATCCTAGAAAAGGTATCGAAAACCTCTACGTTAGTCTAGTTGGCGAAAACTTCCAATTCGGCCAAAAACCTAGGATAACAATCAGGCGAAAGTTTAATACACAATCTGTCTAGCAGAACTATACGTCGGTAAAGAAATATTCATAACTTTTTATTGGTCTAACCAAAACCCAAAATTCTTACTGTTATAGAAAGCTAAGAATACCATCTTTAAAATTATAGTTGGCATGACACTCAAATTTTTTCTTTAACAAAAAGTGGCACTTGGGTCAAAACTAATGACAGAACCTGACATGCAATGTGGACAGTCAACTTGAAACGTACATAACTTTTGTTCTACAAATCCAAATAAGGTGTTCTTTGTCAATCATGAAAGCTAATGAGATTGTATACAAAAATAGTTATGGGCAACACTTCTGAATCAACCCCTAACTAAGCCATATTTTAGCAAATACCGTGACTGTTAATTCTCATCAGACTTTCGGGACAGCAGCAAAGATTCCATCATAACTTTTAAACCGTAACTCGGAATTGAGTGATCTTTACGTCCACTGAAAGCTAAGAACGAACCCCACATATCTCTAGGAGATGGGATCCTCTGATTCGGCCTCTAAGAATAAGTAAACAACAAACTGGACAGAATTGATCTACTAGCAGCAGGAATTCGATCTAATAAACCTAATCGACTTCGCATCTATTGTGAATCAAACAACGAGGAATAACTTTCGTTACCCTTGTAGAACCCCAGGAAAACGCTGAACAAAACTGACGAAGAAGATCTCCTTTTCTCCTCCTTTCTCTTCCTCTTTTCCCTTGGCCGGCGGCACAGGAATGGTTCATCCCCCTCTCTCCTTCTTGGACAGCAGCAAGGGTAGGAGGAGATGGGTACTGTAGATGATAGGATCACTGTAGCTGGTGGTGGCACTGTAGCACAAGTGTGCTACAGTTCATCTAGGGTTTTTGGCTGCCCCTAATGGGCCAAGGCTATGCCCAAGATTTAATCCCCCTTCTTGAGAAATTCTCAAATTCCATTTTAAATCCCGATAAAAAGTTTAAAATTTAATTATAATTCTAAAGATTGAACGGGGTATTACAGCGAACGAGGTGGTTTCTTTTTCTATCACTTTAATAATATAATAGATAGATAGATAGATATTTGTTGAGCCATACACTCGATCAGGGCATGCATTCCTTTCAATTAATTGATTGACAATTTCAAGCTGCAACAAATTAAGGTGTCCTCACTTTGCTTACTGCTCACTCCACTTCAGGGTTTCGGAGCGACAGACGTCGATGGCGCCAGAGAGCGGATACTTGACATCGATGTTCGGAACGCGGAAGACAGAAAAATCTTCTATTTGGACGGTTGGGACGGATTCGGAGCGTCCGCCGTCCTTAGATCCATAGCACAAGTGCTTCCATCAAGGAAAACTCCTCCGGAATTATGCTTTGACAGAACAATTTACATAGATTGCTCAGCCTGGAAAAGTAGAAGGGCAATGCAGAGAGTGATTGCAGAGGAGCTGAAACTTGGTGATACAACAATGGCCATGTTTGACAAGCAGGATGAGGACGATGACTTGCTTGGAATCGACCAGGGCTCTAGGGACGTGATAGGAAGCGTTGCGGCAGTGATTTATCAAACCCTGAAGGAATGTAGGTTTATGATCATTTTTCTTAACGGAAGTGATGATGAGTTCGATATAACTAGCTTTGGTATTCCTCAAATTACAACCTATCAAAACAACATGATGATATGGACATTCAAAAGAAGCTTCCTGACCATGCATCGCCGCCGTTCTGAGATTGCAGCCAAGCTAAGATACACCCACCTTTTCCTCTCTTATTCCCGAGTTAGGGGTATCGAACGATTGTCAACTTCACAGTTTCGTGCACTACTGCATCAAGAGGCTGCTACCATAGTTGCTCGCCACACATGTATGCGAGGCATCGACCCGACAATGGTCGCCGATTGTTGTCTCTACGAGTTATTCCTGCATTATAATTTCCACAGTACCACCAAATTTGTTTGGGCTGCTCATGCTCCCAACTATTGGATTTGCGACGGGATCATACAAGAGGACAGAGCAAGGGAGATTGGTAACGCATTGCATCGAGAGATAAGTTGGGAGTGCGATGCTTCTTTGCTTGATGATGTGCTTAAAAAGTTCATGAAACATCTGGAGCCTCCTTTTCTGGTGGTTAAAGATGGTGATGTCTATGAAGAAGGGCCGTACCGTTGGATTTCAATCACGTCGAGGAATGCAGAGGTTCATCGTATGCAAACTATACCTGCAGCAACATCATCTTTCTTCCTGACATCTGAAAGTCCAGATGACCGAGCAGCATTACCAAATGGCTTATTTGAACATTCCATCAACCTCGGTGTGCTCGTTCTGTCCCGGTGTGCCTTCAGTTTTGCATCACCTCCTTTCCTTTTGTGCCATAGTCTAAGATTCCTTGGATTGGACCACTGCACAGACAGCAAAACAAGAGGAGAGTGCCTTACAATGTGGGCACATTTGCAGAGCCTGTGGGTGTTTGATCTACGTTACACGGACTGGGATGAGATCTTATCTGAAGAAAAGATGGATCACTTGACTAACCTCAGGGAGCTAAATATAGAGGGAGTCAAGTGCTGGCAATACACAAGTAAATTACATGGACGGCTACCTTGCCTTCACAAGCTTCGAATAATCAAACCTACATGTTGGCAAGAGACGCCAGTAGACACGAACAACTCCTTCATGGACAAGACAAAGCTGCAACTTCTTGACCTCTCAGGCAATAAAGACATGAAAATTCTACCAAGTAGCCTATCAACTGTAGGTAGCCTCGAGGCGCTTATTTTGGATGGCTGTGATGAGTTAGAAAATGTTGTCGCCCCTGGTAGGCTTCATCCCTCCCTCAAGTCCTTCAGCTTGGACGGATATGGACCAGCATCCCATTGGACAGCTACCATTGAGTTACCTCGAGAAAAATTCCGTCCATCTACTGCAGATAACAAGGATGTCAAGATCTCCAAGATCTCCCTAGAGGGCTGCACACAGTTGGAGAATGTGTTCTTGCGTGGGCTACCAAATCTCGTGGAGCTGGACCTCTCTGGAACTGCAATCAAGATACTTGACTTCAAAACTATGGTGGTGGAGGTCCCAGGGCTCAAGAGACTATTCCTGTTGGGTTGTGAGCGTCTTTTTGCAATACGATGGGACTATTCTGGTTCTCATATAGTGCGCCCCGACCTAGAGTTGCTGTGCATAGACACGCGACTTGGAATTGGGCGTCCTCGGCCATCCTCTAACCAGAATAAATCCTTCCGATTGCAGGTGCATGCTATTATTGCTGATGCAAGGCTTGCTCGGTCGTTGTGGTCTCCAATAGAATATCATATAGATCAGAACAACATTGAGGATGTTTATTTTAATATCCGCATCACCTCTTCTCCTGTGTATAGTGGGGTTGTACAACTTGATGCAATCTGCAAGGGGGTATACGGAGGTATTTTCCCCTGCCTACAACAGCTTGTTCTCGATGCCCCGGTGCTGGCTTTCCCACGGCCTCCAACTCCACGGTCAGATCGCCATATCGAGATTGCTCAAGGGAGCCGCATCGTGGAGAGCGAACTGTACGAAAATGGTAATTTAGGTCGTCTGATAAGATCGCGTGCCGAATCCCTGCATGTGCACGATGTCTCCACCAGTGCTAGTATGCCTGGAGGTGATTGGGAGCACTACCTCAGGTGGTGCCACGTGGAGAGGTGCCCCAAGTTGGATATCGTCTTTCCATCGAAGTCGTTTGATTTCGTTCCATTGGAGACATTCTGGGCGTCAGATCTCCTGATGGCCCATTGCATTTGGAGCAAGGGTTCCTATGGCAGCCGCTCCTTCAGAAATCTGCAGCACCTACACCTGCGCTCCTGCCCCAGGCTCCAGTTCGTGCTTCCGGTGTGGGTCTCCTCCTTCCCCAGCTTGGAGACTCTCCACATCATCCACTGCAGCGACCTCAGGCACGTCTTCGTACTGAACGAAGGATGGTCCCTGGAGGAAATAGCCGCCCACGATGTAGCATTCCCAAAGCTAACCACCATCCACCTGCACGACCTCCCGACGCTGCGGCAGATAAGCGAGGCATGCGAGGTCAAGATGGTGGCGCCCGCTCAAGACCATCAGGATCAGGGGATGCTGGGGCCTGCGGCGGCTGCCGGCCGTAGCGGTTCGTGGCCAAGACGAGAAGAAGCCGGCCGTCGAGATCGAGAAGGACGTGTGGGACGCGCTGGAGTGGGACGGGGTGGAGGCCGGCCACAGCCCTGACCTCTTCGAGGCGCCGATACACTCGCGCTACTACAAGAAGAAATTGCCCCGGGTCTCCGTCCTCAGGTATTCTGCATCTTTGTTGGTTGTACTACTGATCGCATGCTCTAATAAGTTGGCTTAATTATTGACTCTTCATTTCTGTGACACTCACATTACCTAGGTGAATTCTGCACTGCACTACTGTTTCTTCCGTCGTAACATGAGAGTGATGGATGCTCCTGCTGCATGCGTTTTGTTGGTTTGTGTGCTCGCTGGCTAGCTGCTTGAACATTGATTGCCTTCTCACTGTTTGTTGAGTTGTTGCAGTAAAAGGTACGGGCTTATGGTGGCTCTTACCTTCGTGGCCAAGTTGGTTGGTTTGTGCTACGTGTTTGAAACAATAAGCAGACTGGTTTGTGTCTGTCTGCACAGGCCTGGCCTGGCCGATTTGTGAGTGGCTTGCGATTCAGTGTTTTGTTTGTTATCCGCCTGGTTGCATGTGTGTCTGTGTTTGAAACAATTATGCAGCAGCAATGTGTGCCTGCGTGCATCTACATGGCTGCGCGAATGTGACTCTGAGTGTTTGCTTAAACTGAAAATTGTGTGCTTGCATGCATCGACCTTGCTGCATGTCCGTGCGTTGTGATTTTGAATCAAGCAGCAGCATATAGGAGGAGATGTTTTCTGGACAAAGGTTGGACTCCAAGTTCTACCTGGAAAATAGTGTTTGAATTTAATTACTATACTGGAAGCAAGTACCAATGCATTTGCATATCTGTACAAGGAAATCCTGAATTTTACCGAGCAGGGATAAGGTGTTTTGCATGTCTGTGAAGCTGGTGCCATACAAATTTCAAAGATTGTTTCAGGGAGGAGTAGGGAGGAGTCAACCGGCGACGGTGACATCGGCTTTCAGGGGCAGCTGCATCCAACTCCTCCTCTCCTGCGGTGCCGCAGCCGGTCAGCAACTACACCAGCTCCTCCTCAAGTCTGGACACATCCCATCCTCCCTCCCGCCCTACAACTCCGTCCTCACGTACGCGCGCTGCTCCCCGCTCCACCGACGCGACGCCCACCGCCTGTTCGATGAAATGCCCATCAAGAACTGCTTCTCCTACAACTCACTCATCACCGCCCACTTCAACATCAGGGACCATCCTACAGCGCTCCGCCTCTTTAGCTCCATGCCTAAAACTAAAAGGAACACCTTCGCTTGGAACACAGTGATCACCGACATAGCCTCCACAGGCAATCTTGACACGGCCCACGGCTGTATTGTACTTATGGATTAAGTTCTTGCGTGGTGTTCCCTTCCCTTGATTTGTTCTTTTAGAATTTCTACAAAGCAATCATCCTAAATCACGAGCACAAGTTCATAAGAACCTTGAAGAGATGTACATGGAGTAATATGAGTGCTTAAAGCGTCTAGGTCTCTAGGATGTTTATATATTCTAAAAGGATTCATTTTATTAGTTCATTGAGCACTTATTCTTAAAAAAAGAGTTTAGTTGGAAAAAAACAATTAAAACGTGAGAACTTGAACCTTTTATTAGTTCGTCGCTCAACGAGCAAGGACCGAGCGACCAGACCCTAACGGTGCGTGGCAAAACAGTGTCCGACAATGATGCGACGCCGCCATACCTAAAGTGTAATTCTAGGTCCGCCACTGAGCAGAGCACATCCTTATCGAGCTATAATATCGCCATAGCATGGCACCGAGGTACCCGCACCTAGGTCGCGTGAATACCGTGTAGTCAGATCTGTGCATATGTAGACTTATAGCGTATCTAGGTAAATGTACCTAAATACCCCCTCTCTCATCAAATTGTGAGGGCAAGAAGGTAAATGCCCTTCTTACCCTCCTATAAATACATCCCAAGGGCATATGTAAAGGGGCTCTTCCTCATTCTCAAGGATATGTACACACAAAGTAATACATACACACGTGTCTTTGGCTCCTCCTTCGGCCTCTCCCAAGACCAAGGGTACGAAGAGTACCCTCCGCACTCCACTGCCTAGTCTTTTATGCTACGACAATTGGCGCCGCCCATACTGCACTCTAACAAAAGCTAAAAACGAGAGGAGCTGATGACACCTCCACCTTCGGCCATCACCCGGAGCTCCCCTACCCCTTCACAACTGAGCGAAGCCTCCCGGACCACCCGATGCCCCCCTGGCGCGTGTGTTTCCTCCACCAAGGCTCACATCACCTCCGGCCCACCTTCGATCGACACCCGTGAGCACACCAGCGCAGTGCTTCCTCGGCCGGGCACCCGAGCCCCACCTCAAGATCTCCGACACCAAGCCAGACACCTGCAGGGCGCCAATGGAGGGACCGAGGGCAACAACACCTTCAACCTCCCGCAGCCTCCGCTTCCAGTGCGGCGCGCACGCATCACTTCGATCGAAGCCTCACCAAACCAGCCGAAACACATCATATAACAATCGAAGCACATCCCCAAAATCCACAAGAACAGCACCCAAGCCTTCGGCCGTCTGGAGCCCTCGCCTCCTGCTCCGGCCCCCTCGAGCGTAGGCCCCCTCCGCTCACCCTCCGAAGCGCCCTACCACCTCAGGGTTCCTTCGGGGTACCCTCGCCTCCGCACCGGCTCCGGCCACCTTGGGGCCCGAAGCACGCCATCTAGAAGACCTCGGAAGAATAGTCGAAGCAACCTCCGAAGCGCTCAAGCACCTCTTCATCACCTTTGGCAGCCCTAGTCGGGGGAGCCCCCCTCGGGTAGCCCCCTCGGCGCTCCACCTCTGGCGCGGCCGCACCCCTTTGGCCGCCCAGAGCAGGCCCCGACGCGGATCCTCCTCCTCTGGAGCCCCCTCGGCGTCGCCTCCAGAGACCGCGCCACCCCCACAGCTGGAGCACCACCTTCGGCCAACCCCCCACAACTTGGCCGAAGCCCATCTTCGGTAGGGACGCGCCCTCGCAACGCCGGGACTAAGGTCCCCTTTTCAACCGAAGCCTCGCATAGCCCCCCCCTCGGCGCCGAGACCACCCCGCGCCGCGCCTCTACCGCTGGAGCGCCACCTTCGGCCAACCCCCCGCAACTTGGCCGAAGCCCATCTTCGGTAGGGGACGCCCCCGCGACGCCGAGACTGAGGTCCCCTTTTCAGCCGAAGCCTTGCGCAGCCCCCCTTCGGCGCCGAGACCACCCCGTGTCACGCTCCACGGGCGCCACCTCGGCACTCGGTGTCGGCATCCGCACCTCCAAAGCCCCCTTCGACGCCGAGACCACCCCGCGCCGCGCCTCCACTGGTGCGTCACCTTCGGCAGCTCAGGCACCCCTCAGTGTCGGCAGCCTTTGGCACCTCCGAAGCCCCCCCTCTCGGCGAAGCCTCCACCTTTAGCGTTGGCGCCTCGAGCGCCCTGCCGCCTCCAGCACCTCAGCGCGCGCCACGCCGCTTGTTTGGAAAGAGTGAAGGGTGCCCATAGCACGGGCACCAGAAGAGAACACACCGCAGCCAAGGCCTCCAGCCGCGCCTTGGCCGCATCCGGCACCAGCTCCGGCCCCGTCGCAACTTCGCGCTCCCTCAGGGCGTCTTCGCGTTGACTCCGCTCCACTCATCACCTCGAGGCAAACCCAAAGCACCACCTCACAGCCACCAAAGACCAGTATGTGCCTTCCTCGTTTTCAATAATGCACTAGTACTCACCTGTAGTGTGCTTTTAGTTCCACAGAGCTAGTGTAGCAGCACGTGAACAAGTGGGCCCCGACGTTAATTGCTAGCTGCCAACCGATGTATGGCTACCAACCGGTCTAGGGAAAGCCCTACTACTACTAGTAGTACTACCTCGAATCAATAGGCATGCATAGCACTGCGCAAGCATGAGGGTCACCACACTAGCTGCTAGTTCCATCCCATATGCTTTATCACTACAAAACTAGTAGCATGTGGATCCGGTTGCATAAGAAAAATGGATGGAAGGCTTGCATAATTAGAACTTTACATTCATATAAAACCAATGCACTCAAATGGGAGCAACAAAGACACAATGTATAAACAATGACGCCGCGCAGCCCCGGCGCACACCGATGCCCTCCGAAGGCACAGTGTATAAACAAAGACGCCGCGCAGCCCCGGCGCACACCGATGCCCTCCGAAGGTACAGTGTATAAACAAAGACGCCGCGCACGGCCCCGAGCCCCGGCGCACACCGATGCCCTCCAAAGGCACAGTGTATAAACAAAGACGCCGAGCAGCCCCAGCGCACACCGATGCCCTCCGCAGGCATGAGTGTATAAACAAGACGTCGCGTGTGGCCCCGAGCCCCGGCGCACACACGAAGCTACATGCATAGGAGCCGAAGCCCACTTTCGGCCCAAAAAATAACACTCACGAGGCCACCTCCGTACTCGGACTGAAGCCACTTGCGCAAGGCTGGGGCCTGGAGCAGAAGCCACTTTTCGGCCAACCTTCGCTCACCGCCCTTTAGCCCACCTTCGTGCAGAGACCGAAGGCCCATTGCGTCTTCGGCCCTACCTTGCTCAACACCCGAAGGCCACCCCGCGCATTCGCTCGCCAAAGTCGAACCATCCATTTTTGGCTGAGGCCCATTTTTCTCCTCTCGAGCCCCCCTATGCGCTCAGCTTCCGAAGCGGACCCGTCGCCTTCGAAGCCACCTTGACCCTCGTCAAACTCCAAATGAGGCTTCAGGAAACCACCTAGCTCACGCAGTCGACATTCCCGCACCACCTTGGGCACGGTTGCTCAGCCTCTGGCCCAGCCGGCACCCTTCGGCTGCCCAGAGCCACCCTAGAGCTCGCCCGACGCGACCCCGTGATCGAGGGACCCTCGAGCGAGGCACGCGTCGACGACGCTCCGCGAGGAACCAACGCCAACTTCGCTCCACTGCCGAAGCACACCTCCAAGCAGGAGCTTCGTCGACTTTGCTCCGCCCGCCCCTTCGCCACCAACTCGCCTAGCTCGCTTGCAAACCCACGCCCGAGAGCCTCCGATCAAGCCCCCTGATACCCCTTATCCGGCACTCGATCCGCCGCATGCCCCTTCACGGCTACACCTCATCGACTCCGGCCAGGAGCTTCCATTAACGGCTTCTTGTGCCTCAGGAGTACTCGCGCAGTCCGTACGAGCATTTTTCTCGAGCTGAGGAAAAAAGTATGGTTTTCCTCGTCGCGTAAGAAAGGTTTCCCTAATCTTGACATAGCAGAGATGAGTACATAGCCTGAGTGTACCTCGCATATCGCGCTCAAACGCGCAAGACCCTAGTCGTTCCGGAGGCCCCGTCTCGACGACTACGGAGTCTCCCGTCACGAGGCTTCATCCCGGCGGAGAGACATCGCATATCGCGCTCAAACGCGCAAGACCCTAATCGTTCCAAAGGACCTGCCTCGGCGACTAGGGAATCTCCCGCCACGAGCTTCATCCCGGCGGAGAGACCTCGCATATCGCACTCAAACACACAAGACCCTAGTCGTTCCAGAGGCCCTACATCGGTGATTAGGGAGTCTCCCACCACGAGGCTTCATCCCGACGGAGAGACCTCGCATATCGCGCTCAAACACACAAGACCCTAGTCATTCCGGAGGCCCTGCCTTGGCGACTAGGGAGTCTCCCGCCACGAGGCTTCATCCCGGCAGAGAGACCTCGCATATCGCGCCCCGCCTCGGCGACTAGGGAGTCTCCCGCCACAAGGCTTCATCCCGACGGAGAGACCTTGCTTATCACGCTCAAACGTGTAAGACCCTAGTTGTTCCAGAGGCTTTGCCTCAGCGACTAGGGAGTCTTCTGCCACGAGGCTTCATCTCGGCGGAGAGACCTCGCATATCTCGCTTAAACGCGCAAAACCCTAGTCGTTCCGAGGACCCCGCCTCGGTGACTAGGGAGTCTCCCGCCACGAGGCTTCATCTCGGCGAAGAGACCTCGCATGTCACACTCAAACACGCAAGACCCTAGTCGTTCCGGAGGCCCCACCTCAGCGACTAGGAAGTCTCCCGTAACGAGGCTTCATCCCGGCGGAGAGAACTCGCATATCGCGCTCAAACGCGTAAGACCCTAGTCGTTCCGGAGGCCCCGCCTTAGCGACTAGGGAGTCTCCCGCCACGAGGCTTCATCTCGGCGGAGAGACCTCGCATATCGCGCTCAAACGCAAGACCCTAGTCATTCCAGAGGCTCCACCTCGGCGACTAGGGAGTCTCCCGCCGCGAGGCCTCGCCTCGGCGGAGAGACATTTTTTCCATATTGCGCCCCGTCGCGTAGCCCTAGTTGTTCCCAAGGCCCTACCTCGGTGACTAGGGAGTCTCCCGCCTCGAGGCCTCACCTCGGCAGATAGACGTTTCACATCACGCTCATGCGCACGAGGGCACCCAGAGTCAGGCACCAGCACTGCTAACCCTTCGAGCGTGAGAAATCAAAAAAAAGTTAGGGGATGGCATTCTCGGCTTCGCCTCCCCCTCGCTAGCTTTAGGCTCCGCCAGCGAGCCCAATCAAAAAAAAGTTGGGGGACGGCATTCTGCCGCTCCCCTCGCTAGCTTTAGCTCGCCACAGCGCAATCAAAAAAGTTGGGGGACGGCGTTCTCGGCTTAGCCTCCCCTTGGCTAGCTATGGGCTCCGCCAGCGAGCCCAATCAAAAAAGTTGGTGGACGATGTTCTCAGCTACATCTCTCCTCTCGCTAGCTTTGGGCTCCGCCAGTGAGCATGATCATAATAAACAATCGCCTCCTTAAATAGACGAGCATCAACCCTTCACATCGCTCAAGTCGTGGGCACAACCCATTGGGAGCGACCGAAGGGGGGACGGTACCAGGCCCCCAGCAGGACCACCGCGAACGGTCACACCAAGGAAGTAATCAAATACGCAGGCAACAATGCCTCTGCGTGCTTTGCCACGGCTCACCGCCCACCTCGAGGCTATCGCCTCGGCGGGGCGGCCCCGGCATGCCACCCGCCTCAAGGCCCATGCCTCGGCAAGACGGTTCCGCACCGACTTCGCCTCTGCGTGCTTTGCCACGGCTCACCACCCGCCTCGAGGCTATCGCCTCGGCGGGGCGGCCCCGGCACACCGCCCACCTCGAGGCCCATGCCTCGGCAGGGCGACTCCGCACCGACTTCGCCTCTGCGTGCTTCGCCACGGCTCACAGCTCGCCTCGAGGCTATCGCCTAGGCGGGGTGGGCCCGGCACACAACCTCGAGGCCCATGCCTCAGTAGGGCGACTCCGCACCGACTTTGCCTCTACGTGCTTCGCCACGGCTCACCGCCCGCCTCGAGGCTATCCCTTTAGCTGGGCGGCCCCGACGCGCCGCTCGCCTCGAGGCCCATGCCTCAGCAGGACGGCTCCGCACCGACTTCGCCCGCACGGGCCCCGCCTTTGCCTCTAGCCGTCGCCTCCGAAGCACCTCCGGAGCTTCGCCTCCACTTCGGGTTGGTGCCTCCGGAGCTTCGCCTCCGCTTCAGACCACTTGCCTCCGGAGCTTCACCTCCGACGCACCATCGCCTCGAGGGCCATGCCTCGACGGAGCAACCCCGCGTCGACCACCTTGGCGTGGTAGCTCCCTGCCGATGTCTCCTTGGGGTATCCTGACTACCGAGGGGCCAGGGGCGGCAGGATTGCGTCTACTCGCCCCTCGGGACCGTGGGACCTGTCCTCGCGGCCTCGGACCACGCAGACGAGGGAGTTGTTGTAGCAGGGCAACAGGGTGCCTCGCACCCTAGGATTGTCAGGAATACTGGTGTGCGGTCAGGATACTGTGTATATGTAAACTTAGTCTATATAGCGTATCTAGGTAAATGTACCTAAATACCCCCTCTCTCTCCTTACATTGTGAGGGCAAGAAGGGATCTTCCTCATTCTGAAGGATATATATACACAAAGTAATACATACACACTTGTCTTTGGCTCCTCCCTCCGGTCCTCTCCCAAGACAAAGGGTACGGAGAGTACCCCTCTCTAATACTCCGGAAGTGTGAGAAGCCTTTAATCGGGATAATTAAATTTAATTGGTAGAGATTATTTTAATCGGGGAAAAGTTTATTTCAGAAATCATCAAAAATAAGAAAAAGAGAGGGGCTTTTCCGCTTTTTCACACCCACTTGGGCCTGGGCCTTGGCCCATTTGGCCTTGTAGTGGCCGGCCAAAGGGGGGGAGGTGCCACCCTCCCCAAACCCTAGCCGCCCCTCCCTTTCCCTCCTCCCACTTGCACCGCCTCCTCGCTCCCTTGCCCTCCCTCTGCCTGTGCTGCTCCTTGCGCCTCCCTCTCGCCTGTGCTGTTGTTCCTTGTGCCTCCTCTCTGTCTGTGCTGCTCCCTTGCGCCTCCCCTCGCAGTGGTGCTGTTTCTTGCGCCTCCCCTCTGTCCAAGCTGCTGCCCTTTGCGCAAGAAGGAAAAAGAGAGGAAGGAGAAGAAGGAGAAGAAGGAGAAGGAGGAGAAGAAGGAGAAGAAGATCTTGCGTGGGGATTGGTTCAGCAAGCTCTAGCGGTTCTACAAGGGTAACGAGATGCCTTCCCCGCTGTTTGATCTGTAGTAGATGCGAAACCGATTAGAATTGTTGGATAAAAGTTTGGCTGCAGAAGATTAGATTCTGTCCAGTACCTTGCGTGGGTAATTTCGTGTATTTAGAGGCTGAATTTTAAGATTCCATCTCCTAGAGTTATGTGGGATCTGTCGTTATCTTTCAGTAGCCGTGAGGATCACTCAATTCCGAGGTCTGAGTCAAAAGTTATGGTCGATTTAGTATCTGCTGCCAGAAATCTGACGAGAATAATCTGTCTGGATATTTCCTAAAATATGAAAGGGAAATTGGTAGAATCTGAAAGTTCACACAACTAGGTTATTGTAGATAATTCGATAACCTTTTCAGATTAATAAAGAACGATCAATTCGGAGTTACCTATTAAAAGTTGTGGTCATTTTAGTTTTGCTGTTCGAACGTGTAGGCAGTTTCTGTACTGAAAGTTCAAACAATGGTTAGCCTTTTATTCTGGCAGAATTGGATTATCGTGTCAACTAGAGTATTGTATATTAGTCAGCTAAGAATCTACAGAAATTGGGTTTACCTCTTTTCGACTTCCAGTTTATGAGTTATGTCAATTACCGTGCTGCTGTCCGAAACAGTATATGGCAGGAAACGTTGTTTTCAGTTTCAGCTTTGTAAACTCGATTTGAGTCGTCGTGAAGCGTGTAGAACGCCGATTAGTAGCGCTGAGTATATTATGTCCTTATTGAAATTATTTTACTTGTTTAGGAGGTGAAGCCTCAGGTTTAGGAGTATCACCTTGGTCGACTAACGCGCCGCATCGTGGAAGGCAAGTAATTGTAGCATGTTACTACCGCTTAATTGGTTGTTCTTACTACTTGCAATCCATATGATTCTCGTATTTTGAAGTATTATGCCATGGTTGGTTGACTTACAAATGAGGTGATAACAGCAATTAATAATTGAATGTTTTATTTGGATATCTTGCGTGTGGTCATTAGGTGGTTGCTTTATGTGCCGAATGTGGATCATGGATGTATTTTTTTCCATAGTGGTTGTGTGGTAGCAATAAAAGTTAATCTCGTTGGTGCCTTATGAGGATGACACTTATGTGGTTTATGAGTATCATATCATTCATAACATATCATGACATTGCATTGTGGATGTCGCCGCTTATGGTCGCGATCAGTCTGACAAAGATCGCATTACTGTCAGAGATGATGCACACTCTTACCTTGATGGGTAAGAGTGCAGTGGAGCATGGCATGCATTTGCATTAAAATTGTGGATGGAGGAATTGCATACTTATGCCAATGTTTGAAATCTTATGAGGCAGGACTCATGTTAGTCCATGTGGTTTATTGAATGAGAAAGTGGAATGTGGTTGCTGTCATGCAATAATATAAATTGTGATGCAGCTTGTTGTTATTTGATTAACCTGTTACTCAATTTACTTGCTGAGATTTTATCTCACCTTTGTTGCTTCTTTCCCCCTTTCAGGTGATTCTTGAGCATTCCTGGGATGGGTAGAGCGGCACTACAATAATGCACTCAATTCATAGATTTATGTTGTAATAAAGTTGAGAGGAAACTAGCCTAATGACTAGCTATTCGCGAGTGTTATTTTGATTTATTAATGATGAATTTGTGGACTACTCTTGGATTAAATTGCTAGTAGTTGTTTTATTTTATTGAACTCTATTCGTTATTATTGTGTCCATTAGTTGTTTTTGCTTCCGCTTATGTTCAGTTGTAGAGTGGTTAGTGGCATTCCAGGGCAATGTGGGTCCTGGGGTGTTACAGTTGGTATCAGAGCCTAGGCTTTAGGTTCTAGGAGAAGTAAGAAAATTGACACACTTGCACATGTAGGATGGGGAAGGGTTTGCATATCTTGCATATACCTTGTTGAATTCTTTAATTTATTGCTTGTGCTTCACTTGTCTGAGAATAATGTTTTTGCTTGCTTGTGGGTTGTGGTGGCTGCAGGAATGCCACCTAAGGGTAGTGGCCGTGTTCTTGCTGCTACGCCGGTAGCACAACCGGCAGTTGAGGAGGCTGAGGAGGCTCAGCCAATGGGCGGTAACCAAGAGGAGCTGTTGGTCGTGATCAGGCCATGCAAAGAAGAGTTGAGGGCTTTGAAAGCAGGGGCATCGTGACGGTACTGAGGTTGCGGCACCAAGCGATTAGCGACATCTCACTCGTGAGTGGGTAGGGTTGAGGCCGACAGCCTTTGACGCGCGCCACCCCTGCTCAGCCGGGCCGACCGGTGTCCCATGTGGAGGACAAGATGGAGGCTTTGAGGTAGTGATTTCGATCGCGTGCGCTATGTGGCGCAGCTCGCCAAGGGAGAGGCCAGATCTAGTGGAAAGGAGTGCGATGCGCAGCACGGCCGCACATGGACTCCCATCGTGGCGGAGTTCGTCCGGCAGCTTGAGAGGCGGTTTTATCCGAGACCTTCTCGACAAGATGAAAATTGACTTGGGAAAATACACACAAGACAAGCGATGCGTGGCGAGTATGAGGTGGGCTTCAATCGGATAGTCCGCCGCCCCACATGTGGCTCGGGACGATGCGGAGAAGGCGACATTTCGGCTGTGGGCTTAGGCCTTCGATCCGCCACTGCTTTGGGTGCCTTCCGATCACGCATTTCCGCACTCGTGGAGCAGCCTTGGGGATCGAGATGCGCAGCGACACGGAGGACACTCGCAAGGCCTCGGAGGAGATCGGCCTCGAGGTCATAGCGAGAGGAGGGGCCATTCGGGGCCCTATGAATAAGAAGGCAAAGGGTCGTCGCCACCACCCTACCGCAGTGGTAGTGCAGGCGCACTCACTCACTTGGAGGGAGCTCTAGCATGCGTGCCACAAGCCCGGACTGGGCTTGGTGTGCTATCGTTGTGGGGATCCGCACAAGCGGAGTGACTGCTCTTGGAAGGGGCAGTGTACTATCTGTGGTCAAAACCACAAGGATGTGATGTGCAGGCAGAATCCCAAGGGGAAGCTGCAGTGGGAGTTGGCGCCTACACCTTCAGCGGGATTCTCTCGCCCTGATGGCACCGTTCAGATGATGGCTGTGGCTCCTACCCCGCAGTTCCTACCCGCGGTCCCTACACCGCGTTACCGCCGCGCCAAAGACCTTCATCGATCGCCTTGGCGCCCCACCGAGGATACTGGGTTCAGCGGCCTACTACTCCATCGACCCCGGTACCTCAGTGGACACCTGCGCCGACTTACCAGAGTGTGGGAGATCCTTCTTCTTCAGCTGTCCCTGCGGCATTCTCCATGCCAACATCGGATGGCAGGGATCGTGGAGACATTGTGACAGGTACCTTATCTGTTGACTCTTTCGATGCCTGCGTACTTTTTGATTCTGGAGCCAGTTTCTCTTTTGTCTCGGAGAATTTTGTGGAGCGGGCAGGGCTTTCGGTGCAGTTGATTGGGAGGGCAGTGGTTGTTAGTTCTCCTAGTGGGCTTATTTCTAGTTCCCGTGTTTGCCCTGGTTGTGTGGTGATTCTAGCAGATGAGGAGTTCGTGGCGAATTTGGTGGTTATACCCCTGGAGCCCTTCGATGTGATCCTTGGCATGGATTGGCTCACGCGGTATCAAGCTGTTATTTCTTGTTTCTGGAAGACGATCACCTTGTGTTCTCTGTCTGGGCACGAAGTTGTCTTCCAAGGGAGTGCTCCGCGGTACTCTCTCTTGTTGTTGTGCCAGTTGTTTCCTAATCGGCGGATGCAGAAGTCAGGGTTGTTGTGGGCTTTGGTTGAGGGTCACGAGGCTGCCTTGAGGTTAGAGAACATACCGGTAGTCTGCAAGTACCCGAATGTTTTTCCCAGTGAGCTTCCCGACTTGCCACGAGAGCGGGAGTCGATCTTCCGTATTGAGCTTGTTCCGGGTACGCGGCCTATTTTTAAGTCCCGACGGATGGCACCGCTGAGCAGTGGAATTAAAGAAGCGATTGGATGAACTCTTAGCTAAGGGGTTCATTAGACCGAGCACGCCACCTTGGGCTGCTCCGGCTACATTTGTGGGAAAGAAGGATGGCACCAAGAGGCTTTGTGTGGATTATCGAGCACTCAATCAAGTGACAATCAAGAACAAGTATCCTCGCCTCGTATTGAAGATCTCTTCGATCGCTTGAGAGGTGCCAAAATATTTTCCAAGATTGATTTGCGATCCGTTACCATCAATCATGCGGATCGGGAGGAGGATATAGAGAAGACAACATTTAGCACAAGGTATGGGCATTACAAATATGTCGTTATGTCTTTTGGATCGACTAATGCCCCCGTTGTCTTTATGGAAGCTATGAACAGATGCTTCATGAGTACCGGATTCTTTTGTGGTGGTCTTCATCGACGACATCCTGGTTTATTCCAAACGGAGGAGGACCACGAGTTGCATCTCAACTGGTCCTAGATACTCTTGGAGGAATAAATACTGCGCGAAGCTAAAGAAGTGTGCTTTCGGTTATCTCAAGTAGGATTTTGGGTCATACCATCATCAAAGACGGTATTACAGTGGATCCAAGAATGTGGCAAAAGATGGTGCGAAGGTCGAGACCAACCAATGTGTCGAGATCCGAGTTTCCTTGGTCTTGCCGGGTATTACGGCGCTTTGTGCAGACTTTTCTATCATTGCTAAACCAATGACTCGACTCACGCAAAGGGGGTTCCTTTTGTGTGGACTGACGCCTGTGAGGCCGGGTTTCGACTTTGAAGAACAAGTCGTGAATGCACCTATCCTATCCTTGCCCGGAGTGGCAAGCGCTTCACGCAGTGTACACGGATGCTTCTGATTGGACTCGGTTGTGTCTTCGATGCAAGAGGGCCGAGTAATCGCTATGCTTCTAGACAGCTTGAAGACTCATGAGCGAATTATCCCACTCATGATCTCGAGTTGGCGCAGCTTGTGTTTGCTCAAGTCATGGAGGCATTACTTGTATGGGGAACAGTGCGATATCTTCACCGATCACAAGAGTCTTAAGTATATATTCACTCAATGAGAGCTAAATTTGAGGCAATGAGGTGGTTGGAGTTAATCAAAGATTATGACCTGACTATCCAGTATCACCCTGGTAAGGCTAATGTGGTGGCTCATGCCCTAAGCAGGACAGGGGTACCTCAGGTAGCGTTGTCCTTGGTCTCGGAGTTTGAGAAGATGGGTATTTCTTTCTGCTTCATCGATCTGCGGCAGCAGAGACACAGATGATCATCCAGTCTGCCATTCCTGAGCGCGTTCGTGAAGCTCAACAGCACGATCGGCTCCTTTCAGAGGTGCGGAAGAGGATCTCGGAGGGGCATTCCCGAGACTTTAGTGTGGATGAACACGGTGCGGTTCGTTTCAAAGGTCGATCAGTGTACCCGTAAATCACCGATGAAGGATGATATTCTTCGTGAGGCTCACGGACCCCATATTCGGTACATCCAGAGAGACCAAGATGTATCGTGATCTCAAACAAATATTTTGGTGGAAGCGGATGAGGTGGATATTGCTAAATATGTCGCCGCTTGTGGCGTTTGTCAACGTGTAAAGGCCGAGCACAAACATCCCCGTTTGTTTGTTGCCCTTGGAGGTACAGTGGAAGTGGGAGCATATCACTATGGACTTTGTAGTTGGGTTGCCGCCGCCCGAGGGCGAGATGCAAGATGGGTCGTGGTGGACAAAGCTTACCAAGTCCGCACACTTCATACCGATAAAAACGACCAACACGGCGCAGACCTAGCCCCGTTGTACATCCGAGAGGTGGTGAGACCGCACGGTGTACCCAAGTCCATTGTTTCGACCGAGATGCCAAGTTCGTCTCTAAGTTCGGCAGAGTCCTCAGTGCGTTGGGCACGACAGTTTCCTCAAGATGCCTTTTCACCCTCGGACGGATGGTCATCGAGCGACCATTCTGCACTGGAGGACATGCTTCGTGCTTGCGTACTATCTTGGAAAGGGCGTTGGGAGGACTATCGGCTTTGGCGAGTTCGCTTATAACAATAGTTATCGCGAGTATCAAGATGCCTCCTTTGAGGCTTTGTATGGTCGGAGTGTGTTTCCCCTCTTTGTTGGGATGCATGGGTGAGAGGTCGTTGCTTGGTCCGGATCTTGTTCAGCAGACCGTGGAGAAAGTGCGGAGGTTCGTCGAACCTGTTGGTCGCCGAGCCGACAAAAGAGTTATGCGGATGTTCGCGCCGAGAGTTGGAGTTTGCGGTGGTAGCCTTGTGCTCTCCGGTGTCTCCAACCAAGGGTATTGTTCGTTTGGTACCACCGAAGCTTAGCCCGCATACATCGGTCCTTTTCCAGTGGTTGCTCGGGTGGGTAGTTTGGCTTATCGTTTGGAGTTGCCAAACTCTTTGAGAGGTGTGCACAATGTTTTCCATGTGTCGATGCTGAGGAAATACTTGCGGGATCCAGAACACAAGATTGACCTGGAACAGGTCACAGTGGAGCAGGATCTCACTGTGGAGAGTCGGCCAGTACGTATCTTGGATACGTCGGAGCGGGTCTTGAGGAATAAGACCATCAAGTATGTGAAGGTCCTTTGGACGAATCAGTCGGAGAGAGAGGCTACGTGGGAGCTGGAGGATCTTTTGCGAAAGAAGTACCCCGAGCTCTTCGAGGCTGGTGAGTACTCCTAGTTTGGGTTGCTCTTTTCTTGTTGTTCTTTTCTTTGTGGTCTGAAGAGTTGGATTCGAGGGCGAATCCTTTTAAGGTGGGAAGAATGTAATACTCCGGAAGTGTGAGAAGCCTTTAATCGGGATAATTAAATTTAATCGGTAGAGATTATTTTAATCGGGGAAAAGTTTATTTCAAACATCATCAAAAACAAGAAAAAGAGAGGGGCTTTTCCACTTTTTCACACCCACTTGGGCCTGGGCCTTGGGCCTGGGCCTTGGCCCATTTGGCCTTGTAGTGGCCGGCCAAAGGGGGGGAGGTGCCACCCTCCCCAAACCCTAGCCCCCTCCCCTTTCCCCTCCTCCCACTTGCAGCCGCTCCCTCCCCTGCTCCCATGCGCCTCCCCTCTGTCCAGGCTGCTCCCTTGCGCCTCCCCTCTGCCCAGGGTGCTGTTCCCTTGCGCCTCCCCTCTGTCCAAGCTGCTGCCCTTTGCACAAGAAGGAAAAAGAGAGGAAGGAGAAGAAGGAGAAGGAGGAGAAGGAGGAGAAGAAGGAGAAAAAGGAGAAGAAGATCTTGCGTGGGGATTGGTTCAGCAAGCTCTAGCGGTTCTACAAGGGTAACGAGATGCCTTCCCCGCTGTTTGATCCGTAGTAGATGCGAAACCGATTAGAATTGTTGGATAAAAGTTTGGCTGCAGAAGATTAGATTCTGTCCAGTACCTTGCGTGGGTAATTTCGTGTATTTAGAGGCTGAATTTTAAGATTCCATCTCCTAGAGTTATGTGGGATCTGTCGTTATCTTTCAGTAGCCGTGAAGATCACTCAATTCCGAGGTCTGAGTCAAAAGTTATGGTCGATTTAGTATCTGCTGCCAGAAATCTGACGAGAATAATCTGTCTGGATATTTCCTAAAATATGAAAGGGAAATTGGTAGAATCTGAAAGTTAACACAACTAGGTTATTGTAGATAATTCGGTAACCTTTTCAGATTGATAAAGAACGATCAATTCGGAGTTACCTATTAAAAGTTGTGATCATTTTAGTTTTGCTGTTCGAATGTGTAGGCAGTTTCTGTACTGAAAGTTCAAACAATGGTTAGCCTTTTATTCTGGTAGAATTGGATTATCGTGTCAACTAGAGTATTGTAGATTAGTCAGCTAAGAATCTACAGAAATTGGGTTTACCTCTTTTCGACTTCCAGTTCATGAGTTATGTCAATTACCGTGCTGCTGTCCAGAAACAGTATATGGCAGGAAACGTTGTTTTTCAGTTTCAGCTTTGTAAACTCGATTTGAGTCGTCAGGGAAGCGGTGTAGAACGCCGATTAGTAGCGCTGAGTATATTATGTCCTTATTGAAATTATTTTACTTGTTTAGGAGGTGAAGCCTCAGGTTTAGGAGTATCACCTTGGCCGACTAACGCGTCGCATCGTGGAAGGCAAGTAATTGTAGCAGTGTTACTACCGTTTAATTGGTTGTTCTTACTACTTGCAATCCATATGATTCTCGTATTTTGAAGTATTATGCCATGGTTGGTTGACTTACAAATGAGGTGATAACAGCAATTAATAATTGAATGTTTTATTTCGGATATCTTGCGTGTGGTCATGAGGTGGTTGCTTTATGTGCCGAATGTGGATCATGGATGTATTTTTTTTCCATAGTGGCTGTGTGGTAGCAATAAAAGTTAATCTCGTTGGTGCCTTATGAGGATGACACTTATGTGGTTTATGAGTATCATATCATTCATAACATATCATGACATTGCATTGTGGATGTCGCCGCTTATGGCCGTGGATCAGACTGAGACAAAGATCGCACATTGTCAGAGATGATGCACACTCTTACCTTGATGGGTAAGAGTGCAGTGGAGCATGGCATGCATTTGTATTAAAATTGTGGATGGAGGAATTGCATACTTATGCCAATGTTTGAAATCTTATGAGGCAGGACTCATGTTAGTCCATGTGGTTTATTGAATGAGAAAGTGGAATGTGGTTGCGGTCATGCAACAATATAAATTGTGATGCAGCTTGCTTGTTATTTGATTAACCTGTTACTCAATTTACTTGCTGAGATTTTATCTCACCCTTGTTGCTTCTTTCCCCTTTCAGGTGATTCTTGAGCATTCCTAGGATGGGTAGAGCGGCACTAAATAATGTACTCAATTCATAGATTTATGCTGTAATAAAGTTGAGAGGAAACTAGCCTAATGACTAGCTATTCGCGAGTGTTCTTTTGATTTATTAATGATGAATTTGTGGACTACTCTTGGATTAAATTGCTAGTAGTTGTTTTATTTTATTGAACTCTATTCGTTATTATTGTGTCCATTAGTTGTTTTTGCTTCCGCTTATGTTCAGTTGTAGAGTGGTTAGTGGCATTCCAGGGCAATGTGGGTCCTGGGGTGTTACACCCTCGTACCTACTGTCTAGCCTTTTCATGCTACGACAAATACAATTCAGTAAAACCCACAGAACTTCAAAAGCATGCCACAACTACACCTTCTTGCACATCTTGTACACCGAGCCATATTCTACAGTAGTCATTCTTGTTAGCCTTCTCCGTACAATCTTCTTCGGTATGGCTTCAAGAAAGAAAATTAAGACACTGAGAAAAAATTGTTCATTCACTTATTTAAACCAGAATTCTTGTCATTGTACAAAAGACTAAAAAGAAAAGAAAGCTAAAAGGGAGAGGGAAAATTGTACAAAGACTTATCGTGAAAGATCTAAAATCCCCTTCTTGTTAGAAGATAGCGGCCTATAATTCCTACTGCCATCAAAGAGGAAATCTCAGGTGACAAACGTTGGGAGCGAAGGCGAAAGGGAAAGATTAGTTCGGGTGGATGAGGATTACATCGGGACGTCGTGGTGGGCGGCGGCCGGGAGGAACCCTAGCCGCTGGTAGGGAACAGGGGGGAAGATGGCGCAGGGGAATAGTGGGGATGGTGCAAGGGGAACAGCTTGGCATGGCGTGCGGCAATCGGGCAACTGAAGAAGGCGATGGCACCCGTGCCTTGATGCAGCACGACACCAAAACCCGTGCCTGAGGCATCTCATTCTACCATGAACTGGGCAGAAAAGTCCGGCAACTGGAGTACCAGTGCTGTGGTCAGCGCCCCCTTGAGGGTGGTGAACACCAAGTCGACCTCGGCAGACCAAACGAAGCCCTCCTTGTGAAGGAGGCGTGTCAGAGGCGCCGCAATGGTGCCAAAGTCCTTGATAAAGCGCCTATAGTAACCGACTAGCCCCAAGAAACCGTGGAGAGCGCGCACCGAATGGGGGTGCGGCCAATCCCTAACGCGGCCACCTTGGATGGATCCATGGCGACGCCCTCGGCCCGGATGACATGGCCAAGGTATGTCACCTAGGTATCCCCAAAAAGTCACTTAGACTTTTTAAGGAAAAGCTGTTGTTGTTGGAGACACTAGAGCACCGCCCACACATGCCGCAGATGATCTGCCCATGACGAGTTGTAAATCAAGATGTTGTCAAAGAACACAAGTACAAAACGGCGTATGTATGACCGAAGAACCTCGTTCATGAGCTTGAAAGGTCGTCGGGGCGTTGGTTAACCCGAAAGCCATAACATAAATTCAAATAAGCCCTCATGAGTGCAACAGGCGGTCTTCTCCACGTCGTCCGGAGCCATCCGGACTTGGTGATAACCTGAGCAGAGTTCCAGTTTGGTGAAGAACCACGCTCCCTTGAGCTCATCATGGAGCTCCTCGAACACCGAGATGGGGAATTTGTCCTTGATGGTTTTATCATTCAAGGCGCGGTAGTCGACGCAAAAACGCCAAGATCCATCCTTCATCTTGACTAGGAGCACAGGCACCGAAAAAGCCGAGCTACTGTGCCGAATGATGCCCTGCTCCAACATTGCGTTGCATTGTCGCTCCAGCTCGTCCTTTTGAGTAGCCGGGTATCGGTATGGCCGAACTACCACCGCATTGGTGCTAGGGAGGAGGTGGTCACGACTACGTGGAGGTGGAGGGCCGCGAGGTGCGTCAAAAACCGGTGCGAATTCCGCAAGTAGCTCCTCCATGAGTTCTCCCATGGCCGAGGTGGAGTGGAGATGCGACGCTGACCAGGATGCAACAAGGCCGCGCCAAGTAATCTCCCAATCCTGGCGTTGGAAGCGCATCGTCAGGAGGTTGAAATCCCAGAAAATCGGTCCTAAGGAGTGGAGCCACTAGATCCCAAGGACAATGTTGAAGCCACCCAGCGGTGTGGTGAGCAAGTCGAGGATGAAGTGTTCCTAGTCGATGGAGAGGGGTGTTGCGTAGCACACCCAGCCGCTCGCCACCTTGTTGCCGTTGGCCACGTCCATGGAGAGGCCCGTGTGTGGCGCTAGTGTCAATCCAACCTGATCGACGAGCTCCGCGGCAATGAAGTTATGGGTGGAGCCGGAGTCGATCAGGGCCATCAATTGGGCACCATGGATCATCACCGAAAGCTGCATCGTTTGGGACTTGTAAATCCTGGGGAAGGCAAGGAGGGAGATGGTGGCGTCCGCCTCCTCCTCGAGGTCGTCATCGTCCACCTGCACCATAAAGATGCGTTTACAAAAACGCTGATGGCCTGGCATGAACTGCTCATTGCAGTTTTAGCAAAGTCCCTTGCCGCGGCGTTCCTCCATCTCAGTCGGCGTGAGCCGCCTAAACGGCTTGGCCGCGCCCGACGCTCCCGTGGTGACCATGGAGGGCGCCGTCGAGCCGGTCGACGCCACCCCGGAGGCTGTCGCCCTGGGTATAAATGGCTTGCTGCTTGTTGCCTTGGAGGACGCGGTTGAGGTCGCCGAGACCTGTGGAAACAAAAGCAAGCGTTCGTAGGCTCAGGCCAGGTCCATGGCGACTTCCAGGTCGGGCGACCGCTGGAGCTCGACGGAGTCTGCAGGGACTCGCCAAGCCCGGTCCGTGAACAATATCACCTGTTGTTCCCCCATTGAGGTGGCCACAACAAGCTAGCAAAGTTAGGAAGTTTTCGGTGAATTTTGCCCCCATCGAGGTGGCCACAACGAGCTATCAAAGTTAGGAAGTTTTCGGTGAATTTTGCCACCGAAGCTGTGCATTGAAGGCCCACCAACGCGCTCAGCGGGTTGACACGTGGAAGTCCCAAATCGACGATTGAAGAGGTCCGTGAAGTGTCGCCAATTGGGCATGCCATCCATGCACTCCACCCGCATGTACCACTGGTGTGCCACGCCGAACATATGGTACATGACGAGCCACACCCTATCCTCCATGGGTGTTTGTTATGCGCGAAAGAATTGCTCACAGCGGTTGATCCATGGTATTGGATCCTCCTTGTCGTCGAAGACCGGGAAATTGAGCTTGTAGCGGGGCGAGTTCCATTGGTGTCCTGCTCCTGGAGCAGTGGGATGCGGCAGTGGCAAGCGAGGGGGCAACGCCCGAGCCCTGACTGGAGTGGCGCTGGCTTGGCGAAAGTTCACCATCGGCCGCCAAACACAAGGGGAACAGTGTGGATGGCGCAAGGGGATTGGGGTAACAACTCAATCCTTTTGCTGATTTTCATTGATTACATATGCTGCGTATATAAAAGAATACAAACTGACTTGGAAGGTATTATCCTTCCTAATGCAAACTTCCCTAATTTATTACTTGGAAGGTATTATCATTTTGTAATGCAAACTTCCCTAATTTAGACTTTCTGATATTAAACTTTCCTAATTGCAACTTTCTGATTCGACACAGAGGATTCCTAAACTGCTGCTAGGGAGGGCTGCGCCTTCTCCTTGCGGCGATGGCCATACATGCGGCCCTACATGACAGGAAACAATAGATCATCTATTGCCATCAAAGATCATGCAACCAAAAATACAAAACTTCTTAAATACCTCCTTCCACCATTCATGCCAGCATTAAAAAACACATCCTAGAAATTGCAGAGTACATCAGTAAATAAACATTTATCAGGGCAAATACCGAAGGAGTGATACAGGAAAGTATATTAGAAGTTGGGTGAAGAAAAAGTATACATGGAGCAACGCATACAGTTCACACTTACTCCTTCCTTCTGACATTTGAAGATGCCATTTTTTCTTTTGTAGCCTATGCTAATCAGCCTATCTATACACATGACAAACTAAAAGGCCTAATTCGGAGCTAAGCTAGCAGTTTATCTAAGAACCATTTACCATTTGAAGAAAGACAATTGTATATATGCGTGTAGGGCTGAGATGATACCTCACACATTGGCATGACTGATTGCAGGAAAGAAATGTCCTGTTCCGTGAACTTAAAGTTCGCAATGAAAATATATTCTTCAAGACCAGCAAAAACAGTGAATTCTCCACCAAATGGATTTTTCCTGAAGTACAGGTCAAACCTGTAAAAGAAAAACGAACTAAATCAGCATGAGGTTGACCATGTCTGAGTTGTTAGCTGTAATAAGTTATTTCAATTCATAGGTCTGCATTTACTGAAATTGATTCAATAGATATATGAAAGTAGATTTACCGAGCAAATTCACAGGGAAGTAGCACTTCCAAGAGGAAGTGGACATAAAAGTGTTTCCCTGATTTTAGGTACACTAATAATGCACCAGCATGGACCACATTTGATGGCCGTACAAATTGCTATTCAGTAATCAGTGCCCAGAAGACATAAAAGGTTTACAGATATTCCAAAGGAGATAGGACATTCCATTAAACTTGCTTCGCAATAACTTAACAAGAAGTGCCTCTATGCTCAGCCAAAATAACATTCCGAGTTCCAAGGAAACAAAGGATTGAGATTATGCCTCTGCGTTATTATTGATTAGTTTCTAGAAGGATGATTTTGTATTTTTTCTGGAAGTTTGATATCCAATGGCCATAACCCCCAAGTCCAAGCCCAAGTACCCAGCATGTTAATGTCCAAGACACATCAGACCGGAGAAAAACACCAGAAATTCGCAAATCCATCATGATCCTTCTGCTAGTACCTCCCACTTTTTGATGTCATATGTTGATATCAAGTGCCCAAGGTCTGGCCGATGCAGTGATAAATGCTTTTGGCATTTATTACTTTCATTTCCATGAGCAAAAAACTTCAAGTTATGCTGTTACAAAAGCTTCATTATTACGCTTTTTTGCTCTTCGTTCACACCTGAATGAAGAAACAATACAAACAACATGCAAGGAATAATTTCTGTGGCGATAGACCCTTTAAACAACCTCGTGATGGAAATGCGCACAATAGTATTTTTTAAGATATCAAAGGAGCAATGACCAAAGAAAAACAGAATTTGAAAGAAACAACACATTCCCCATAGTGACCTAGTTTGAGTACTTGGGCTTTGTCCGGGTTTTGGGTTTACGTTGTGACCTAGTATGAACCTACCATTTGCAAGTTCACAGTTCTGTTGAGAATAATAGCATTTTTCGAATTACTTTAATCCAGAAATATAGTAGATAAAACATGATGAATATTCTAGCCACTTTCATAAAGCAAGTAAGCAAGAACACTATAGACATACTAATATCGGATGAGCGAAACTAGCATATCTATCACGTTGTTCAAGGTAACAACTAGTAATATTACTAACCAAGAAGTACATATGAAATAGACATACCGGATCCGATGGAAGGAGCAAGTAGTAGAAGAAGCGGCACCGAGTCTTTGTGAGATCGTGCGTTTGTCATGGCGTAGTGGTAAGTAGTCGCGATGGACGCCGCGGTAGTAGTCGTCTGGTTGTAGGCGAGCGCAGAGTCGAATGGAGAGGAAGCGTGAGCGATCGCGCGAACGCCCCAAAACCTTATTCGCCCTTGCTCGTGCAAGCCTTCAAGGACGAGGGTTCCGAGGCTCGCTCTCCGGTGCGATCGTGCACGCGCCTTGTCGGATGGAGATCGCCGAGACGGCAACAAAGAACTGTGGTGTCTTTCGTGGAGAGAATCGGAGAACATCACTGCTCCGGATAATGACTATATATAACAACGCACGAAGCACCACCATCACTCACTAGTAACAAGAACGCACGCCTAGTCAAGAGGCGTAAACGGTCACCATTATTCACTAGTAACAAAGCAATTGCACGCTTAGTCAAGAGGCCGAAACGGTCGCCATTACTCACTAGTAATAAAGAACTGCATTCGCCACCATTATTTGAATCGGTGCACCGTTCTTTCAATTTGCAAAAATGAAGAGACCGTAAACGATGCAATTATTGCCAACCGTTTATTGCGAGTCGGCGCGCTTCGATTTTCGAATAGATAAAGAAAACGCGCGACGCACTCGACACGCTGTGTACGCCACGCGCACGCGACACGCACACGCACACGCACCGCACTCGCACCGCACCGCGCGACGCACGCGGCAAGCACGGCATCGGCAAGGCTCGGCTCGCTCGGCGCACGGCTCGGCGAGGCGAGGCGAAGCGCGTGTATTGGCTCTCTCCAATTCCACAAGAGGACTCCCACGTTCCACCTTATAAATTGGTGTAACTCCCTTTAACTCTCCATGTGGGACTAAAAGGTTTAGCACATGCACATGGGCCTTTGGGATTTTCCAGATTTAATTAGAATTAAAGTTTGGGCCTAGCCCATATTAAATCCAACAATCCCCACCGCATCCCAAGGGCACATGTCAAATTCCTTGATCCACAAGTATTGTTTTAATATATCGTGTTTCGATGGAGACCAGGTTAAGGTTGAACATCCATCTAGAAATGGTTACACTTATCCACAATCGCACAATGGACTAAGCCTTGAATTGGCGCTTTGTGTGAATAAGTTTCACTTAAGTCCTTAATCGATACTAGGTCGCCAGCATCCCGCGGGTTGGAGCATATAAGTCATACTCTGGCCTATTCATGAGCTTCCTAGAGATTACCCTATCTCATAGACTGTGACTAGCAATCGGGCTCATATATGTGTGTTCTTTCAAGATCGCTCAGAGGACAGACATCTTTGCTTAAATAAGCCACAGTAACACATTAAGATAAAATCAACCTACCATCTGATTTAGGAGAGAATTGCATCTCCAATGGAGTGGGTCTATAAAGGTACTCTCCTCCCAGCTAACCAAAAGCTTGTTTCGCTAATCCTACTTCACGGGATCTCCGATCATATAGGATGGGTTACCACTATGGTATAACTCACGTGGGTCTCAAACCCATCTCCTTGATGCATTGTCTATCACATTCCGTGATAAACCCTTTGTGAAGGGATCGCGATTCTTAGTCGTTTGGATATAATCCAAAGCTATTACTCGGAGTTTCTCATTTTCCGGCGGACTTGATCTTTCTTCACATGTCTTGATGATTTCATATTATCCTTAGAATCTGTTCACCTGACGATCACGATCGATTGTCACGATTCATCGTAATAGCCGTACGGTTTATCAACCACCGGCAGTCCATCAAGAGCTCACGGCCATTCGGCTTCAACAAAGGGCGATCTAATGCCGTGAGTTACGCGCCCATTGTTGACCTCGTTAAGATGGTGCGCTTGCAAGACTTCCATGAAACAGCGCCACCTCCAAGTGTGAAGACATATCCACTTGTGGCCTTAATCTCATCAAAGATCGGATATCCAGCTTGAATCACTATAACCCTCTAGTACCCTAGGGTACCGGTATAGTGAATGCCATAACTCATATTACCCTTTAGATAGCGCATTACCCTCTCAAGAGCATGCCAATGATCATCTCCGGATTAGAAACAAGCGGCTTAGTTTGCTCACGACAAACGAGATGTCGAGCCCGTACCGCTTAGCTAAATACATAAGTGAACCAATTATCCGAGAATATCTCAATTGGTCTCGGCTATTCTCCGATTCTTCCTAAGCAACACGCTAGGATCATAAGGTGTTGGAGAAGGTTTGCGATGCTATAACCAAAACGACTTAACCTTTTCCACATAATGAGATTGCAACAATGTAATCCCACCATCATCACCTCTCAACGACTTGATGTTCAAGATAACATCGGCTACTCCCAAATCTTTCATCTCAAAATTACGAGACAAGAAATCCTTGACCTCCTTAATCACATTAAGGTTGGTCCCAAAGATCGATATGTCATCAACATCTGGACATAGAATGACTCCTCGCCCCACCATGGCGATAATACACACATCTGTCACTTCATTTACAATAAAGCTGCAGATGTTAAGGTCTGTCGAATTTTTCATGCCACCGCTTAGGTGCTTGTTTAAGACCATACAAAGATTTCAACAACTTGCACACCTTTCCTTCTTGACCATTTACTACAAATCCATCCGTCGTTCCATGTAAATTTCCTCGCCCAACTCTCCATTTAGAAAAGCCGTCTTAACATCCATCGATGAATGAGAAGACCGTGTGAGGTGACAGAGATAGTAGTACTCGAATAGTGGTCAATCTAGCCTGGTGAATAAGTATCAAAGAAATCTTCGCCTTCCTTTTGGTATAACCCTTGGCCACAAGCCAGTGCCTTATACTTCTCGATAGTACCATCGAGCCTAAGCTTCTTTTTGAACACCCACTTACATCCTACGGGTTTACAACCATAAGGACGGTGATCTCCCAAGTTCCATTAGAGATAATGGAATCCATTTCACTGGATCGCTCCTTCCAAAGATTCGCATCCGAGAAGCATATGCTTCAAAAATGGTACTTGAGTATCATCCACAAGGTACACAATGAAATCGTAACCAAAAGACTTTGCAGTCCTTTGTCTTTTACTCTTCCTCGAGTTTCATTATCTTCCTCCTCGGGAATTTGATCGGGTTTGCTCAAAATATTCCATTGGAATGGCAGGTTCAGAGTTGTATCGGGCTCGACTCGATAAACTAGGCATATCTTTCATCGGAAAAATATCCTCAAAGAAAGTAGCATCTCGGACTCCATAATTGTACCGACATGCACGTCAGTACTCCAGATTTCACCACTAAAAATCTATATCCAACGCTATGGTGAGCATAGCCTAAAAAGACGCAATCCACGGTTTTTTGGTCCAAGCTTACGCTTTTTGGAAATTAGCACGTTGACTTTCGCCAAACAACCCCAAGTGCGCAAGTATGAAAGTGATAGTCTTTTCTTCTCCCATTGTTCAAATGGAGTTATCTCTTTATTCTTTGTGGGAACTCTATTTAGGACATGACATGAAGTCAATATAGCCTCCCCCACCATGCCTTGGAAAGACCCGATGTGTCTAACATGGCGTTAACCAAATCGATTAGAGTACGGTTCTTTCTTTCGCAATCCCATTTGATGGGGTGAATAGGGAGCGCCCTCTCATGGATTATACCATGTTCCTCACAGTAATAAATTGAACTCATTAGAAAAGTACTACGCCACGATCGGACCTAACCCTTTTGATTTTCTTTTCAAGTTGGTTCTCGACTTCTCGCCTTATAGATTTTAAAGTAGTGAAAAGCTTCATCTTTAGTTTTTAAAAGATACACATAGCGTAACCTAGTGGAATCATCAATCAAAGTCATGAAATATCTCTTACCACCTTTTGTCAACACACCATTCATCTCACACAGATCTGAATGTATGAGTTCTAATGGTGCCAAGTTTCTTACCTCCGCGGCCTTGTGAGGCTTACGAGGTCGCTTTGATTGCACACAAACTTGACATTTAGAACCTTGGCAAGGGTGAATTTGGGATTAACTCTAAAGCCGCTAACGCGTCATGCAACCAAAATTTATGTGACAAAGTCGTGAATGCCAAATAGTAGTCTCATTACCACCGAAATATGATTCACAACATTATTACACAAATCTGAAAGAGATAGGCGGAACAAGCCTCCAGACACATAGCCTTTACCAACAAATTGTCCACATTTGGACATTACAAATTTATTGGACTCAAATACCGTCTAAAGCCATCTCTACACGTAAGAGATCCGCTCACTAGATTCTTATTGATGGATGGCACATGATGCACGTTCTTGCTTGCACAATCTTTCCAAGTAAACTTCAGATCGACCGTGCCAACACCATGAACGATGGCATGTGACCCGTTCCCCATTAGAACGGTTTGAATCGAGTGACACGTAAGAAGAAAACAATGAAATATCAAAGCACACACATGTATATTAGCACTGTCTATCCACCAATCGGTAGATTGACATACGGAAAAAACAGTAGGTAAATTACCATACCCTGAAGTTCCCGTCTCAGTAGTACCAACAACAATATTGGCAGACTTGGAATTCTGCCCTTGCTGATTCTTCACACCCTTGCGTTGACTGCAATCCTTGGCCCAATGACCAGATTCGCCACACACAAAGCAAAGACCATCCTTTGTGTTCTTCTTCTTCTTCTTTTAAAGCTTGTTGTTTGTGCAGTCTTGTTTTTGCCTTTGAACTTTGAGCTTGGCCATTCTTTTTCCGCACCACATTGGCACTAGAATGTCCTCATTTCCTCTAGTGTGTGTATCTTTTGCCCTTGCCTTTTCTTCAACATCAAGAGACCCAATGAGATTTTCAACAGAAAACTCTTGTCTCTTGTGTTTCGTAGAAGTAGCAAAATTCCTCCACGAAGGAGGAAGCTTGGCAATAATGCCTCCCGCGACAAACTTGTCCGTTAACACACACTTGAAATGCTCAAGTTCTTTGGCCATGGATTGTATCTCATGAGCTCGCTCAACTACTGTAACGGCCATCAACCATTCTATAGTCATGGTATTGCTCCATGAGATACGATTCATCGCCGCATCCAAACCCCAAACTTGGCCTCGAGTGCATCCCACATATCTTTCCCATTTGTAATCACCATGTATGCATCAACTAACTTCTCACCAAGAACGCTGATCACGGCACCTTTAAAAGGTTATCAGAGCCTCAACGCTTGCTCTGTCAGAGTAAGTGTTCCTTCAGCTTGCCTTTGCCACATGAAAACGCTCATGGCGATTAGCCAAAGCACCATCTTGGTGCGCCACCTCTTATAATTCGCACCATCGAATTGAGAGGGCTTAAGCGCAAAGAAGAAAGCGATTGTTGAAAAATGCCTATTACAATAAGGTTTTTGGAATGTTGAGAATAATAGCATTTTTGAATTACTTTAATCCGTAAATATAGTAGATAAAACATGATGAATATTCTAGCCACTTTCATAAAGCAAGTAAGCAAGAACACTATAGACATACTAATATCCGGATGAATGCGAAACTAGCATATCTATCACGGTGTTCAAGGTAACAACTAGTAATATTACTAACCAAGAAGTACATATGAAATAGACATACCCGATCCAATGGAAGGAGCGCAGAGTAGTAGAAGAAGCGGCAATGAGTCTTTGTGAGATCGCCGCTTGTCATGGCGTAGTGGTAAGTAGTCGTCAGATGGACGCCGCGGTAGTAGTCGACGGTTGTAGGCGTAGCAGAGTCGAATGGAGAGGAAGCGTGGCGATCGCGCAACGCTCCCAAAACCTTATTCGCCCTTGCTCGTGCAAGCCTTCAAGGACGAGGGTTCCGAGGCTCGCTCTCCTGCGCGATCGTACACGCGCTTCTTGCCGGATGGAGATCGCCGAGACAAACAACAAAGAAGCGTGGTGTCTTTCGTGGAGAGAATCGGAGAACATCACTCTGCTCCGGATAATGACTATATATAACAACCGCACTTAAACGACCACCATCACTCACTAGTAACAAGCGTTATTCTCGCCTAGTCAAGAGGCGAAACGGTCACCATTATTCACTAAGTAACAAGTAATTCTTCGCTTAGTCAAGAGCCGAAACGGTCGCCATTACTCACTAGTAACGGCAACTGTTATCGCCACCATTATTTGAATCGATGCCTCGTTTCTTTCAATTTGCAAAAATGAAGAGACCGAGAAGCGATGCCGAATTATTGCCAACCGTTTATTGCGAGTGCGTTTGATTTTCGAATAGATAAAGAAAAACGCGCGACGCACCCGACACGCCTGTGTGCGGCGCAAGACACGCACCGCACCGCACCGCACCGCATCAAGACGGCTCGGCTCGGCTCGGCTCTACACGGCTCGGCGAGGCGAGGCGAGCGAGCGCCGCGGCGTGTATTAGCTCTCTCCAATTCCACAAGAGGACTCCCACGTTCCACCTTATAAATTGGTGTAACTCCCCTTTAACTCTCCATGTGGGACTAAAAAGGTTTAGCACATGCACATGGGCCTTTGGGATTTTCCAGGATTTAATTAGAATTAAAGTTTGGGCCTAGCCCATATTAAATCCAACAAGTTCCTCCAAACAGACATCACCATTATTCACTAGTAACAGCAGCCGTTACTGCCTAGTCAAGAGGCCAGAAACGGTCGCCATTACTCACTAGTAACAGCAACCGTTATTGCCAACCGTTTATTGCGAGTCGGTGCGTTTCGATTTTCGAATAGATAAAGAAAAACGCGCGCGCACCCGACACGCCTGTGTACGCGCGCACACGCACCGCACACGCACCGCACACGCACCGCACACGCACCGCACCGCACCGCACCGCACGGCTCCTCGGCTCGGCTCGGCTCGGCTCGGCTCGGCTCGGCTCGGCGAGGCGAGTAGCGAAGCTAGCGCTGCTGTATTGGCTCTCTCAATTCCACAAGAGGACTCCCACGTTCCACCTTATAAATTGGTGTAACTCCCTTTAACTCTCCATGTGGGACTAAAAAGGTTTAGCACATGCACATGGGCCTTTGGGATTTTCCAGGATTTAATTAGAATTAAAGTTTGGGCCTAGCCCATATTAAATCCAACAAGTTCCTCCAAACAGACATTAAAAGAAGCTACTTTGAGATTGGTGCGGGTTTTACTTGGAGGCACATGGAAGCACATCTCTAATGTAAAGGTAGCTGTTGAAAAATTAGAAAAGGCATTGCATCTTCAGAAGCCGACAATTTAAACAAAACTGTGAGCGAACTGTTTATTAATATAATATGCATAGAAGCACGTCCTATTACCTCACCCGGATGAAGCATAACGGCTCTGAGGCATATATGGGCATTAATTTATGATAAGTAATACCGGGCGTCCTAATACAGAATGATAACATTCCATACATGGAGAAAATAGCTTCACCCAACGTTCCTCGTTTAGCTCAATTTTCATTTATAGTTTTTTCTAGCTCCTAAGTTTTGCATTGTCATGTTGTTCATAGCAATATATAAAAGCACCAAGTGCAATTTCAAAGTACCTCCCAGAATATTCCTCCATTGACAAAACTACATTGTTTTGTTCTTGTAACTTTCCCATCTTCTGAACTACAAGTCCAAAAATCATATAAAAAACACATACCCCCCCCCCCCCTATTAATTTTTGAAGTAAACGTTGCTTTCTTGCTTACATGTGTGGTAGTATACACTTCAAACCATGAACGGCCAGAGCAATTAAATAAAAAAAAATCCAAGTAGCAAAACTCATTCAACTAGTTGACATCATTCAAATGTCCCCATCCATTTGTTTCCTATGCACCATCAGTACATTACATCACCAATTAGAAAGTACTCCTCCATCTACAATTGTACTTTTGTTGTTGTTATTTTGTGTATGTTTTCTTATTCAGGTTAGTATGTTGTGTTTAATTGTATCATGGGAGAGTACCTCGATTTGGCGCCAAAACACTTAGCTACCGCTGTAGGTGCCTTTATTTGGTGTTGCATGGCATGACGTGGACCTAGCATGATAATAGTAGGTGCAATAATAGGCAAAGTGCCGGAAAAATGTGGTGAGGTGCGTAACGAGGGTTAGGGTAGTTAGGAGCATGATAGTCGGATACAACGAGACATGGTGGTCCGTTAGTAGCTAGGAAAGAGTACGCATGGCGATAGTCTATGGTAACGGCCAGTAGACCTGTTCACAGGCGATCCGGCCCCTCGGCCTGGCCCGAGTCTGACCTTATCTAGGTCGAGTCTGGGACTAGAGTTCCGGCCTAAAATCCCGAAAAAGCGCAATAAAAAATGGAAATCTATTTTTTAATTTTAGAAATGAATTAAATAATATTTTTATTGCGAAAAAGGATTAAAATAATATATTTAGATAAAAAACGAATTTTCGGGCCGGGCTCGGGCCTACCCATTTGCGACCGAGCTTTTCAAGCTGGCCCGAAGCCCGATCTGGCCTGTCGTTCGAACAGGTCTAACGATCAGTCGATAACCTTTTTGATAAAATTAAAATTCATATCATATAAGTGGATGGAATGACGAATCCTATTAACAATGACTTAGTAATGACTAGACCTGTTTAAACCCTGGTTCGGGCCTAGAAAAGCTCGGCCTTGAATGGGCAGGCTCGAGCCTGGTCCGAAACCTATGTTTTCCCATAATATATTATTATTCTAATTCTCTTTTTATGGAATAAATCAAGGTCGGCCTTTAATTCTTTTTTTATTGTCATTGTTTGGCTTTTTCGAGCTTCGCGCAAGACCTTCGGGCCGAAAATCAAGACTCAAGCCCAAAAAGATGGGAAAAATGTGGTGATGTGCCTAACGAGGGTTAGGGTAGTTGGGAGTATGGCAGTTGGACACAATGAGACATGGTGGCCTGTTAGTAGCCAGGAAGAGTATGCACAGTTACGATCTATGGGTAATAGTTAGTCGATAACCTTTTTTAATAAAATTTAAATTCATAGCATATATAAGGAATGACCCAACCTATTAACAATGAATTAATAATGGCATGGACTTTTTTTGAGCAGGATATATTTAAAATACCGAGCTTTAACTTTACAGAAGTATGCGAGCATTTAGTTGTGTGTTACAAATAGCTATCTACATCATATCTTTATAATATATACTTCGTATATAAGTGGCACACGTGAAAACAAATCGAGGGTAATACAAGATGAAACCCAAGCTTAAGGACTTTTGCTATACAATTATACAAGTTTAAGGACATCTCAAGCAAGATGAAACCCAAGCTTAAGGACTTTTGCTATACAATTATACAAGTTTAAGGACATCTCAAGCAAGATGAAACCCAAGCTTAAGGACTTTTGCTATACAATTGTACAAGTTTAAAGACATATCAAGCAATTTACTTCATTGATAACTACAAATGACTGTTTCATACCAACTTATGCCACTAGATGAACCCTGAAGACTTCCATGCTGCTTCCGTTTTAGCATGAGTTTGCATCTACAAGAAATGCTTGTGTCCATGAGAAATCTCATCCAAAAACGCAGGCCGGGAATCCTGGAATGTGCTGGATTAAAATGTATTTGTTCGATAGTTGAGCACCAAATGGCAAATCCAAAAACAGCTTTCTCCAGCCTTTTTGAGCAATTGTTATTATTTAACCTATTTTTAATTTATTTTTATCACTAACTTCTCACCGATTTTAGCGTGGCCAAATTCTGCTACTCTACCATCAACAACGTGATAATGTTGTTTGATCACACCACCACACGTGGCGTGACAAAGTGTCATTTAGCTAGACTTACCCCGCGCGTGATTGTGTTATCTTGTTACATCACTGATGGTGGTGTGATCAAACGGTTAGATTCAGAAATAAAAAGTATGATGGATTGGTAATAAAAATAAATAAAAAATAGGTTAAATAATAATTTTGTTTCCTTTTTTGGACGCAATCTGGGGCAGCCTTTTCCCTTTTTATTTCGTTCTCTACTAGTGCAAAATACACCCACATAAATATTACTCTCACATGACAGTGGGCCCATGAATCCCATGGCCCCACTGACAGTGAGAGCTAGGCTTGCTGTGTCGTGGGAGAGCATGCATGACATCAGGCGGTAGGTGAGTGGCGGCTCTATTTTGTCTTTTCTTTTCTTCCATTGTATTTGCGATGGAAGCGTGGGAGGGCTGCGGGAATCTTCGTGGATCTGAATTTTTGACGGATGCAACATTTTTTCGTCTCGGATTTACCGATCTGACCACCGTGTCCGCGTATTTGCGGATTTGACACCGCTAGCGCATAGCCACTGTACACCAACGTCGTATTACACAACATATGGTGTTAGCGCACGGCCACCGTACGACAACACCGCCGTCGCCGACATGTGGCCACCTCACCGCGCGCTAGCTCATGGACACCCTGCGCCATTTCATTTGGTTATTAGTTAGTTAGGGTTAATTAGTTAGTTGGGTTAATTAGTTAGTTAGGTTAGTTAGTTTTAGGCTGAAATTTGAAGAAATTTTAAAATATAGCAAATCAGTCTAAAAAATTATGAAATTTTTTGTGGAGCCTCCGAACACCGTGTACTTGTTTGTGTAATTTTTTTCATAATTTTATTCGTTCATAACTGTTATCACTATTTCGTATAAGTGTCATGTTCAGATGAATCAATAAATGTAGAAAATGAGCTCCAAAAATTATGAATTTTATTTTGAAGGGTCCCCACGCAGTGAACTTGATTGTGTAATATTTCGGCAATTTTATATGTGTTCTGGTATTGTCTCGAAAATTTAAGATTTAGGTCACGAAAATTTCAATTTTAGGTTTCGGAAATTAGGGTTTCATGATTTCATGTGAACTTGGAATGTATAAAAAAAGCTACATTGCAACTCCATTGGAGATGTCGATATACAATATATTATTTGGAGTACACGTAACAACCAAAATACACGCATACAAATATAGCAAAATAAAATATGAATACAAATATACTCAAACATAATCGCATAACACAAGATATACCAAAGTCTAGACAAACTTGTGCATGAACCGGGATGAAGGAGGAGGGGTATTATCACATGTAACTCGATCAAATAGGATACTCTTTGTTTATTTATTGGTTTAATGTGGATGATTTTTTTAATACTGTATTGTATGACATGCTAGATAAGGTTGTGTATGAACCAACTGAGGGAAATACGTGGCATGCAGATCATATAACGATGTACAGTAACATATGACTCGTGTGCATTTCGAAGGCTACGATACATCGTTTTATGATTTGCACGCCACACATATTTCTCAGTTGGTTAATGCACAATCTTATGTAGCCTGTGGTACAATACAGATCATCCATGGTAACCTGATAATTTGACAAAGAGTGTCCTAGTTAACGATGTGTGCAACTAGTCTCCGCGGCACCATAGCGAGTGCCCCTTGTCTCGGGGCTGCCCACGGTGGCGGTGAGTATAGAAGTTGTCCATGTCCTGCGATTTCATGATGTAAGTGGATCGTACAGTAAGAAATGTAACAAGAATACAAATTATATATAACTCACGTCTTCGACACGAAGTGCGCCCGATCGGCCTGATATGCTGCGACGTCGGCCGATCTCAGTCGAAGGAGCCTAGCTTCCCCTTCCCCTTGTCGCCGGACTCTCCATGTCGGTCTGGTGTGTCGAAGTTGTCCATGTCCTGCGATTCTATGATGTAAGTGCACCATACAGTGAAAAATGTAACAAGGATATAAATTCTTCATAATTCACGTCGTCGATATGGATTACGCACATGGCGGCCAGATGCTTATGGCGGCGGCGAAAGCGAAATTTTGCATACAGGCGGCGGATGTGCGGAGGAGGGAGGAGGGACGGTGGGAAAGATGGCTACCGCAAGGTTTTTTAATTCTCCACAGAATAATCCGGGTGTGTGGCGGGTGTTACAGGCGGGAGGGAGGGCCGGAGGGGGGCGCGAGTCGGGAGGGTGTTGCGAGAACAATTCTGAATGAATAAAATTCCAAGTTGCAATGTAGCTTTTTTATACATTCCAAGTCACATGAAATCATGAAACCCTAATTTTTGAAACCTAAAATCAAAACTTTCGCGACCTAAATCCTAAATTTTGAGACAATACCAGAATACATATAAAATTGCCAAAATATTACACAATCAAGTCCACTGCGTGAGGGTCCTTTAAAATAAAATTCATAATTTTTGGAGCTCATTTTCTACATTTATTGATTCATCCGAACAGGACACTTATACGAAATAGCGATAACAGTTCTGAACGAATAAAATTATAGAAAATTTACTCAAGTAAGTACACAGTGTTAGGAGGCTCCACAAACAATTTCATAATTTTTTGGACTAATTTGCTATATTTTAAAATTCTTTCAAATTTTAGCCTAAAACTAACTAACCTAACTAACTACTAACCAAATGAAATGGCGCAGGGTAGCCATGCGCCAAAAGGGCGCTGGCGCATGGCCACCATGCGCCAGCGCGTGGTGAGGTGGCCACGCGTCGGCGGCGGTGGCGGCGTTGGCGCACGGCGCCACATGTCATGTAATGGGACGCTGGCGCACGGCCGCGGCGCGCCGTGCCAATCCGCAAATACGCGAATACGGTGGTCAGATATGCAAATATGCGGTGAAAAAGTGTCGTATCCGCCAAAAATTCCATGGATCTCGTCGTCGTGGACGTGGATCTCGTGTGGCCGCGGCTGCCGGCGGGGACCCCTCTTTGTAATCAGCTGTGTCTAAGAAAAAACTACGATGGTAAAACATGTGGATTTTGCAACTTTTGATCAAACAGAAATTGGGCATAATTTATGGCAACCGCGAAATACATTCAATTGCATTATTGCTAATCAAAAGAAGATTATGTTGGAAATATGGACATTAATTTAATTCCAGATTTGACTATGAGGAAAAAATCATAAATGACTAGAGATGCATAAAGCGATATCAAAAGTAGGCAACTCAATGCACTTCTAAACATACTCAACAATATGATTATAGCAGAATAATCTGGTCGTAGTATTAAAAAAATATGGTCATACGACCAACTCACAAAAGAGCTCGATGAAGAACAGGATGCAGTGCAGTCTCGAAGTAGAGCAGGTCGTTGAAGATGCAGCACAGTGAGCGGTCGCATAGATATGCTGCCTAGAAACCTTATTGCCACCCCGTGTAGGTGAACTCTGTGATAATGGTTCGGAGATATCCGTTCACCCTCCTTCCCGGTGCACACCGAGGAGAAGGGACGACTTGATTCGATAGCTCAAATCTTCAGCATAGTTGATTAGGGAGGAAGATGGAAAAGGAATGGATTGAATCTTTCATGTCTGGACATCTCTAGATCCTATTTATAGTCGAGACAATTACTCTATAGTAACTGTCATAATAAACCACTGGTAACCGCTAATTCAAGACCAATTAATGGTCATTAAGCAGTGTTTATTGATCGTGATTGTACCCTATTCTAAAGCTTGATCAGCGATCTACGATTCGACTAGTGTATTCGACCACATTGGTCTAAGGATACGACGGATGATTTCGACCATCTTGGTCTATACCTCCGACCACAATGGTCTATGGCTTCAACCAAATTACTTCGACCATACTGGTCTAAGCCTTCGACCACACTGGTCTATGGCTTCGACCAGATTATTTTGACCATACTGGTCTAGACCACTGAGTTCGACCACTCGGTTTCAACCACTGAATTTTGACTACTCAGTTTCGACTACTCAATTTCGACCACTCAGTTTTGATCACACAGTTTCGACCACTGAGTTTCGACCACACTGTTTCGACCACTGAGTTTCGACCACTGAACTTCGACCACACTGATCTATGGCTTCGACCACTCAGTTTTGATCACACAGTTTCGATCACTGAGTTTCGACCACACAGTTTCGACCACTGAGTTTCGACCACTCAGTTTCGACCACTGTGTTTCTACCACTCAGTTTCGACCACTGTGTCTAAAACTTCTGGTCTAAGGGTTTGCATACTTTGGAATTATAGGAATGAATGAGCCTTTACACATATGTGCCCAATTCCAACAACCCCTGCCAATTCCAAAGCAAGCAGCAAAAAGGAATGATAAAGATTACTATGCTGAAGAATTAATGATATACCAGTCTTTCAGTGTAAGTCTCGTACGGGTTGAACTTGCACCTAGAATAACAAGATTCATCTTGTCACAACTGATGAATGGATTATGCCTTGAATTCACAGTCTTTCGTGATTAGATTTTACTTGAAATCTCCAAGCGATACTAAGGTGTCAAAGAACCAAGCCTAGCGGAGTTTTATTTGGTTATGCTCCTTATACGCTAATGATCTTTCTAGAAAATGCCCTATTCTCGTGACTGCGACCTCGATTAAGCACAAGTAGGTGTATTCATTCTAGGTATCTGTGGTGATACCTTTTCCCTCATAGGACACTAGAATACATTAATACTTTAAGCCATCATCTTTCATCGTTGAGAGTACTTTGTCTATTAGGTCACGGTATATATTTTTATTATAATATACTCTCTTATTCAAACATCAACTTGTTTTCCCATTGCCTAAGTCACGGGATCTCCGATCAAAAGGTATGGGTTCTTTGTTGAGTTGTAACTCCAATGGGCCTTATTCCCATGTCCATAGATGCAACAGAACGTATACGTGCTAGCCCCTTTGTGAAAAAGTGCGCGATTTTTCGGTGCGAATCTAATTCCGATAATCACTCGGAGTTCCTCGGCCGATGATTTAAGCCTACGCTTCACATATCTTGAGAACTTCATGTTATCCTTAGTACTTGTTACCTTAATCAACACTGTTTGATTATCACAGTACATTAGGATTGCCGGTAGCGCACGACGGGCGACGGGGTGAGGAGACGCGCACGACGGTGACGGGGAGATGAGACGCGCACTCGCGAGTGGGAGTAGGTGGGGGAGTAGACGGCTTGGCAGAGGTGGCCGCAGGCGGGAGCACGGCGCTGGAGCAGCGAGGACGGTGCACTGTTGATGGGGCCCAGCGAGGACGAGTTGGTGGGGGGAGGCGATGCGCCACATGGGGTTGTCGGCACCGGTCGTCAACGTTGGTCGGGGAGGGGGAGAGAGAAGAGGGGAGGAAGAAGGGGGTGTTACACTCCCCCTAATCCTGACTAGTATCATCAATAATACAAACACCAATCAGGTTACTCATTTTCTGAAACATCACTCGTGGCAATGCTTTTGTCAAAATATAAGCCTTCTGTTCTGTTGTTGAGACATGATGCACATTGACAAGACCGTCTTCAACACACTCTCTTATGAAATGGAATCTTGTATCAATATGTTTGCTCCCATGAAAAATTGGATTCTTCATTAGGGCCAATGCTGACTTGTTATCAACATGTAACAGGAACGGTCCATCATCTTTTCCACTCAACTCATGAAGCAACCTTTTCAACCCAATTCCTTGACAAGCGGCTGATGTGGTTGCCATGAATTCGGCTTCACAACTGGAAAGAGCTACACTTTTTTGCTTCTGGGAACACCAAGTCACAATGTTTCCAAATAGATAGAACACTGTTCCCGTTGTGCTTTTCCTATCATCATGATATCCTGCTAGATTACTATCACTATATCCAACTAGCAAAGGCATGTTTTCTTTTCTGTGATACACAATACCATGATTTATGGTACCATCCACATATCTCAATATGTGTTTCAGTGCTTTCTCATGAGTTTTAGTTGGGTTTTCCATAAACCTGCTTGCATCTCCCACTGAGTAGCTGAGATCTGGCCTTGTATGTAGCAAATATCTCAAACAACCAATTAGTCTTCTGTATTTTGAAGCATCAACTGGATCTGAACCATCATCCTTGACCAGTCTTAATTTGGGTTCCATTCGATATTTGCTTGGATTACAATCTGACAACCCAGCTTTATCAACAATCTTCTTAGCATATGTAGACTGCTTGATTGAGATACCATGTGCTTCCTGTTTCACCTCCAATCCAAGATAGAAACTAAGAAGTCCCAAATCACTCATTTCAAATTCTCTCATCATCTGATTTTTGAAAGACTGAATCATGTCATCATTAGTACCAGTAATTATCAAATCATCCACATATGTACCAATTATAATTAGATCAGAACCAATCCTTTTCTTATATAAAGCTTGCTCTTGCTTGCATCTCTCAAAGCCAAATCTTTTCAAGCTATTGTCCATCTTATGATTCCAAGCTCTGGGAGCCTGTTTTAGCCCATACAAAGCTTTCGATAATTTGTAAACCTTGTCTTCTTGACCTTTAACCACATATCCCTGAGGTTGACAAACATAAACCACCTCAGTGAGGTCTCCATTGAGAAAAGCAGACTTCACATCCATATGATGCACCTTCCATCCATACTGAGCTGCAAGTGCAAGAATAACTCGTACTGTTTCAAGCCTTGTCACTGGAGCAAACACTTCCTCATAATCTATGCCTTGTTTTTGGCTATACCCCTTTGCCACAAGTCTTGCTTTATATCGAGTCACATTACCTTTTGAATCTCTTTTCAGTTTGTAAATCCACTTTAAACCAATAGGTTTATGTCCCTCTGGAAGAGATGTTAACTCCCAGGTGCTATTTCTCTCAATAGATTCCATTTCTTGCTTCATTGCCTCTTTCCAGTGCTCTCCTCCTGAAGCCTCATGATAATTAGTAGGTTCTCCTTCATCATTGATATACAATGCTTCCATACTTTCAATTGGTTCAATATGCTCATAAATGTCTCTTAGACTTCTATATTTTGATGGCATGTTCTCAGGAGAAAACTCTGTCTGGCTCTCTGTTGCTTCATGTTCTGTCAAATTATCAACCGGTTCCTATGGCAATGATGCATCCTGACTTTGAGATTGTGTTACTGGTAAAGATGGAACTGCAGTAATGGAAGTAGGACCATCTTCTCCCTCAACTGTGAAAGTAACCCAATTCTCAATCTCCACACCAGATTCTTGACAATCTTCCCAAACCCACTGTTCATTCTCTTGGAACACCACATCTCTGGACACATGTATTTTTCCAGTATTTGGATCATAGAGTCGATGTGCTTTGCTGCTAGCCTCAACTCCCAAATATACCAACTTCTGGCTTCTATCATCAAGCTTCTTTAAATTGGTTGTTACTTTGGCATGAGCCAAACACCCAAAGATTCTGAGGTGCTCCAAATTTGGTTTTCTACCACTCCAAGCTTCATATGGAGTAATACCATCAAGTGCTTCTGTCTGGACATGATTGAGGATGTACATTGAGTGTCTTACTGCCTCAGCCCATAATTTACATGGCATCATCTTGCTTTTTAGAAAACTCCGCGCCATCTCCATCACAGTCCTATTTCTTCGTTCCACCACTCCATTTTGTTGTGGGCTATAAGGTGCAGTAAAAAATGGTGTGATGCCCTTTTCCTCACAGATTTCTTGAAATTCTCTTGAGAAGAACTCTCCTCCTCGGTCTGACCTCAAGCCTTTAAGCTTGTGTTCAGTTTGTGTTTCAGCAAGTCTGACAAACTTCTGAAATTCCTCGTTGGCATCTCCTTTCCTTTTAAGCATGTAAACCCACATAACGCAAGAATAATCATCAACAAGTAGTAAGAAGTACGTGTTTCCAGCATCAGTTATTGGATTGATTGGTCCACATAGATCAAGATGCACCAACTCTAATGAATGTTGAGCTCGGTACTGTGCCTGATTTGGGAATGGCATTCTTGTCTGTTTGGCTATCAGACATCCTTCACAAACCTGTGTAGGATGATCTATGTGAGGCGGCCCTAGTATCATCGATCTTTCAGACATCTGCTTCAATGCCCGAAAGTTCTGTTGGAGATATGCCCTAGAGGCAATCATATTGATGATGATATTTCATTGTATCCATGATTTAATAAATGTTCTTTGAATATTGCCTTTGTGTTGATTAACAAGTATGTGACTTGTTTGGGAAACTCTTTGCTTGTATGGTTATTCTAAAGTTGTCCCTAGTCGGAGTTCATGTGAGAACACACGTGAATGATGGATTAGCACATGTATCGGTTGATGACCATGTTTCACAGGTCATAGACATGGAGATGTCAAACCAATAATGTGGACACATGTTTAGAACATGGGGTTGGACCGACCCAACATGAGACATAGCAATTTTACTTATGGTTCTCTCTTCACAATGTGTACGCCTTGTCCTTAGACCTGAGATTGTCGCATGTACTTGAGATGTGAATCGACCTACTTAGGGGCTATCAAACGCTACTCCGTAACTGGGTAGTTATAAAGGTAGCTTTCAGGTTTTCATGAAGCATGCTGCGAGGCATGGTCAGTCGAGATGGGATTTGCCCCTCTCTACCTGAGAGAGATAACTCTGGGCCCCTCGAGTGATCGAATCCAGAAATGCATGGCCATGCTACTTAAGGTTAAGAGTTAACCTAGTAAGGGATTCCGGATCACAGGATCGAGAAAGAGTGGTCAGCTTGGAGCTCGACCGAATATCGTGAGGCAAAGGGATTGACATGTACATAACGTTGTGATGGTTCGTCCGATATGATCTTTACATGCGTTTAGGAGTTGGCACGTCTTGCTAGAGGCCGCTACCAACTATTGACCAAGTCTGTGTACTTGCGTCATGTCTAAACATACGTGAACCTATAGGGTCACACACTTAAGAGGCTGAAGCCTAATTCGGATTGGATCCGAATTAGACTGGGCATTGAGTCCTAATGGGCCTCTATTCGTAGAAGCCCGTTATAAGGATGTCTATAAAAGGAGGGCAGGGGCGCCCTGGTTAAGGGTTGAGTTTTTCGTGACATCCCCAAATCCTGGCCGCCACCCCTCCCACGCCCTAGTCGCTCGCGCGGATCTAGTAGTCCGGCGTGCGTCGCTTCCTCCCGTACGTGTGGATACCTTTGAAGGCGCTGCATCTGTGGCGTTGGGACGAACCGTAAGAAAGGAGCTATACGTGGGACGCTACGACGAGGACGAGGAAGTAGTACGACTACTCTGCCCCGACGTACTGCATCAACTTAGTACGGCTACACTGCCCCGACGCGCTGCATCAACTTTCGCACCTGCGCGTCTAGTGGTAAGACCGTGATCTATAACTGCAGTGATCTTGGTTTACGGGTAGATTTTTTTATTTTGCGCTAGGGTAGCCTACCCGTTGCCCTACAAGTTCACATGTCCTAACCTTGCATGCCAAAGCCAAGCCTTGTTCTCAATACTAGCATTCAAGCAGATTGGTTTACAAGTGTCCAGTTGAGTCTTGCATAGCCTGTTTGGAGTGCGAGGAACCTTCATGAGTAGCCTTCCAGATTGATCATGAAGTAACAGATATGAGCCTTTTAGAGCTATCTCACACCCTTCTTCTGTCAATCGACCAAGACTTATTATATTGTTGCAAAGCCTTGGAATATAATATACATCTGAGAGGAGTCTTTGTTCACCATTTTTGCATTTGAGTAATATAGATCCTTTGCCCTCAATACAAACAACAGAGCCATCTCCAAACTTCACTTGTCCTCTGAAATCCAGATTGATCATACTGAATTTTCCCTTTTGGCCGGTCATATGGTTTGAAGCTCCATTATCAAGGTACCACAGATTAGAGTCAAGCATCTCTTCACCAATCTGGAGTAATTTTGGTTGCACATTTTCTTCCAACATAACCAGTCCACAAGATTTATCTTCTCCAATAGTTAGTAATAGGGCAGATTCTTTCTCCTCTTCAGCCTGTGACAAATTCACTTTAACCTTGTTCTTCTTGTTTCGACAGTGAGATGCATAGTGACCAAACTTTTGACACTCGAAGCGTTTAATATGACTTCGGCACTCAGAAGCATAATGTCCAAATTTATCACACTCAAAACATTTGATTCTGAACTTATCTTGCTTGTACTCACCGTTGCCTCGCCCAAGCTTGTAGCCGCGTCCGGCAAAATCTCCTCGACCACCCGGCCTCTACCACGACCTCCTCGGCCGCGCCATGCAGAGCCTCGACCTCCTTGAAGCCCGATGAGTGATCTTTTCAGGTCCATTGCTTTCTCCATTAACATCTGTTTTCACCAACAGAGCTTGATCACTTCGCACCTTGCAACCCTTCAAGAGTCCTCATGAGCTTTGAGAGACCAGTTATATCTTCTATCTTCATGTGCAGCGCGATCACTTGAGTATAAGAGTGTTGTGACGACCGCACGAATCTCTCGGTAATACTCGCAAGTATTTCTCAACCACCAAATTTCTTCCAATTTGTCGCCAAGCGATCAAGCTCATTAACCACCGCGATAATTTTCCGCAAACTCATCTATTGGTGAGTTTCACCCATATGCATTGCCTCATACTCCCCTCGGAGAGTTTGTAGCCGCACCTTCTTGACTCGATCCACACCTTCATGCATTGTGCGAAGAGCAATCCAGGCTTCTCGAGCTGTATCCTTCCCGACAAGCTGGTTGAGCATCGAGTCAGGGATGGCTGCATAGATTAGTGCTAGCACAGTTTGATCAGTCTTCATATCGACATCCAGGAACTTTTCCTTTTAGATCGATCTTGCCTTTTAGATCAACGGATCGCCTCTGCGCCCCGGACTTCGGCACGCATATTCACTCTCATCTTCATTGCCCAAGTTGGGTAATTCTCTGAATTGAGAATCGGATATGGAAGCAAAGTCAAGCCTTCTTTCGTTGTCGACGAAGATGCGTTGGAAGCCATTGGTTTCTTCTTTTATGGAGTCAGAGGACCAATTTTCATACGCTGCTCTGGTACCACATGAAAACTGAACTTTTTGTTCAGTTCTCTGAAGTTTCAAACTTGATTTATCAAGTTCAATCTTGAATCTCAAACAAATACCGAGCGTGAATAGTATCTACACTTGACAACACAGAGCAAAAATAGAACACAAGAAAACTGGTTTCTGGTGCAAATTGGCACACCTCTTTTTTGAGTTTTCTCTTCTATTTATACTCAATATCACAACCTAGTAATCTGACTCGAAAACAAAGGCTAATAGAATCGGTTTCCAATTGAATACCGAAAGGAGTTCTGAACCCGAGTCAGAAGTTGACTCGAAAACTGACACTTCCAAACACTGGAAGTTTTCTACGACTCAAACTAGAATTAACAGAAGACACAAAGGAAGGATTAACTCCATTAACTCCAACAGCGGAGGCGGGGCGGTGCCAGAGTCAGAGGTTAGGGCGGGACCGGCGCCGGCGCGGATGGTGTTGGCGGAGGCAGGGCGACGCTGGCATGGGAGGTGGGGGCTGAGGCCAGAGAGAGATGGGGGAGGAGAGGAGAGAAGGAAGAAGACGAGAACATCACTAGATGAGGGTCAGCTTAAGGGTAGGATGGATATTTCCTGAAAAAACTGACTAGTCCATTGGTTTTAACGGTGTCTAAGCATAATGGGGCTGACGGGAGTGGCAAAAAAGAGATAAAAGTTGAGATCTGATGGCAATGAAGGGATGAGTAGTTTTGCAATGGTATATTAAGGATCTGGTCAACTTCGAGTGGCAAATAATGAATTAATCCTATTATGAACTCCGATTCTTTGGAGGTGATTGAGGTGACAAACTCCCGTGGCAGCTATTTTTATGAGAGTTTCAAACACTAGCTGTTAACTCACAGTCGAGTGGATGGATGGATGGTCCAACTAGTTTTATTTTCCAAACTCTTGTGAACGATGTAACTATTGTTTGACTTAACGAAGGTTGCCTTGGTTTAAAGAACAAAAAGAGAGAGAGACTAGCACTATCCGCACAACACAGTACAGGGTGCCGCATCTGCAGAGGATCACTAGTAGTCTCTAACAGTGGTGGATGCAACCAGTGGCGCATCTAGGATTTGGTCACGTCTCGGGCTAAATTCTAATGGACTAACATCTTAAACTAACGCTAATTTCTACCAACACTAGGACATAACAAAAAAATAAACCACAAATGCTTCATTGACATAAAACTTTAGCATAAATGTTTCAACATAAGGATTGTTTTGCTCGTTGTGGCTAGCTCCAGTTCCAACTATTTCAGGAAGAGATGGGTTAGATTCAGATTGTGTTTGTATTGGAAAATAAGATGACAATGTCTTGCTCTCTTCATTTGTATCTCTAATTCCTAAATAAAAAATGCACTTATTAACCATATGCACTTATTAGTTAATAACTAGAGGTAAAAACTACATTTCAGAGAAAACACAACAGTATGCAAGCATGTTTGAACTGCGGAAGTGAAGTTACTGACTAGCGACCTAGCACAAATTATACAGCTAGCACCTAGCGATCCGGCCTGAAGAGCGACTCGACCATGAGAGGCTCAGTTATACATCATACATGCACAACACTACAAGTCTACCGTCACGACTACAGCAAAGACACATGGTGGCATGGTGCTATCATCGGTTATTCGGTTGCCTGGTTAGTTAAGCAAATGAGCAATCATCATCGATCATTCGATGCAGGACATCAGTTCTTTGGTTGCCTAAGGGCTAAGGGCTAAGGCCAAGACATCAAGAGAAAAGAGTTGACAAGAGACAAAGAAGTAGATAACACACAGCAGTACAACACCGAGGTCCGAGGCATCGAGGCGAGTCGCGGCGCTGATCATTGCGTCGGCGCCGGGAGGAGCCGGGGACGGAGGCCGCGAGGGCGGAAGCAGTGGCCGTGGGCGCAGGCGTGCAGCCGCGTGGGTCTCGGGTGCTGGGTGGCCGGGTGGGAGCTGGAACGGAGGATGAGGCGTGGTCACAGGCGCGGTCGCTGCACCGGGCGCCGGGCTTGGAAGGAAGCCATGTAGGCAGCGCGGCGTCGTCTCCGTCCTCACCGCCACGAGGGCCCAGCGGAGGCGGCGAGGCGCCGGCGTGGAGGCGGCGGCGGCGGCCGCGGCGAGGTCGCGACTTCGGGAGCGAGAGCGAGGCGCGGTCGTGGCGGCGAAGTGCGGCGTCGGTGCTCGGTGGTACTGGGTGGGGGATTAGGTTTTCCTGTGGGTGGGAGCCTCTGGTGCGCCATGCGTGGGCAGGCAGCAGGCTGCCGCCTGGGCTGCGTGGCTGGGCCGAATACTGGGCCTCGGGCTACAAACTATCACCAAGTATTTGACCCTATATCAAAAAAGAAATTTGCACTGAAATTTTGGCTGGGCCTCGGGCTATAGCCTACCTGCCGAGGCCCGGATCCGCCTGGATGCAACAGGGCAGCGGGGCGGAGCACCGGTTACCTCCGGCGAGACCTTGGTTACCCCGGAGCACTGGCATCCATCCAAACTCTGATTCTTTGGCGGTGATGAGCTCTGGTGGCAGTTCTAGAGTGGCAGCGACAACTATTTTTTTATATATATGAGAGTTCATAGTACAGCGAAGTCCTTCACAAATGCAACCTCCGGATACTGTGTGTCCACGTGAAGCCAATAGAGCGCCGCATAAGTTAACTTGCAGTAGTGGAGTAGTGGACGGATGGACGATCCAACTAGTTTTATTTTCCAAACTTTTGTTGTTAGGGCCCAGATTTCTGAATCCTAAATCCTCTGTATATATCAAAACTAGTTAGAGATGGCAATCGGACATGGTGATCACTGGTAGTGCTTGCCCACGCTCATGCCCACGACCTTGATCCCCCCTACTAGTATGCCTGCAAAGGACGACGGGCGAAGAACCTCGCCTATGCCTATCACCCACAGGTACCCTTCGCCCGCGGGTATGCCCTTGTACCCGTTACACAGGGTTGTCTGTCTCTCTATTTATGATTCAGATCTAGATCCGTCAGATCTGATCCAGTATGGGAAGAAGAATGGAGCAAGGAATAGTGATCTTGGAGGCAGTCGCAGTTCTCAGCCTCCTTGCAGCGCCGCTGGTGTGGTGTCCTTTGGCCCAGTTGTTGCCGGCATTGGACTGGCCGAAGACGAAGTTGTCAGGTGGAAGATGTGGCCGTAGGGGCTGGAGCGCACCGAGTCCATGGTGCCGGGCTCGAGGTCCATGAGAACGGCGCGGGAGGAGGGGCGGTGGCCGGGCGGGAGGACAGGGGCAGCGCTCGGGCGGGAGGAGCCTTCGGATACTGTATGTCGACGTGAAGCCAACGGAGCTGCGCATGAGTTAGCTCGGGAGGCGACGACTGACGAGCTCTTTTACTTTTCCGAACTCTTGTGGGTGAAGGTTGAGGTAATGAAGGCTGCATTTGGTTTTTTCTTTTTTAAAAGACCAGCATTATCTGCACAACACAGTACAGGGGTGCGGGTGTGCGGCGGGACTCCCCGCCCGCCGTCGCGCTGCTGCGACCGGCCGGCTCGATTTCCTTTTCTCCCTGCGCCTGGGACAAGCTCACGTATGTTTCCCGGTGTTCGATTTTCTAATCCCCTTGGACAACGGAAAGATGCCATGCATGCTCTTTGATCTTTGTGGTACAGGACAAGGATAATCTTTTCTTAAGCACCAACAAAGATGGATGGAAGAAGTAACCATCGTTGCTACAGACTAGAAAAAGGAAAAGTAAAAGGGAGGCCATCAAATCCTTGTTCTTTATCAGATCATGGTTATCTTTAACCGTAGCAACTGAATACGTTGTACACGCCAAGGATCATCTCTGAGAAAAAGAGGAAAGAAGCATCAAAACTTACTTTCTTTCTGTCTAAATCCTCAACTGATGGGCTAGATTAATTGATTTGTTGTGTACTCGTGTCTTTCTTTCTTCTTGGTCTTGGGCAGAGGAATCAATCGTGAGGGAATAGGCAGTACTCGTCCTCGTCTGCAATTTGCATTTGCTACCTCGAAAATATTAATATACTCGACACTAGCAATGTTGAAGCGCAAACGTATAATGTACGTTATGTACGCATGCAGGAATCATCCATGCGTTAGAGAAAGGGAGATGCGAATTGCTGTGGTAGCTATTGTATCTTGGAGATGGTGTCATGTTCAAAAATTTAAATATTGCTAAATGAAAAGTATACAATTAAATTTATAAAGCTTTCTTTAAAAATTATTATTATTATCTTGCTTAGGAGATCGTAAAATGTTTGCAACAAATAAACACTTTGTTTCTGGAAAAACAATATATTTTGTTCATTTTTTGTAATATATAATTATATATTATGCCATTTTATTTAGGCTAGAGCTTAGGGCACCCACAATGTAGCATAAACGTGGGTCCTAAGATTGATTCGGACACCTTAGGGGCGGCCTTATATATCGAAAACATTATTTTGCGGTTACCCGCATAGACCGCAACTTACGGATAAGCATGTGGCGATCAGAGAAGCAATCGTCTCATCCATCCTGTGTTCTCGATGGTCGACACGTGTTGATGCTTTGCGTGCGCACTGTGTGGAACACAATTGGGACAGGGGAATGCACATCGCTTGGACCCGACTCTCACTCGACTCCCTTACTTGACATCCTCTTCCTCCACTCACTCTCTCCAAATGCTCACTAGCTCTTTGCCGCCGTGGAGTTGCAGGTCATCGGGAGCTCACGCACTGCCACTGCTGTCGTCCGAAGGAGTCGCGCGCCTCACTGGGAGCTCTTGCTCACTACGCCCAGGGCTCACGACGCTGCGGAAGGAACCCAGGAGGGGGAAGGTAACCTTAAACCCTAACCCTAATTTGACATTTTTTAGTTGAATTTATTTTGAAATCAAGTTTAAAATCCCCAACTAGAGTTGAAATTCCTCGGATTCGATGTGAATCTTCCTGATTTGAAAGTTTTTTCATGTTGAATATTTTCTTGAATTGAAAGTTCTCAAATTGAAATTTCTCGATTTGAAATGATTTTGAGTTGAAATTTCCCCGCGTTCAAAGTTTCCGACTTGAAGATTTTTAGTTAGAAAGTTTCTGATTTGATAATTTTTCGATAAGAAAATTCTGATTTTTTGAAAGTTCTTGAGAGGGGAGGATTTGAGTGAAGAGAGGAAGAAGATGGTGGGAGGAGCTGCGTGGGTGGGGGAAGTCCAACGAGGCGTTGTTGGGTAGGGGCATTTGTGTGCCACATGTCAGGCATCCGCGAGTTGCATTCCTCGCGGACGCCCTCAAATTAGAGGTCCTCCTTATATACTGTGGAGGGAGGCCCTAGGGGGTAATGAAGGGGAAGCTCCTAAGTTTAAGGCTGTCTCAAGAAATATTTTATAAAAATAGAGGTGTGAGAGCGAGGGGAGAGGGGATGAGTGGAGCCCACCTTATTAGCTCATTACGTTTTGTGAATTGACACATTCTATTATCTTATTAAAGCAGAGTCAGATAAGTCACCACGTTCACTCTCAAGGGCTACAAATTTCCAAGTTAATCGGTAGAAAAAAATAAAGATCTACACCCTCGATCTAAAACTGAAATTCAGAATAAAACTAAAATAAAATCAGCAATTTGATTTCCATGCGAATTCCTATGTAAAACAGTCCATATCAAGTATAATAAAACTGAATTTGGAATAAAAATAAAATTAAATTAGCAATTTGATTACCATACGAATTCCTAAGTAAAATCCCTAAATAATTATAATTTGGAATAAACATAAACGACAATTGGAAATTAGATTTGTATACAAAACCTAACAAAAAAACCCATAAATTTGGAATAAAAATAAAATAAAATTAGCAATATGATTTTAATACAAATACCAATAATTATAATTTGGAATAAAAACTAAACAATATTCGGCAATTATATTTGTATACAAAATCCAACAAAAAAATTGAATTTTGGAATAAAAATAAAATAAAACTAGAAATTTGATTTCAATACGAATTCTAAAGTAAATTCCCTTAATAATTGTAATTTGGAATAAATATTAAAGGAAAATTAGTAATTGTATTCGGATACGAATTCCATAAAAAAGGACTAAAATTCGAAATAAAAAAAATAAAATCTGCAACTTGATTTCTATATAAATTTCAAAGGAAAATCCCTAAATAACTCAAATTCAAAATAAATTAAATAAATTTAACATTTTGATTTATATACAAACTGCAATAAAAATAACTGAGCTGAAATATTGAATAAAAATAAAAGTTATAACGGGGATGACATGAATGGTGTTGGAGGAGACACAAAAGAAATCGCCACATTCTCTCTCAAGGTCACGTATTTCTATAGTTGCTTCCTATGGATACAACCATTTTTCCTATGCTTGCTATTCAAATTACAAGAGCTTATACGCTTCACTTAAATTATCAGGTGAGCTCATTTTTAGGAGTGCCTTTATATTATATGAACTATATTATGCTACCTAATGATGAATATATATATATATATAGTGTGTGTGTGTGTGTGTGTTTGTGCAGCACCACGTCACTTTTTGTCCAAGCCAAGTAAGAATTCAAGATGGATACGTTTTGGAATTCAATTCGACTTCCGGAGATAGTACTAACTTCAAACGTGTATAACTTTTAAATACGGAGTCCGTTAGAGTTCTATGAGTACTTGATAGAAAGCTTATTTCATCCTCTTTCCAACGGATCTGGCCCTACCTTTAGATTCTCTGTCTACACATCACAATCTGTCCAAATTGGGCCTTGTTATACTTGAGCCCAAGGGGAAGGCGTCCCCTCTCTTAGCCTGTACTGTTCATGGCCCAATTTGCAATCCTATTTGTAATTTTATATTGCTTATTATCTTGTTCTTTCGTGTTCTTCGATTGCATGCAGGAATAGGCCTCTGTGGTCAGGTCGATCATGCTTCTAGCAAGATTGATAATAATCACGGAGTTGGTTCAGCAATTACGAGCATATTGGTCGTGCACGATTGGTAGCCGAATCATGAGAGTCGTCTCCACCCAAATCAAGTTATCCTTCTCACCAAAAGATCGAGACACCCATTGTCCCATCACACAGGGAAGCGAAGATCTCAATGTGGCGATGACGAAGACAAGGACAATGCCGTACTACTCGTCAGAGCCATATAAGAGAAAGTTCAGTGTTGAAGGAGCCAATGGCCGTGATGACAAGTAGAGAGTGTCGGTGTTGTTGAAGAAGTTAGTGGCCAAAGAAACTCGATGGTGGGGAATCCCTAGCAGAGAGAAAATGAAGCTTTGACGAGTTATGAATGATATGGGGCCATCGGTAGCTAGGACTATGCCATCACTGCTGAGGGACATGTCGTCATCGATGATGTCGAAAAAATTCTCCATATCGTTAGATAATGACTAAAACAGACATACCAATATTAGTGAAGATGAGAGGTCGTCGTGATTAGTGAGGAAGACACAACGTTGAGTTGACCAACGTCGAAGAAGAGGAGCAACCGACACAAGAGAAGATGGTGTCAAGCATGTATAACATAATGCATGCGTATGTACATGCATGTATCCATACGAATAAAAGCGCAGACGTATAGAGACAGAGGAACAAAAAACATGGAGTACAAATGACACAGACGTAGAGAATATGCTCAGGGTCATCGGAGAGAGTGTCCCCAGCTGGGATTGGCGACGACTGCATATGTATGCGTGGTAAAATACTGTATTGGAAGGGGTAGTAGCTGAGAGGGATCGATCAAGATTTGAGCCTACTGTTGGAGGTTGAAGAAAGAAAGCTGTGACGGCGCGAAGAGATAGACACCACACGGTATGGTGGGACAGACGGCGTGTGAGGAAAGATAAGTTCAAGATAAATTACCCATTTTGTCTCGGTGTATGCCCATGGTAAATCGGTGTATGTGTGTATAAACTAATAAGATAATTTATCGCACACATAATCAATGTATTGTTTGAGATTAAATGGAGGTACATGTGCATGCATACAATTTGGAAAAAATAACTAACAAAGTTAGAATAGAGACTGTGATGCCCCGTTTTTGCCCCGAAGTCAACCCTCGCCGGACCCCCACCCTCTCCCCCCCCGTCAACCCCCCCTTGCCCGGACCCCCCCCCGGTTTGTCCCGTCACGCCGTCCTCGCGCGCACGCCTCCTCGCCGCCATGATGCCCTCCGTGCGCACGCTCGCGCCCGAGCTCCTCCGCCGGCTTTAAAGCCCCGCCCGGTGCCCTCCTCCCCATTTCTTCTCCCGTCTTCCCCTCCTTTCCGTCGAAGAAGAACCGAGGAAGAAGAGAAGAAAAGCCACGAGGCTTACCTCGCCGTTCTTGCCGCCGCCGTCGTCGCCTCCGTCGTCGCCGCCGTGAGCCGAGCCTTCTTCCTTCGCCACCGCGCAGCGCTTCTTCTCGCGCACCGCCTCCTCTCTCCACCTCCGCCGCGCCTCCTTTCCTCCGCGCGCGCCGCCGCCGCCTTCTCTCGCCTCACCCCATCCGCGCCGCTCTGCTTCCCCGCGCGTGCTTTTAGGGCGAGCACGCCGAGTGGGGCGCCTCGCGCAGTGGGCGCGCCCGCCCGCGCAGCAGCGCGTGCGCGTTTCGGCCGTGTTGGGCCGGGCCGAAAGTGGTCGCGGGCCATTTTTGGTTTTCCTTTTTTTCTGTGATTTTATTTTTCCTTTTCTATTTTATTTCCAAAGTCAGACTTTAAATATTAATATCTCCCTCGTTTCAACTCCAAAAATTATGAAATAAATTTCTAAAAATTTCTAAAATCAAGATCTTGCTAATGGCATAGGTCTTGTTCAATTTGGAGTTCATTTGAGTATTCTTGTGTATTTATTAGTCCTTTTGCTGTTGTGTCTCTTTTAGGTACCTGCTTGCGTAGATTTGGAGACGCAGGAGACCTCCACGTCGATCAAGGACAAGACTACTCGGACTCTCTCCCTACAACCAAGGCGAGTCAATACTTTGATCATATTGAGCCTACATTTTATGCAAATTATATTCCTTTAAAATAGCAAATTGCATGCTTTAATTCTTTAAACAAATGTATGTTAAAGCTTAAGGTAGTTAAATACCCATTTGATGATTAATTAATTATTATGTCATCCTTGTTAAATTGAATCCCTTAATTCCGTTGTCACCCTAGTAATTATATGGTAATACTAGCTATAGGTTGTACTTAAGCGACATGCTAGACTTGCTTAAGTACCGGGACATAAAAATGTCCTAATCATCATCTGTTCAAACATAAAACGATTTGGGCAGTCATTGCGGGTAAATGACTAAGATGGTTGAATTGTTGTATTTTACCTCTCAAAAACCCTAAACTGCTAATACCCGTCTGGACGGATGGTAAGATGGTGGGTGCGGATGTAGCACGAGAATGACGGGAATGTGGTTGAGCCGTCCAGACAACCCTAAGGACTTAATCTTGCCACGACCTCCTGTGTATAACAAGTACAACCACAAGTCTGCAACAAACCGCGACTTGGCTTAGTACATTTATCAAATCCTGAAAATCATCTCCTTTGGAGGGTTAAAGGAGGCACAAGCTCGGGTATGTCGGGCTTGGATGGGACACCGAGTCAAGGGTGAAGTTCGCGATCGCCGAGGTGTAGCCACGCTCACGCCGATGTTGAGGTGGACATCCGCGCAACGTATGGGCATAACCCCATATGGGTGAGACGAGGGAAGGGGCGAGATATTTAGAAAAGTTATTGTGACAACCTCTCGACTACGACTACGGAATCGTGTAGGGCAACGAGTTAATTGTCTCTTGTGGGTAAAGTGTACAATCTCTGCAGAGTTATAAAGCTGCTTTAAGCAGTAGTGCCTACGGTCAAAGGCGGACATGGGAACTTAACTTGAGTTAGTTCTATTTCAAAAATCTTGTGGGTGGTATGAAAATTGTGGCGGGCTCACCTAGCCCTGAGATTGGTTATTCCTGGGTCTTCGTACCCAGTGTCGTTTAGTGGTGGATGTAACCACAATCAAAATAAGCATGAAGGTGGAGGTAACCTCTGCTGATACAAATATTGCACAATTTCTCTCTTTAACTAAAATGAAATTGGTTAACAATGCTAAGTGCTAGGAATTTGTACTTATGATATTTAAAAAGTACTGCTTTCGCAAATAAAAGAACCGAGCCATCCTTGTAAGCCTTGCATGTATTATCATTGCATTGTGTATTGGCTCGCGAGCACGGTAGTTGTGCTCATCCTCGCTCTCCCCCAAACCCCTCAGATGACGCTGATGGAGGAGACTATGCTTACTACGAGGAACCAGAAGTTGATGGACAAGGAAACGACGAAGAGTAGTCTAGGATCTGTAGTCTCAGGCCTCGACGCGATCTAAGTTGACTCGTTGGTACTTGCATAAACCGATATTACCGGTCCTTGGGTAATATCGATCATACTGTGGTGCCCGATCGCTTACTGTGAAGAGATGAGCTCTACCCTTTGCTTCCGCTATCGCTTTGGTGTTCGTATTGCAATCAATTTGGCCCGATCATTTTGTTGTAAAACTCGACCCGACGTGGTCTATGTCACTCTGTTGATTGTAATATTGATACTTTAGTTCACGCCATGTATGAATGATTCGGCAATGCCTGTGAGTGCTATCTATTGATCCAGGGAATAGCACATTGTTTTCACAGAGGATTCGGGTTAGAAAATCCGGTCCGGCAGTAGTGGTATCGAGCATACGATCGAGAGTCTTAGTTAGATTGGTCGTTGCCTTAAGGACTTGGATCTTATTTTCGAAAACTAAGAAAAAGCTTTGCTAAAAATATAGAGTATTTATTGCTTCTACTCTTCACTCTTAGTCCTGTACTTATCTTTATTTCACTTGAGTCTTACCCTGTGCTCGACCCCTCTTGTTTTCAAAATTTGTAGATGGCTACCCGTCGTCGGATGGCCGTGGGACCTCCTCGTTCACGGAGAGAACGAGGAGGCTTCAGCGGACATACTTCGCCGGTGATGCTATACCTTGGTTTTCCCGTCGGCCCACGCCCGTGGTAGGATGACGAGGATCGAGACCGCGAGTCTGGGCGATGGAGGTGTACCTCTCCGCCAGGTTGGCGAGTTCACTTCCTACCTCTTGAGGCCGAGGCACCCGGCGTAGCCGCCATGACGCCATCCAGACGCGCGACGCGCCGCTTCCACCCGCTTGTCTTTGGAAGTACGAAGATCTCTTTGCCGAGGTCACCCATACGCTTCTACCCGTACCTCCCGGATGAGGAGCGTGTACCAGCAATTTTCGACACGAGAGCGACCCACCGCTGACGCAAAGAGTCCGGCTACGCGGCGATGATAGCCACCATCACCGCTGCCATGGATGAGATCGCAACATGCGGACACTCCTCACCGTAGCTATGCCCACTCAGACACCCTTCGAACAACATGATCGAGTGATGAAGCTCACTCCCATCTGCGATGCTGAGAGGACGCCGCTCTTGCAGAGTTCGCGACGCCTCCGAGCCGCCGCTCGGTCCCCGCCCAGCCGGTTGCACCTCTCGTCGCCCCGTCCTCCCAATGCCGAGCCGACGCGTTCCCGTCCAGCGGACCCGTCTCCGACTCACAAGACGCAAGAAAGGTGCGCGCCGCCCGTCCGGCCGTCGCCTAGAGAGTCGGCCGTGGACGCAGCCCGATCCACCGCCCGGTTTGACGAGTCGATCGTGGACGCCACCTCGGCCGTTCACGTTCTCGCTCCCGTTCGCGAGCTTCGATCGAGCCGTTCGTTCGCTCCCGAAATCGTATCGCTTTGTGGTCATCCCGTAAAGCATTGCCGATTAGTTAGGTTAGCTAGCGCGTGCTTGCCGAGCGATCTTTTGGGTTGCAAGCACTTTTGTTTCTTTCTTTTGTAGACGATGTGTTTGTATTCGTGTCATGACTTAGCTTAGTGTATAAGCTTTGTTCGAGAGTCATGTAACACTTAACCCCTTATTATAGTTTAGCCGCTCTAGGCTTTGTATTGTACTTGCTTCGTTCTTCTTGTTGGTTTTGTTCTTGTGCTGTGTGCCTTAGAGGGCTAGTGAACCTCATATTCTCCCTCTAGTTCTAAGCTTGAGTTCCTTCAGATGCCGCCAAGAAGAGCCGCCCTTTGATCCGTGGAGCCTTCGCGCAGTCGAGGAAGAGGCCGTGGCCGTGGTCGTGGCCAAGGCCGAGGACGAACCGCCGCCTCCACCACCAAAGAAACCCGACAATGACCCAAGTCATGTTTGACAGACTCAGATTCTTGAGCGTTACTAAACAATCAACAACCGACCAACCAATCGCAACTCCAAGCCGCGATTTTCTCAGACAAGACCTCTCACCTTTTGCGGCCAATGAACCGCTAGAAGTCAAGACCGCTCGGGACACGAGAAGAAACTCCGTCTTGCCGCCGCTCAAATGAAGACAAGGTGGATTTCGCCACCCATCACCGAAAAGCGCGCCACGCGCTTTGGTGGGAGAACTACCTCGCCGAGGTGATGAGAATCTAGAGGAAGAAGAAGCGGGAATAGCGGAGTCGTAGCATCTACGATTGGAGCCCCACAAGATCCATTGCCTCTGCCGCGCAATGGAAGAAGTTGCGGAAATACAACAAGTGAAGTTGAACCCGCATGGCGGCCGATTCTCGGGAGGAATTCAAGGCGCTTTTAGGGCCAACCGTGCATCAGTGGAACAATGAGATTGAAGAAGAATGAATTGAGCTCTCAAGCGGTCGATGTCGAAGAATGAGTATCTAACCAAGTTTAACCAACTTGCTCGCTCGCCCCAATGATGTAGCCGATGAAGAAGAGAAAATCGACCGCTTTGTTGAAGGAATGCGTGAAGACATGAGAGGACAGCTTATCCTCCATGATTACTCTAGCTTCCAGCAGATTAGTTAATAAAGCCCTCATTTGTGAAAATGAGAAGAAGATCATGAGATTAGCCGCAAAAGGAAGATGTCATTTCAGAGGCCACAAGGTAGCTTTCCCGAAGCCTACATTCCAAGCGGCTCATCTTTGAGATCATCCGCAGCCTCCTCTCGAAAACTCAAGTTTCCACCCGCGTCCCCAAGGAAGTGGATTCGGTGCTCTCGCCTCGCCGGCAACCAGCAGCAGATCAACCCAAAGCAAACCTCCATCGCTTCGTGGAGAAAAAGGACACTTCGCCAATCGTTGTCCTACCCACGAATGCTCGGCAAGACTCAACACAGAGTAACGCCGGTTCAAGGCGTGACCTGACCCCAAGCAAGAGTCACCAGACTTCACGGGCATCAAGGTCTACACCAACACAAAGCCATGGCGTGTGAACCACGCCACACCGAGGAAGCTCAAGGTGCCTCAGAGTACTAATGGTGCGTTCCTGTTAATTCGATACCGCACAAGTTTTGTTTGATTCTGGAGCTTCGCACTCTTTTGTTTCAAGAAAGTTTGTTGAAAGGCTTAAGTTGCCAACCTATAAGTTAAAGAAACCCGTGGTACTTAGCTCACCCGGGGGAACCCTTTGTGCTACCTCGGTCCACCCGGGGTAGAAATTGCTATGGAACATTCCGGATTCCTAGCAAACCTTCTCGTGCTAGAATCTCAAACGCTGGATATCATCCTAGGGATGGATTGGTTGGCCAAATATCAAGGATTGATAGATTGTGCCCACAGGAAAGTGGTGCTCACCAAGAACCCAGAGACCACAATAAGAGTTAGTGTGGATCGTTCCTCTCCTTTGAATAGAACAATCCACCACCTTGGAGAGTTGTTCCTAGAGACAACGCCCTGTAGTTCAAGCTTACCCGATGTCTTCCCAGAAGAATTACCAGGCATGCCACCAGACAGAGATGTTGAGTTTGTCATCAACTTGAAGCCAGGGACAGCCCCAATTGCTAAGAGACCATACAGAATGGCCGCTGACGAACTTGAAGAACTTAAGACACAAATTGAAGACTTGCAAAACAAAGGTTTCATTAGACCTAGTTCTTCTCCCTGGGGTTCGCCAGTTCTCTTTGTGAAGAAGAAAGATGGCACCGCCAGATTGTGCGTGGACTACAGAGCACTCAATGATGTGACCATCAAGAACAAGTATCCCTTACCTCGCATTGATGACTGTTCGATCAATTGACAGGAGCATCGCTTTTCTCCAAGATAGACACGAGGTCGGATACCATCGCCTTAAGATCGTGAATGAGAATATTCCTAAGGCGGCTTTTACCACGGTATGGCTCGTATGAGTTCATCTGTCATGCCGTTTGGCTTGACCAACGCGCCGACCTACTTCATGAACCTCATGAACAAAGTATTCATGGAATACTTAGACAAGTTTGTTGTCGTGTTCATAGGCGACATCTTGATCTATTCAAAGACCGATGAAGAACATTTCGCACACTTGCAATTGGTCTTAGAAAAGCTTAAAGAGAATCATCTTTATGCCAAGTACAAGAAATGTGAATTTTGGCTTCATGAAATCGGTTTCTCGGACACATTGTATCATTGGAGGAATCGCAGATTGATCCATCCAAAGTAGCATTTGTAATGGAATGGAAACAACCCACATCGGTGACGAGCGCGTAGTTTTCTCGGTTTGGCCGGATACTACTGACGCTTCATTGAAGGATTCTCTAAGCTTTCCAAGCCGATGACCCATCCGCTTAAAAAGGAAAAGAAGTATGATTGAATGAAGCTTGTGAAAAGAGTTTCCAAGAATTGAAGAAGAAGTTAACCACGCGGTATTAATCTGCGGATATACATCAAGACTTGAAGTCTATTGTGATGCATCGCGCAAGGTCTTGGTTGTGTGCTCATGCAAGGAGGAAAAGTTGTAGCTTATGCTTCAAGACAACTCCGTCCTCACGAAGACAACTATCCAACTCATGATTTGGAGTTAGCGATGAGTGCATGCCTTAAAATTTTGGCGACACTATTTGATTGGAAATCATTGTAATATCTACACAGCACCACAAGAGTCTCAAGTACATTTCACCCAATCAGACCTCAACCTCCGACAAAGAAGATGGTTAGAGTTAATAAAGGATTATAACTTGGATGTCCATTATCATCCTGGAAAGGCTAATGTAGTTGCCGATGCATTAAGCCGTAAATCCTACTGCAGTAATGTCATGATTCAAGAACATCAACCTGAGCTCTGCAAGGAATTTGAAGCCCTCAACCTTGAGTTAATAGAGCAAGGCACACTAGCCACTGTAGAGGCCCATCCAACCCTAGAAGAGCAGATCAAGGCCGCTCAAGAGGGACATCCCGGAGTCCAGAGATTCAAGCATCTCATGGCCAAAGGAAAGGCCCCTAAGATGTCAGAAGATCAGCAGGGAATCCTATGGTATGGGAAACGTCTCTTTGTTCCCCACCAGAAGGAACTCAAAGATCGATTCTAAAGGAAGCTCACATTCGCTTACACCTGCACGAGCAAAGCACCAAGATGTACCAAGACATGAAGATTTTGTATTGGTGGCCACGAATGAAAAGAGATATCGCGAGTATGTAGCTTGTTGTGATGTATGTCACGAATCAAGGCTGAACATCAAAGACCACCGGATTGCTACAACCCTTACAGATCCCCGGTGGAAATGGGAAGAAATCGAATGGATTTCATTACCGGTCTACCTCGAACTAAGTCCGGATGTGACTCCGTATGGGTTATAGTTGACAGATTGACTAAAGTCGCCCACTTCATCCCCGTGAAGACAACTTACAAGGGAGACAAGTTAGCCGAGTTATACATGGCCCGTATCGTGTGTTTACATGGAGTACCCAAGAGAATAGTCTCCGATCGAGGTTCTCAATTTACCTCGCATTTCTGGGCTAGTTTGCATGATGCCCTTGGAACACACCTTACCTTCAAAGATGACCTATCACCCATGAGACCGATGGTCGACGGAAAGAACAAATCAAATCCTAGAAGACATGCTTCGAGCTTGTGCTTTGGAGTTTACCGTAGACTGGGAAAAATGTCTACCGTATGCCGAGTTTGCATACAATAATAGTTATCAGTCAAGTCTGAAAATGTCTCCGTTTGAAGCGCTCTACGGGAGAAAATGCAGAACCCCGTTGCATTGGTCAGAATCTGGTGAAGGATATGTCTTCGGACCGGATACTCTCAAGCAAGCTGAAGAGAAAGTTCGACTAATCAGAGATCGCCTTCAAGCAGCTCAGTCTAGACAGAAGAGTTATGCTGACAACCGTCGAAGAGACTTAACCTTCGAAGTTGGAGATGCTGTGTATCTCAAGGTATCGTCACTTCGTGGAACCATAAGATTCAAAGTTAAAGGCAAGCTCGCACCAAGATACATAGGCCCGTTCCCGATCACCGCTAAGCGTGGAGAAGTTGCCTATCAGCTAGAGCTACCTGAAAGTTTGTCAGACGTCCACAACGTGTTCCATGTGTCTCAACTAAAGAAATGTCTCAGAGTACCCGAAGAGCAGACTCCTGTCGAAGCCATCGCGAGAAAGATTTGACTTATCCGAGCACCGATCAAGATCCTCGGCGTCGTCGAAGCGGACAAGACGTCAAGTCATCCGCCTTTGCAAGGTTGATGGAGCCATCACTCAGCCAAAGAAGCCACCGGGGCGAGAAGATCAACTTAAGTTTGGATTTCCGTCCTCGTTCTCGAGCGGCTCGAATCTCGGGTCGAGATTCCGTTTAAGGTGGTAGGATTTGTGATGCCCCGTTTTGCCCGAAGTCAACCTCGCGGACCCCACCTCTCCCCGTCAACCCCTTGCCGGACCCCGGTTTGTCCCGTCACGCCGTCCTCGCGCGCACGCCTCCTCGCCGCCATGATGCCCTCCGTGCGCATGCTCGCGCCCGAGCCGCGCCGCTCGCCCGGACCCCCCCTCCGCGCCCGAGCTCCTCCGCCGGCTTTAAAGCCCCGCCCGGTGCCCTCCCTCCCCCATTTCTTCTCCCCGTCTTCCCCCTCCTTTCCGTCGAAGAAGAACCGAGGAAGAAGAGAAGAAAAAGCCACGAGGCTTACCTCGCCGTTGCCGCCGCCGTCGTCGCCTCCGTCGTCGTAGCCGTGAGCCCCGAGCCTTCTTCCTTCGGCCACCGCGCCCGAGCGCCCCCTTCCTCGCGCACCGCCGCCTCCTCTCCTCCACCTCTGGCCGCCGCCTCCTCTCCTCCACCTCCGGCCGCCGCCTCCTCTCCTCCACCTCGCGCGCCTCCTTTCCTCCGCGTCGCGCGCGCCGCCTTCCTCCGCCTCACCCCCCATCGCGCGCGCCTCTGCTTCCCCGCGCGTGCTTTTAGGGCGAGCACGCGAGTGGGCGCCTCGCGCCAGTGGGCGCGCCCGCTGCAGCAGCGCTTGCGTTCGGCCGTGTTGGGCCGGGCGAAAGTGGTCATGGCCATTTTGGTTTTCCTTTTTTTCTGTGATTTTATTTTTCCTTTTCTATTTTATTTCCAAAGTCAGACTTTAAATATTAATATCTCCCTCATTTCAACTCCAAAAATTATGAAATAAATTTCTAAAAATTTCTAAAATCAAGATCTTGCTAATGGCATAGGTCTTGTTCAATTTGGAGTTCATTTGAGTATTCTTGTGTATTTATTAGTCCTTTTTGCCTGTTGTGTCTTTTAGGTACAGACTCGCGTAGATTTGGAGGCAGGAGACCTCCACGTCGATCAAGGACAAGACTACTCGGACTCTCTCCCCTACAACCAAGGCGAGTCAATACTTTGATCATATTGAGCCTACATTTTATGCAAATTATATTCCTTTAAAATAGCAAATTGCATGCTTTAATTCTTTAAACAAATGTATGTTAAAGCTTAAAGTAGTTAAATACCCATTTGATGATTAATTAATTATTATGTCATCCTTGTTAAATTGAATCCCTTAATTCCGTTGTCACCCTAGTAATTATATGGTAATACTAGCTATAGGTTGTACTTAAGCGACATGCTAGACTTGCTTAAGTACCGGGACATTAAAATGTCCTAATCATCATCTGTTCAAACATAAAACGATTTGGGCAGTCATTGCGGGTAAATGACTGAGATGGTTGAATTGTTGTATTTTACCTCTCAAAACCCTAAAGCGCTAATACCGATGCGGACGGATGGTAAGATGGTGGAGTGCGGATGTAGCACGAGAATGACGGAATGTGGTTGAGCCGTCCGGACAACCCTAAGGACTTAATCTTGCCACGACCTCTGTATAACAAGTACAACCACAAGTGCGCAACAAACCGCGACTTGGCTTAGTACATTTATCAAATCCTGAAAATCATCTCACTGGGGTTAAAGGAGGCACAAGCTCTGGGTATGTCGGGCTTGGATGGGACACCGAGTCAAGGGTGAAGTTCGCGATCGGCCGAGGTGTAGCCACGCCACGCCCGATCGTGAGGTGGACATCCCGCGCAACGTATGGGCATAACCCCATATGGGTGAGACGAGGAAGGGCGAGATATTTAGAAAAGTTATTGTGACAACCTCTCGACTACACGACTCACGGAATCTCAGGGCAACGAGTTAATTGTCTCTTGTGGGTAAAGTGTACAATCTCTGCAGAGTTATAAAGCTGTTTAAACAGTTGTGTGCCTACGGTCAAAGCGGACATGGGAACTTAACTTGAGTTAGTTCTATTTCAAAAATCTTGTGGGTGGTATGAAAATTGTGGCGGGCTCACCTAGCCACGAGATTGGTTATTCACCGGTCTTCGTACCAGTGTCGTTTAGTGGTGGATGTAACCACAATCAAAATAAGCATGAAGGTGGAGGTAACCTCTGTGATACAAATATTGCACAATTTCTCTCTTTAACTAAAATGAAATTGGTTAACAATGCTAAGTGCTAGGAATTTGTACTTATGATATTTAAAAATCTTGCTTTGCAAATAAAAGAACCGAGCCATCCTTGTAAGCCTTGCATGTATTATCATTGCATTGTGTATTGGCTCGCGAGCACGGTAGTTGTGCTCATCCTCGCTCTCCCCAAACCCCTCGGATGTGATGGAGGAGACTATGCTTACTACGAGGAACGAAGTTGATGGACAAGGAAACGGCGAAGAGTAGTCTAGGATCGTAGTCTAGGCCTCGGCAGATCTAAGTTGACTCGTTGGTACTTGCGCACAACCGATATTACGGTCCTTGGGTAATATCGATCATGTGGTGCCCGATCGCTTACTGTGAAGAGATGAGCTCTACCCTTTGCTTCCGCTTATCGCTTCCGGTGTTACGTATTGCAATCAATTTGGCCCGATCGCCCTGTTGTAAAACTCGACCCGACGTGGTCTATGTCACTCGTTGATTGTAATATTGATACTTTAGTTCACGCCATGTATGAATGATTCGGCAATGCCTGTGAGTGCTATCTATTGATCCAGGGAATAGCACATTGTTTTCACAGAGGATTCGGGTTAGAAAATCCGGGTCCGACAGAGACATATATGCTCTATGCATGTGATGCCCCTTTTCTCCCCCTTCCCGGTCAACCTCGCGGACCCCACCCTCTTCCCCGTCAACCCCTGCGGACCCCCTCGGGTTGTCCGTCGCGCGCCTCGCGCGCACGCTACCTCCGCCGCCATCATCACCCCGGCGCCGCACGCCGTCCTTCGCCCACCCGGACCCCCCCTTCCCCCGAGCTCCTCCGCCGGCTTTAAAAGCCCCCTCCCCGGTGCCCTCTCTTCCCCTCCTTCCCCGTTTCTTCCTCTCCCTCCCAAGCAAGAAGCGAACCCGAGGAGAAGAAGAAGAAAGAAGAAAGAAAAGAGAAGAAAGCCGAGGGCTTACCTCCGGTTGCCCCATTGCCGCCGCTTCCCCCGAGCTCCCGCTCCTCCCCTCCCCGTGCGTCGCCGTCTTCATCATCGCCACTCTCGCCGGTGGGCTCCTCGTCGCGCCGCCGCCTCCTCCACCCTCTCCGGCCGCCGCCGCTTCTCTTCCCCCCCCCCCCCGGCGCGCCGCCGCCGCCCCGTCCCTCCCTCTCCCTCTCTGCCCTAGCCCCCCCTCGCCTCTCTTTCTTTCGGCTGAGAGCCCCCGGGCCGCCTCCTTCTTCCCCCTCTGGGCGCCTCGCGCGTGGGCGCGCACACGCTGTGTGTGCTGCATTCCAGCGCACCGTGGGCAGGGCTGATTTTGGCTCGGCCGAGTTTGGTTTTCTTTTGTTTGCGATTTTAGTTTCTTTTCTATTTTAATTCCAAAGCTAGACTTTAAATATTAATATCTCCCCATTTTAGCTCCAAAAATTATGAATTAAATTTCTAAAAATTTCTAAAATCAAGATCTTGCTAATGGCATAGGTCTTGTTCAATTTGGAGTTCATTTGTGTACTCTTGTGTATTTAATTGCTCTTGTTGCTTGTCGTTTATTTTTAGGTACTTAGCGCGTAGATTTGGAGACGCAGGAGACCTCCACGTCGATCAAGGACAAGACTACTCGGACTCTCTCCCCTACAACCAAGGCGAGTCAATACTTTGATCATATTGAGCCTACATTTTATGCAAATTATATTCTTTTAAAATAGCAAATTGCATGCTTTAATTCTTTAATCAAATGTATGTTAAAGCTTAAGGTAGTTAATACCCATTTGTTGAAAAATTAATTACTATGCCATCCTTGACAACTTGAATCCCTTAATTCCATTGTCACCCTAGTAATTATATGGTAATACTAGTTATAGGTTGTACTTAAGCGACATGTTAGACTTGTTAAATGCAGGGACATTAAAATGTCCTAATCATCATCATTTCAAACATACAATGATTTGGCGGTCATTGCGGGTAAATGGCGAGATGATTGAATTGTTGTATTTACATCTCAAAACCCTAAATCGCTAACCCGTGCGGACGGATGGTAAGATGGTGGGTGCGGATGTAGCACGAGAATGGTGGGAATGTGGTTGAGCCGCCCGCATAACCCTAAGGACTTAATCTTGTCACGACCTCCTGTGTATAACAAGTACAACCACAAGTCTCGCAATAAATCGCGACTTGGCTTAGTACATTTATCAAATCTCGAAAATCATCTCTTTGGGGTTAAAGGAGGCACAAGCTCCGGGTATGTCGGGCTTGGATGGGACACCGAGTCAAGGGTGAAGTTCGCGATCGCCGAGGTGTAGCCACGCCACGCCGCCGCCGAGGTGGACATCCCGCGCAACGTATGGGCATAACCCCATATGGGTGAGACGAGGAAGGGGCGAGATATTTAGAAAGTTATTGTGACAACCTCTCGACTACACGACTACGGAATCGTGTAGGGCAACGAGTTAATTGTCTCTTGTGGGTAAAGTGTACAATCTCTGCAGAGTTATAAAGCTGTTTAAGCAGTAGTGCCTACGGTCAAAGCGGACATGGGAACTTAACTTGAGTTAGTTCTATTTCAAAAATATTGTGGGTGGTATGAAAATTGTGGCGGGCTCACCTAGCCCCGAGTTTGGATATTCCGGGTCTTCGTGCCAGTGTCGCTTAGTGGTGGATGTAACCACAATCAAAATTTAAGCATGAAGGTGGAGGTAACCTCACGATACAAATATTGCACAATTTCTCTCTTTAACAAAAATGAAATTTGTTAAAAATGCTAAGTACTAGGAATTGGTACTTATGATATTTAAAAGTATTGCTTTCGCAAATAAAAGAACCGAGCCATCCTTGTAAGCCTTGCATGTATACCATTGCATTGTGTATTGGCTCGCGAGCACTGTAGTTGTGCTCATCCTCGCTCTCCCCAAACCCTTGGATGACGCGATGGAGGAGACTATGCTTACTACGAGGAACGAGTTGATGGACAAGGAAACGACGAAGAGTAGTCTAGGATCGTAGTCTAGGCCTCGACGCAGATCTAAGATGACTCATTGGTACTTGCGCACAACCGATATTATCAGGGTCCTTGGGTAATATCGATCATACCTGAGTTGCCCGATCGCTTGCCTCGTGAAGAGATGAGCTCTACCCTTTGCTTCCGCTACCGTATTCGGTGTTACGTATTGTAATCAATTTGGCACGATCGTTGTAAAACTCGACCGACGTGGTCTATGTCACTGTTGATTGTAATATTGATACTTTAGTTCACGCCATGTATGAATGATTCAAGAATGCCCGTGAGTGCTATCTATCGATCGAGGAATAGCACGACGTTTTCCTGAGAGGATTCGGATTAGAAAATCCGGTCAAACAGAGCTGTATCGAGCATACGGTGTAGAGTCTTAGTTAGATTGGTCGTTGCCTTAAGGACTTGGATCTTATTTCAAAAACTAAGAAAAAGCTTTGCTAAAAATATAGAGTATTTATTGCTTCTACTCTTCACTCCTAGTCCTGTGCTTATCTTTACTTCACTTAAGTTTTACTTTGTGTCTGACCTTTTCCTGTTTTCAAAATTTGTAGATGGCTACCCCGTCGTCGGATGGCCCGTGGGATCTCCTCGTTCACGGAGAGAACGAGGAGGCTTCATGGACATACTTCGCCACCGATCTTTGTACCTTGGTTTTCCCCGTCAGCCTACGTTCCGTGGTAGGATGACGAGGATCGAGACCCGCGAGTCCTGGTCGATGGAGGTGTACCTCTCCGCCAGGGTTGGCGAGTTCACTTCCTACCTCTTCAGGGCGAAGCACCCGGCGTAGAGCCGCCATGACGCCATTCGGACGCCGCACGCGCCGCTCCACCCGCTTGTGTTGGAAGTGCGAGGATCTCTTGTCAGAGTCACCCTTCGCTTCTACCCGTACCTCCCGGATGAGGAGCGTGTCCCAGCAATTTCGACACCGTGAGACGACGACCGCCGACGGCGAGTCCGGCTTACGCAGCGATGATAGCCACCATCACCGCCGCCATGGATGAGATCAGCGACCGGACACTCCTCACCGGCGGCTATGCCCACTCCGACACCCTTCGAGCAACATGGTCGAGTGATGAAGCTCACTCCACCTGCGATGCGAGAGAGGGATGCTTTGCGAAGACAGAGAGGACGCGCTCTTGCGAGTTGGCACGCCTCGAGACGCCGCTACGGTCCCTCGCCCACCCGGTTGTACCTATCGCCGCCCCGTCCTCCCGGTGCCGAGCCGACGCGTTCCCGTCAGCGGACCCGTCTCCGACTCACAAAGACGCAAGAAGGTGCGCGCCGCCCGTCGGCCGTCGCCTAGAGAGTCCAGCCGTGGACGCAGCCCGACCCACCGCCGGGTTTGACGAGTCGCCAGGACGCCACCTCGGCCGTTCACGTTCTGCCCCGTTCGCGAGCCTTGATCGAGCCGTTCGTTCTCGCTCCCCGCAATCAGCACGCTGTGGTCGATCCCGGAGAAAGCATTGCCGATTAGTTTAGGTTAGCTAGCGCTTTGCCGCGGCGATCTTTGGGTTGTAAGCACTTTTGTTTCTTTCTTTGTGTAGACGATGTGTTTGTATTTCGTGTCATGACTTAGCTTGGTGTATAAGCTTTGTTCGAGAGTCATGTAACACTTAACCCCTTATTATAGTATAGCCGCTCTAGGCTTTGTATTATACTTGCTTCGTTCTTTTTGTTGGCTTTGTTCTTGTTGTGTGTGCCTTAGAGGGCTAGTGAACCTCATATACTCCCTCTAGTTCTAAGCTTGAGTTCCTTGAGGATGCCGCCAAGAAGAGCCGCGCCCGATCAGTGGAGCCTTCGCGCAGCCGAGGAAGAGGCCGTGGCCGTGGTCGTGGCCAAGGCCGAGGACAGAAGCGCCTCCACCACCAAAGAAACCCGACAATGACCCAAGTCATGTTTGTGAGATTCGATTCTCCAGGCGTTACTAAACAATCAGCAGACTGGACCAGCCAGTCGCAACTCCAAGCTAGCAGACTTCCTCAGGACAAGACCTCTCACCTTTGCTGCGGCCAATGAACCGCTAGAAGCTGAAGACTGGCTCAGGGACACTGAGAAGAAACTCCGTCTTGCCCGCTGCTCAAATGAAGACAAGGTGGATTTCGCCACCCATCACCGGTGAAACGCGCCCGCCACGTCAGTGGGAGAATTACCTCGCCGCCCGAGGTGATGAGAATCTAGAGGAAGAAGAAGCAGGAATAGCGGAAGTCGTAGCATCTACGATTGGAGCCCCACAAGATCCCGCTGCCTCTGTCGCCGCAATAGAAGAAGTTGCGGAAATACAACAAGCTGAAGTTGAACCCGCATGGCAGCCGATTCTCTGGGAGGAATTCAAGGCCGCTTTCAGGGCCAACTTCGTACCAGCTGGAACAATGAGATTGAAGAAGAATGAATTCAGAGCTCTCAAGCAGGGTCAGATGTCAGTAAATGAGTATCTAACCAAGTTTAACCAGCTTGCTCGCTACGCCCCCAATGATGTAGCGGATGAAGAAGAGAAAATCGACCGCTTTGTTGAAGGAATGCGTGAGGACATGAGAGGACAGCTTATCCTCCATGATTACTCTAGCTTCCAACAATTGTTAATAAAGCCCTCATTTGTGAAAATGAGAAGAAGATCATGAGATTAGCCGCAAAAGGAAGATGTCATTTCGAGGCCACAAGGTAGCTATCCCGAAGCCTACATTCCAAGCGGCTCATCTTTCGATCATCTGCAGCCTCCTCTCGTAAAACTCAAGTTTCCACCCCGCGTCCCAAGGAAGTGGATTCGGTGCTCTCGCCCGCCGGCAACCAGCAGTTAGCCAACCCAAGAAGAAACCTCCACTGCCGCTGTGGAGAAAAAGGACACTTCGCCAATCGTTGTCCTACCCGCCGAATGCTCGGCAAGACTCAACACAGAGTAACACGGTTCAAGGCGGGACCCACCCCAAGCAAGAGTCACCGGACTTCGCAGCATCAAGGTCTACACCAACACAAAGCCATGGCGTGTGAACCACGCCACACCGAGGAAGCTCAAGGTGCCTCAGAGTACTAATGGCACGTTCCTGTTAATTCATACCGCACAAGTTTTGTTTGATTCGAGCTTCGCACTCTTTTATTTCAAGAAAGTTTGTCGAAGGCTTAAGTTGCCAACCTATAAGTTGAAGAAACCCGTGGTACTTAGCTCACGGGGACCCTTTATGCTACCTCGATCGGTCCCGGTAGAAATTGCTATGGAACATTCCGATTCCTAGCAAACCTTCCGTGCTAGAATCTCAAACGCATTGGATATCATCCTAGGGATGGATTGGTTGGCCAAATATCAAGGATTGATAGATTGTGCCAACAGAAAAGTGGTGCTCACCAAGAACCCGAGACCACAATAAGAGTTAGTGTGGATCGTTCCTCTCCTTTGAATACAACAATCCACCACCTTGAGAGTTGTCCCTAGAGACAACGCTCGTAGTTCAAGCTTACCCGATGTCTTCCCGGAAGAATTACTGGGCATGCCACTGCACAGAGATGTTGAGTTTGTCATCAACTTGAAGCCGTGGACAGCCCCAATTGCTAAGAGACCATACAGAATGGTCACGACTAACTTGAAGAACTTAAGACACAAATTGAAGACTTGCAAGACAAAGGTTTCATTAGACCTAGTTCTTCTCCCCGGGTTCGCTAGTTCTCTTTGTGAAGAAGAAAGATGGCACCGCTGCATTGTGTGTGGACTACAGAGCACTCAACGATGTGACCATCAAGAACAAGTATCCCTTACCTCGCATTGATGACTGTTCGATCAATTGACAGAGCATCGGTTTTCTCCAAGATAGACACGAGGTCGGGATACCATCGACTTAAGATCGAATGAGGATATTCCTAAGACGGCTTTACCACGGTATGGCTGTATGAGTTCATCGTCATGCCGTTTGGCTTGACCAACGCGCCAGCCTACTTCATGAACCTCATGAACAAAGTATTCATGGAATACTTAGACAAGTTCGTTGTCGTGTTCATAGACGACATCTTGATCTATTCAAAGACCGATGAAGAACATTCTGAACACTTGCAATTGGTCTTAGAAAAGCTTAAAGAGAATCATCTTTATGCCAAGTACAGTAAATGTGAATTTTGGCTTCATGAAATCAGTTTCCTCGGACACATTGTATCCGCTGGAGGAATTGCAGTTGATCCATCCAAAGTAGCAGCTGTAATGGAATGGAAACAACCCACATCGGTGACGGAAGTGCGTAGTTTTCTCGGTTTGGCGGGTACTCTGACGCTTCATTGAAGGATTCTCTAAGCTATCCAAACCGATGACCCATCCGCTAAAAAGGAAAAGAAGTATGATTGGACGTAAGCTTTGTGAAAAGAGTTTCCAAGAATTGAAGAAGAAGTTAACTTACGCCCGCTTTAATCTGCGGATATACATCAAGACTTCGAAGTCTATTGTGATGCATCGCGCCAAGGTCTTGGTTGTGTGCTCATGCAAGGAGGAAAAGTTGTAGCTTACGCTTCAAGACAACTCCGTCCTCACGAAGACAACTATCCAACTCATGATTTGGAGTTAGCAGCAGTAGTGCATGCCTTAAAAATTTGGCGGCATTACTTGATTGGAAATCACTGTAATATCTACACGGACCACAAGAGTCTCAAGTACATTTTCACCCAATCAGACCTCAACCTTCGACAAAGAAGATGGTTAGAATTAATAAAGGATTACAACTTGGATGTTCATTATCATCCTGGAAAGGCTAATGTAGTTGCCGATGCATTAAGCCGTAAATCCTACTGCAGTAATGTCATGATTCAGGAACATCAACCTGAGCTCTGCAAGGAATTTGAAGCCCTCAACCTTGAGTTAATAAAGCAAGGCACCTAGCCCTTTGAGAGGCCCATCCAACTCTAGAAGAGCAGATCAAGGCGCTCAAGAGGGACATCACGAGTCCAGAGATTCAAGCATCTCATGGCAAAAGGAAAGGCCCCTAAGATGTCAGAAGATCAGCAGGGAATCCTATGGTATGGGAAACGTCTCTTTGTTCCCCACCAGAAGGAACTCAAAGATCTGATTTTAAAGGAAGCTCACAGTTCTGCTTACACCCTGCACCCAGGCAGCACCAAGATGTACCAAGACATGAAGATTTTGTATTGGTGGCCACGAATGAAAAGAGATATCGCCGAGTATGTAGCTTGTTGTGATGTATGTCGTGAATCAAGGTGAACATCAAAGACCAGTAGGATTGCTACAACCCTACAGATCCTCGGTGGAAATGGGAAGAAATCGGAATGGATTTCATTACCGGTCTACCTCGAACTAAGTCCGGATGTGACTCAGTATGGGTTATAGTTGACAGATTGACTAAAGTCGCCACTTCATCCTGTGAAGACAACTTACAAGGAGACAAGTTAGCCGAGTTATACATGGCTCAGATCGTGTGTTTGCATGGAGTACCCAAGAGAATAGTCTCCGATCGAGGTTCTCAATTTACCTCGCATTTCTGGGCTAGTTTGCATGATGCCCTTGGAACACACCTTACCTTCAGCACAGCCTATCATCCGCAGACCGATGGTCAGACGGAAAGAACAAATCAAATCCTAGAAGACATGCTTCGAGCTTGTGCTTTGGAGTTTACCGAGATCGGGAAAAATGTCTCACCGTATGCCGAGTTTGCATACAATAATAGTTATCAGTCAAGTTTGAAAATGTCCCCATTTGAAGCACTCTATGGAAGAAAATGCAGAACTCCTCTGCATTGGTCAGAATCAGGTGAAGGATATGTCTTCGGACCGGATACTCTCAAGCAAGCTGAAGAGAAAGTTCGACTAATCAGAGATCGCCTTCAAGCGGCTCGGTCTGAGACAGAAGAGTTATCTCGACAACCGTCGAAGAGACTTAACCTTGAAGTTGGAGATGTTGTGTATCTCAAGGTATCGCCACTCAGTGGAACCCGAAGATTCAAAGTTAAAGGCAAGCTCGCACCAAGGTACATAGGCCCGTTTCCGATCACCGCTAAGCGTGGGGAAGTTGCCTATCAGCTAGAGCTACCTGAAAGTTTGTCAGACGTCCACAACGTGTTTCATGTCTCTCAACTAAAGAAATGTCTCGTAATACCCAAGAGCAAACTCACAGCCGGCCGCCGCACTTGATAAGGATTTGACTTATCCGAGCACCGATCAAGATCCTCGGCGTCGTCGAAGCGGACAAGACGTCAAGTCATCCGCCTTTGCAAGGTTCGATGGAGCCATCACTCGACCTAAAGAAGCCACCGGGAGCGAAGATCAACAAGCTGGATTTCCGTCCCCGTTCTCGGGCATTTCGAATCTCGGGTCGAGATTCCGTTTAAGGTGGGTAGGATTTGTGATGCCCTTTTCTCCCCTTCCCGGTCAACCTCGCGGACCCCACCCTCTTCCCCGTCAACCCCGCCGGACCCCCTCGGGTTGTCCGTCGCGCAGTCCTCGCGCACGCTACCTCCGCCGCCATCATCCCCCCGCAAGACGCCGTCCTTCCGCCCACCGGACCCCCTTCCCGAGCTCCTCGCCGGCTTTAAAGCCCCTCCCGGTGCCCTCTCTTCCCCTCCTTCCCGTTTCTTCCTCTCCCTCCCAAGCAAGCGAGCAGGAGAAGAAGAAGAAAGAAGAAAGAAAAGAGAAGAAAGCCGAGGGCTTACCTCGGTTGCCCCATTGCCGCCGCTTCCCCCGAGCTCCCGCTCCTCCCCTCCCCGTGCGTCGCCGTCTTCATCATCGCCACTCGCGGTGGGCTCCTCGTCGCGCCGCCGCCTCCTCCACCCTCTCCGGCCGCCGCTTCTCTTTCCCCGGCGCCGCCGCCGCCCGTCCCTCCTCTCCTCTCGCCTAGCCCCTCGCCTCTCTTTCTTTCGGCTGAGAGCCCCCGGGCCGCCTCCTTCTTCCCCCCTTCTGGGCCGCCTCCGCGCGTGGAGCGCGCCACTGCTGCACAAGATTCCACCTGCACCGTGGGCCGGGCTGATTTTGGCTACGGGCCGAGTTTCGGTTTTTCTTTTGTTTGCGATTTTAGTTTCTTTTCTATTTTAATTCCAAAGCTAGACTTTAAATATTAATATCTCCCCCATTTTAGCTCCAAAAATTATGAATTAAATTTCTAAAAATTTCTAAAATCAAGATATTGCTAATGGCATAGGTCTTGTTCAATTTGGAGTTCATTTGTGTACTCTTGTGTATTTAATTGCTCTTGTTGCTTGTCGTTTATTTTTCCGGTACTTCGCCCGCGTAGATTTCGGAGACGCCGGAGACCTCCACGTCGATCAAGGACAAGACTACTCGGACTCTCTCCCCTACAACCAAGGCGAGTCAATACTTTGATCATATTGAGCCTACATTTTATGCAAATTATATTCTTTTAAAATAGCAAATTGCATGCTTTAATTCTTTAATCAAATGTATGTTAAAGCTTAAGGTAGTTAATACCCATTTGTTGAAAAATTAATTACTATGCCATCCTTGACAACTTGAATCCCTTAATTCCATTGTCACCTAGTAATTATATGGTAATACTAGCTATAGGTTGTACTTAAGCGACATGTTAGACTTGCTTAAATACAGGGACATTAAAATGTCCTAATCATCATCATTTCAAACATACAATGATTTGGCGGTCATTGCGGGTAAATGGTGAGATGATTGAATTGTTGTATTTACATCTCAAAACCCTAAGCTGCTAATACAAATGCGGGACGGATGGTAAGATGGTGGAGTGCGGATGTAGCACGAGAATGGTGGGAATGTGGTTGAGCCGTCCGAGACAACCCTAAGGACTTAATCTTGTCACGACCTCTGTGTATAACAAGTACAACCACAAATGCGCAATAAAGCTGCGACTTGGCTTAGTACATTTATCAAATCCTGAAAATCATCTCACTGGGGTTAAAGGAGGCACAAGCTCGGGTATGTCGGGCTTGGATGGGACACCGAGTCAAGGGTGAAGTTCGCGATCGCGAGGTGTAGCCACGCCACATGATCCGAGGTGGACATCCCGCGCAACGTATGGGCATAACCCCATATGGGTGAGGCGAGGAAGGCGAGATATTTAGAAAGTTATTGTGACAACCTCTCGACTACACGACTACGGAATCGTGTAGCAACGAGTTAATTGTCTCTTGTGGGTAAAGTGTACAATCTCTGCAGAGTTATAAAGCTGTTTTAAGCAGTAGTGCCTACACGGTCAAAGGCGGACATGGGAACTTAACTTGAGTTAGTTCTATTTCAAAAATATTGTGGGTGGTATGAAAATTGTGGCGGGCTCACCTAGCCCTGAGTTTGGATATTCCTGGGTCTTCGTACCCAGTGTCGTTTAGTGGTGGATGTAACCACAATCAAAATTTAAGCATGAAGGTGGAGGTAACCTCTGCTGATACAAATATTGCACAATTTCTCTCTTTAACAAAAATGAAATTTGTTAAAAATGCTAAGTACTAGGAATTGGTACTTATGATATTTAAAAGTATTGCTTTCGCAAATAAAAGAACCGAGCCATCCTTGTAAGCCTTGCATGTATATCATTGCATTGTGTATTGGCTCGCGAGCACGGTAGTTGTGCTCATCCTCGCTCTCCCCAAACCCTTGGATGACGCCGATGGAGGAGACTATGCTTACTACGAGGAACCGTGGTTGATGGACAAGGAAACGGCGAAGAGTAGTCTAGGATCTGTAGTCTAGGCCTCGACGCGATCTAAGATGACTATTTGGTACTTGCGTGCACAACCGATATTATCCGGTCCTTGGGTAATATCGATCGTTACCTGAGTTGCCCGATCGCTTGCTGTGAAGAGATGAGCTCTACCCTTTGCTTCCGCTACCGTATTCGGTGTTACGTATTGTAATCAATTTGGCCTGATCATTTGTTGTAAACTTCGACCCGACGTGGTCTATGTCACTCTGTTGATTGTAATATTGATACTTTAGTTCACGTCATGTATGAATGATTCGGCAATGCACGTGAGTGCTATCTCGATCGAGGAATAGCACGACGTTTTCACAGAGGATTCGGATTAGAAAATCCGGGTCCGACAATGCATAATGGAGAGTGGTTAATTTCTAAGAACCATAATAACTTATTATGCTCAATTATTTTCTTCCATCAAAGCACATACTTCAATTACTCAATTACATTCCCCAGGTTGTAATTTTCTTCAAGCTTGTATTGTCATTTCTAATGTTTAGAATATCTTAAATGTCTAAATAGTAAAATACATTCTTAAACATTTATACAAACTCTGAAAGAAATTTAGCCGCGTAAATGCGTGGACCACTCTGCTAGTTTACAATAAACCACATTACTACAAGTGGACCACACCTTAAGGCCAATTTTTACAACAAACACTAGGATGCCCTAAAACATATACAACGTTGCACACATGTTCGACATTTTAATTAGGGTTTCTTTTGTCGAGTTGAAGGCCAAAATTGCTGAAATTTTATTGATTATAGTAAACGGTGTCTTCCGTATATCTTTACTGTTATAACTGCTTTACTTTGCCAAACATCGTCATGTAGTCCTCTTCAAAAAAGGGAATGAAGTGCTCCCCACTCTCTACTGCCTGGACATCAAGGAAATACCAAGAACCACAATATCTTTAGAAAAAAGAAAAGCAGGCACGTGAACTTCATCATGCATATCCCTTGGAAAAGAGAGAGGGAGGCGAGAAGCAAAGAACCCATCCAACAAAAAGACATGCATGGAGACAAGAAGCAAGGAATGCTTTAGAGAAAGGGAGATGCGAATTGCTGTGGTAGCTAGCTAGGCCAAACTGTCGAGGCAAACCAGTTACTCCTGCACATCGTAATCTCTGTACTTGAAAATTTTCGATTCAAGCTCTGCTTCTCAAGCTGCTCGTATCTGGGGTGCCTTGTTCGTCATCAGCCGTCACCGACTCGGCTCACCCGACTGCTGTTTATCTCGGTACGTACTAGCAACAATGCAGCCTAAAATTGATTATGACAATGGTGACATGTCGTTGATATTGTGTATGCGGCCATGTAGGTGGTGGCGGGAGATCTTCAGCTGATGATGGGTTAGATTGATTCATTTGCTGATGCTTTTCTTTCTTGGTCTTCGACAGAGGAATTCATCATGGACAGATTGGTACTGCTACTACTCTCTCTGCATTTTACGTTCTCTGCAGTAGTAGTTTTTTTCCTCCCTTTTAGGCAATACTGTTGACACTTTTATGCATGTCCGTACGTCAACATCACTCGTTCACGCATGGTATAGTTCGATCTTGTGGACTGTAGGGTACGAAATGGACTTACTTAGCTTTGAAAACATGCATGACGTCTGATGTTTTCAGTTCCATTCAATTGGCAATTGCCTACAGAAAAGAAACCCCTGATGCATGCGATGTTTGTCGATTTTTACCTCTAGTCGAATAAATCCAAGTAGTTCATACGTCTAGACTTGAGCCTTTCTGCAGTTTATTAATCTCACGTGGTCAAAATTTGTTTGTGTGCCGTTTGTCTGATTTGAGGAATCGGACTGTGGATGGACCTTCTGATCCTACCCCCGATCCTAACCTACTTGTTTTGGCTCGAGAGATTGGATGAATTATAAATGAAAATTTGAAAGAAAATAAAAAAGAGGCAAACTCACTACCTATAATTTGAAAGAAAATTTTAAAAGGTTCAATGTACAAATTATAAATGACGAGTAAAAGAGAACAAAGGCAGTATATGCCAAAAGGATCATGGACCAAATTTAATTACCGTTTGGGCATGCATTGGAAATTTCGAATGCTTGCACGACTGATGTTACCTTCCACATGTTGGTTTTATTGTTTCCAGTTTCATTCAATGGATGTCTACAGGGGAAAAAATGGGAATCGGTGATGCATTGTTTGTCAGCTAGTTAAAGCTAGGGACGGGGATGCGATGTTTGCCGATTTTTGTTTGAGTCGAGCAAATTCAAGTAGCTCACACGTACGCTCTGAATAGCGTACGGATGATCTCGAAACGGGTTACAGGCTATATACTATACTAGTAGCCTGACGCGTCCTTGGGCACGCGAGACATGTGGGACCCATGCGGGAGCGGGTAGGTGAGTCGCGGCGCTCCACGGCCGCCTCGGGCTGTGAATCACGCACGTTCGTGGGGCCTGCGCGTGGAGAGCGAGCGCCAGCCTTATCGTGCGGCAGTGAGGCAAAGCGCAGGCACGCAAATCAAAAAATAAATCGGACGGCCAGGGACGCATAACGCGCTGGATCTGACGGCAAACGAAGCTCGGGGCGACGTGGCCTTCTGTCCGCGCGACAACTTTCGCTCGGTCTACACCGTAGGATAGTAGGCAGGCACAAGCGGTAACCATCAAATTCATTCATGTGACCGCATGCGCGCGGTACCACTTTTAATAGTTTATAGCTGGGTAGCCATACACTCGATCAGGGCATGCATTCCTTTCGATTCATTGATTGATAATTTCAAGCTGCAACAAATTAAGGTGACCTCACTTTGCTTACTGCTCACTCCACTTCAGTATCTCGTCGCGGAAGGCGTCGATGGCGCCAGAGAGTGGATACTTGGCACCTATGTTCGGTACGACCGCGGCATAAAAGTCATCTATTTGGATGGTTGGGATGGATTCGGAGCGTCCGCCGTCCTTAGATCCATAGCACAAGTGCTTCCATCAAGGAAAACTCCTCCGGAATTATGCTTTGACAGAACAATTTACATAGATTGCTCAGCCTGGAAAAGTAGAAGGGCAATGCAGAGAGTGATTGCAGAGGAGCTCAAACTTGGCGACACAACAATGGCCATGTTTGACAAGCAGGATGAGGAGGATGACTTCCGTGGGGACCAGGGCTCTAGGGACGTGATACCAAGCGTTGGGGCAGTGATTGATCAAACCCTGATGAGTAGCAGATTTATGATCATTTTTCTTAACGGAAGTGGTGACGAGATTGACGTAGAAACCTTTGGTGGTGGAGGTCCCAGGGCTCAAGATACTTGACTTCAGAACTATGGTGGTGGAGGTCCCAGGGCTCAAGAGACTATTCCTGCTGGGTTGTGAGCGCATTCGTGCAATACGATGGGACATTTTTGGTGCAATACTGAAACATCTGCAAAATTCAAAGTTCCGAAATCAGTTTGAGTTTGAGTTTTGGTTTTTCGTTTTCGTTCAAATTTGAGCAAAATCCGGCAAACTCCTCCATCCCGCTTTCCCTTCCACCAAGCCGTCTCCCACCCCGGAAGCGCCTCCGCCCGAGCCGCCTCCTCCCTGCTCACCCCTACACGCGCCGCCGCCAGAGCCGTCGCCCACAACCGCCTCGGCGCGCCCGCATAAGCCGCACGGTCGCGTCGCCACCCCGGCCGCGCCACCTCCCGGCCTCGCTCCAGTGAGGGAGCGCCGCAACTCGCGTCACCCCATGTGCGTCTGCCTCCCCGAACCATCCCGACCACCACGTCACCCCTTCGGCGCCGCAATCTCCACCGCCTCCACCGGGCTATAAAAGCCGCCACACCCAGCCTCCTCAACCTGCACCAACCCCTCCCCATCCACCTCGTCCCCAGAGCCGGCCCGAGCCCGCCGCCGCCTCGGTTCATCCGCCCGTAAGCCAATCCCATCCCTCCCTCTCCGAATCAACCCCATTCAAGCACACCTGAGCCCTTCCCCCACCCCTCCGACCCCGATCCGCCGGATCCTCACCGGTGCCGCCCTCTCCCTCGCCGCCGTCACCCCCAAACCCTAAAAAGCAAATCCGAACGCACCCCACGCAAAACCCGAGAGGGAGAAGCCTTACCTGGGTGGAGCCCTCCCCGCGCCGCCCTTCCGCCGCTAGCCGCCGTCGCGAAGTGTCGCCGATACGCCGCCGGTCCCGCGTCGTGCTGCCGCCTCCTCGCCCGTGCGAGCCGCGCCAAGGGGCGCTGAGGCCTTCGGCCGGCGCCCCCCTCCCCTAACCCTAAAACGCCGCGGGCCTTAAGGCGCGCGCGAATGTGAATGGGCGTGGGCGCTCGGGGCGGGCGTCTTTGTGGCCAAGATCGTTCATTCCTTTTTATTTTATTTCCAGCCCACACTGTTCACTGCACAGTAATTTCATTTACTGTTCACCCGAAAATCCAGTTACTGTTCATTCTTTTATTTTTAACCCATACACTGTTCAAACAGTGAAATGATTCTCGTTCCTAACCTCAAAGCGTGGTTAATTATCATTCATTATTTAACAGATGTGAATAGTAAAATAGCTACTATTTATCGAAACCCTAAAATGACATTTTATATCCATTCTGACCGTTTCGAACCCATAAAGCCTATTCTTAGACCCGTTCAGTCATACCCAACCCCGGTCAACCCTTTTTGCCACTTTAAATGGTTTTCTTTTCCTTTTTATATTTTTGTTGTACTTGGATTCGTGTCAGTCTCATTCCTTGTCGAGACAAGTATTTAATTTCGCTTTTTGTGTCTTACGCTAGATCTCGACAAGCGGCGAGCCATTCGAGACATTCTGGACGAGACACAGAAGCGGCGGGACGGTTCGAAGACTACGAGCAGGAAGGCAAGTTGCATGCCTTGATCATACTGAACCTACGTTCCGTATATCTTATATTATTACTTTCATTAGCATATTTCAGCCAATTATTTCAATAAGGATAAAGTACTTTGGAATGCCATGTTAAATAGTTAAAAACCCTTCACTCCACATATCAAACCACCCATTCTGGTAAGCCATATTCACATTGATAAACCTAGTCCACATAAAATAATAGAAATTATTCCACAATGTCATACAAATCTCATTTCTAAATCATTAAGGAAGGTTGGCTATAGGCCAATAGGTTTTAGTGGAGAGTTGAGGATTGTCCAGGAGTTGGACAACCCAATATACTCGTTTAAAGTGAGTCATCGGTGAGATCGGAGGTGGGCAGACCACGAGTTGGTGTTGGGCCATCGCCTCCGAATGACAGTGTAAGGACAAGAACCTTGTGCCAAATGTGAACCTGAAAACCGCTCAACCACATGCGTGGTCATTCCTCCACGGCTTAGTACACTGCTCATCCGATTGAATATCTACAAGATGTCAGCTGTTGCTTGTTGATAGAACACATTGCGCGAATGGGGTGGATCGAGGTGGACCGTTTAGGGCACCCTACAATTGCACAAGCAGTATGGGCCCGTCGGACTGGATTGCGGATTCCACTATTGGCCGGTGGTCTCCGAAATGTATGGATGTAGACCTACCGTGTAGAGACTAGAGAGGTTGAGCGGTGAAAAAGCTTTGTTATCTCGGCTCGATCGACGCTAACGTGTTACGTGTATATTGCATGACGAGACGAGCATGAGATATCTTGTGGGTAAGTTGGGCAACTCTGCGAGTGAATAATTAATGGTATTCGAATACGCCGTGCTTAGGTTAATGAAGGCGTGTTCTTGGGTGATTCAATATACAAGGCATAAGTAGGCTTTACTGAGATGTTAATTGGTAACTCGGATGTTAAAACCCCTGTGATTATACTTATCATCGTTTCTTGTTTTTAAATTACTATATAGCTATTAAATTCAACTATTGCATTCCACATATACTGTAGTGGTAAAACTATACCCTCCATTGATGATCCTAGCATGTAGTTAAATAGAATTTTCATGCAATTTGCTGAGTACGGTAGTTGTACTCATTCTTGCTAAACATCAACAGAGGAATTTTGGGAAGAGTCAGGTGACCCCAGCTTTCAGGAAGAAGCGTGGGACGGTGACGACTACTGGTATTAGGGTCTCTTTTACGCCCAAGCTTGCCTGTGGTTTCGACTCACTTTTGCTTTGTAATATATATACGTTTGGGCTTGGATGCCCACTTCCGCTCTCATATTGGCTGTTAAGCCATAACTGCTGTAATAAAAGTTTGTCTTTTGCTGTTATCGTTTGCTTGCTTGTGAAACCACGTCTTTACAACTGAACATCCTGGACAATTGTAAGGATTCTAGCGGTCCCACATCCGGGGCTGTTACAAGAGTGGTATCAGAGCCAACTTGACCGTAAATTGAGACCTTAGCTTGGTTATAGGATTGAAGACCTTTAAAACATTAATTTCAAAAATTACAAAAGAATTTCCAAAAACAAAAATATAAGTATTAAATTGCTGTCTTTTCCCTTTCTCTTGCTATCTTATCTCACTATAGATTTTGAAAAACTTGTTTGTTTTCTTAAAAGAATTTATCTCCTCTTGACTAAAATTTCAACTTTTCGTTTGTGAGGAAGATGCCGAATTCATACTCTGAGCCTGCAGAACTGAGAGGATGGGCCTCAAAACTATGGAGAATGCTACAACACCTGGGAGCGACAACTGGTCAGCTACCCACCTTCTACACTGAAGAGCAAATGATCCACAACAGAATATATCAGTGGAAAGCATGGGTGGCCTTGATTCCATTGGCTTACAGACCAGACACTGAGTGTCGGTTTGTGGGCTATCGTCTTCAGGAAAGAGATGCCATACAAGATGCAGCAAGACGGGCGGTTCTGCACCTCCGTCAACACTATGATGATGAATTTGAGGGCTCTGAGTTCCAGCTCATTCCACAAGAGGGGGACGATGGATTTAGTGCCATTGTTCCCATGCCTGATGATGATGAAGATCCAAGACTCCATGAAGCTGCCATTCACATAGTGACACAAGAAGTTCTTTACAACAGGATTCTGAGTGAGTATCACACGATGCATCGGAAGTACTACTTGGCCAAACGGGTAGGACATATCCTCCAAAGGGAATTGTCTCGCCGTGATGCTCTGGATCTGGGATCCGGATCTGTCTGTGGTGAAAGTCCCAACCCTCCTGCTGGTCTGATGGCAGATGTTACTCCAAGATCGCCTGACTATACCCCAGCATCACCAGATTATACTCCGAAGTCACCTCCTGGCGCTCGCCCTCACCCAACGGGCATAGCGCGCAACTACCGTCGCCTTTTCCGAGGATCCGTCAAGGGAAAGGAGAAGGTTGCGAATGAAGGCCCGACCACGGTGAAGAAGAAGAGGAGGATCCAGAGGAAGTAAGCCAGTACACCACCAGCAACCCTCCGTCAGATAGGTGGTAGAATTCTCGTCAAGTCTTCAGAGGACGATAGTGTAGAGCTACCCTAGTCTAGTACGACTTTTGCTTGTAAAAAAAAGTTGTGTAATATACTCTAAGTAGTATATGTCCAGCTTTTGTAAGATATGTGTGTAAACCTATATGAAATACAATAAAGTTGTTTTCCCTATCAGTATCTGTATATCACTCCTGTCAAAAGTCTTTTCCTTCTTCTCGTCTTAAGTACTTACCTATTCCCTTCACCACTCATCTTAAAAATCTGAATCTTACTTATCTTCTGTGTTTGGTCAAAACCACTGCAGATTTGCATTCCCAAGATGTCTGACAACAACAACAACAATGAGGCTGAATCAACAGGACAACAACCGACTTTAGCAGAAGTTATGGCCATGATGGAGAGAAACAGATATCAAGCTGAACAGAATCAGGCAAGAATGATGGAACAACACACCAGGCTTCTTGAGCGGTGCCACGGATCACGATTGGACATCCCTCGGAGGCAATAATGGAGGAACGACCCCAAGTTTCAGATGGACAGACTTCCAGAAGACAAGACCCCCAACTTTCACAGTATCACCAGATCCCCTAGCAGCTGATGATTGGCTACGGGATATTGAGAGAAAGATAGATACCATCCAATGCAATGATAAAGAAGACTTTGTTTGCATCTCATCAACTTCAAGGTCAAGCGGACATGGTGGATGAATCACGGACTCTACATCCGGCGAGACATTCCATGGGCGAGAATTTAAGGAAGCATTCCACAAGGCCCATGTCCCTGAAGGCACAGTTGCAGCTAAACGCCGAGAGTTTCTCGCTCTCAAGCAAGGAGGTCGTACAGTGAAAAAATACCTTCACCAATTTAATCAATTGGCAAGGTATGCCCCACTGGATGTGGATACAGAGGCTAAGAAAATGGAAAAGTTTTCACAAGGATTGCAAAAGTCACTGAAGTTTCACATCTCAGCCCTTGATTTCCCTGACTTAGCTTCCATGGTAAACAAGTTGTTAATCTCAGAAGAAGCCAGAGGTGAAATGGAAGAAACTAGAAAGAGAAAGATGAAGCAAATGGTTCCATCTTCAAGTGCACCAAGGGGGAGAATGATGCCACCACCATCCTTCAGATTCCAACCAAGACCACCTATGAATTCAGCGCCAAGACCACCTATGAATCCAACAGCAAGACCAGCTTTCAGTGGAAACCGGACCACCACAATTCAATGTTATAATTGTGGGCAAAACCACCATCAAAAGGATTGTCCTCAGAAATCCTTAAGTTGCTATCATTGTGGACAGACTGGTCACTTCAAGGGACAGTGTCCGTTGAAGAATATGTCAGCAGATGCAGCTAAAGCCCAAGCAAGAAACCAGATGCAAAGCAATCGGACTCCTCCCACCTCCCAAGCCAACAGAGGAGGAATGCTACAGCCCAGAATCCAACCTAGGCAGTCAGGACAGTTCTCAGGAGGAGGACAACCTGCGCAGACACCATCACAAGGGAAGATCAATCACATCACCACTCAGGATGCAGCTGAGGCCACCGATGTCATTGTTGGTATGTTTCTACTTCATGCAAGATTAGCTTTGGTTCTTTTTATCCGAGGTCTACCCATTGATTATTTCTTTGGATTTTGCTGTGGAGAGTTGTTTGCCTTTTGTTGCTTTACCAAATCCCTATGTGTTGCAAACACCCGGGACTAGAATGAAATCTCAATATAAGTGTAGTGACCTGAACCTAGAGATTCAAGGAGTTAGATTCAGAACAGAGTTGTTGGTACTCCAGATGAAAGGCATAGATGTTATTTTGGGAATGGATTGGTTATCAAAGTATAAGGCTACAGTTGATTGTGATAAGAAGACAGTAATTCTGAGAAGCTTAGAGGGACAGGAAGTCTCAGTGGTAACAGACCAATCATTGATGAAGGAGCAGAAAAGAAAGGTTTACAGTACTATTTCAAAAACCACCATGCCAATGATAGTGATTGAGGAATATCCAGATGTGTTTCCTGAAGAACTACCTGGAAGACCCCCAGATAGAAGAATTGAACTTGCTATAGAATTGATACCTGAGACCAAACCGGTGACCAAAGCACAATACAGAATGACAACTAGTGAATTAAAAGAACTCAAGAAACAGTTGGATGAACTAGAAGAAAAAGGTTTCATAAGACCTAGTGTCTCGCCTTGAGTACGCACGGTGTTGTTTGTTAAGAAAAAAGATGGAAGTTTGAGGTTGTGTGTAGATTATAGGGCCTTAAATGCAGTGACTATTAAAAACAAATATCCTTTGCCAAGAATTGATGATTTATTTGATCAGTTGAAAGGAGCCAAGGTGTTCTCAAAAATTGATCTGAGATCAGGATATCACCAGCTCAAGATTAGAGAACAAGACCAGAAAGCGCCTTTACTACAAGATATGGACTATTTGAGTTCACAGTAGTACCTTTCGGATTGACTAATGCCCGACATATTTTATGAACCTGATGAACCAAGTTTATATGGAGTATTTGGACCAGTTTGTAGTAGTGTTTGTGGATGATATATTGATATATTCAAAAAGTGAAGAAGAGCATAAACAACACCTCCATCTAGCCCTAACCAAATTGAGAGAGCATCAGTTGTATGCAAAATTTTCAAAGTGTGAATTTTGGATGAAAGAAGTGTCATTTTTAGGGCACATCATCACCGAAGAGGGAGTAAAAGTTGACCCAGAAAAGTCGAGTGTACAAGAATGGAAACGACCAAAGGCGATGGCGAGATAAGAAGTTTCTTAGGTGCAGCGGGATATTACCGCATGATTTATAGAAAATTTCTCGAAGATTGCTCGTCCACTCACTCAGCTTCTCAGAAAGGATATCCCTTTTAAATGGACGGACAATTGTGAGAAAAACTTCCAGGAGTTGAAAGACAAACTAACCACTACACCAGTACTTATACTTCCAAATCCTGCAAAGGGTTTCCAGATTTATTGTGATGCTTCAAAACAAGGATTGGGTTGTGTATTGATGCAAGATGGGAAAGTTGTGGCATATGCTTCAAGACAGTTGAGAACTCATGAAGAAAATTATCCCACACATGATTTGGAGTTAGCAGCGGTGGTTCACTCCTTGAAAATTTGGAGGCACTATTTGCTAGGAAATCATTGTGAAGTATTTTCAGACCACAAGAGTCTGAAATACATATTCACTCAGCCAGACTTGAATCTCAGACAAAGAAGATGGCTAGAATTGATTAAAGATTACGATCTTGATATTCAGTACCACCCAGGAAAAGCAAATGTTGTGGCAGATGCACTTAGCAGAAAAGCATATCACAGCTTGAATGCTTTACAACAATGTCGATCCACGATTAATCTCGAAATCAAGTGACTAAACTTGGAAATAGTCGAGCAGGGATCAATATCAGCTTTGGAGATACAGTCAAACTTAGATGATCAAGTCAAACAAGCACAACAGGAAGACTAGGAAATTCAGCGACTCTTAACGGATAATCAAGATAGAGAAATAGCAGAATTCAAGAAGGATGATCAAGGAATAATACGGTTTAAAGGCCGTCTGTGTGTACCAAACAAAGAAGAAGCTAAACAGATTGATCCTACAAGAAGCTCACTCATCCCAATTCTCAATACATCGGGGAACAAAAATGTACCAAGATTTAAAGAAAAGATTTTGGTGGAAAAGATGAAAAGAGAAATAGTGAGTATATCGCCCGATCGACATTTGTCGGAAGATTAAAATAAACCATCGAAGCTGCGAGATTATTACAACCCCTACGATTGCAGTTGGAAGTGGGAAGAAATTGGTATAGATTTCATCACGGGATTGCCAAGGACACAAAAGGATTTGACGCAATATGGGTAATAGTGGATAGATTAACAAAAGTGGCACATTTTATCCCAATCCATGGACATATGGAAAGAATAAATTGGCGAATTATATATATGCGAAGATAATATCACTACATTGGATTCCAAAGAGAATAGTGTCGGATAGAGGGCTCGGTTTACATCTAAATTCGGAAGAAATTACATGAAGCCATGGGAGCAGATTTGGCATTCAAAGACCGCCTACCACCCACCTGGTGGAGGATGAGAGAAAGAGTAAACCAAATATTAGAGGATATGTTGAGAGCATGTGCTTTAGCTTATGGAGCAACTTGGGATAAATGTCTACCTTTTGCAGAATTTTCTTACAATAACAGTTATCAAACCAGTATCAAGATGGCACCTTTTGAAGCTCTGTATGGCAGGCAGTGCAGAACACCTTTAAGCCCGGGCGGATCTGAGAGAGAGACAGTTACTAGGTCCTCAGATAGCACAGGACTCAGAAGATCAAGTCAGAATAATAAGAGACAAGATGAAGATTGCTCAAAGCCGTCAGAAAGAATATGCAGACAAACGTAGAAAAGATTTGAGTTTTGAAATAGGAGATTTGGTATACCTGAAAGTTACACCATTCAAAACAGTGCGAAGATTTCAAGTAAAGGGAAAATTAGCCCCAAGATATATTGGTCCCTACAAAATTGTGGAGAGAATAGGAGAAGTGGCATACAAATTACATTTGACACCAAACCCAACTGGTATACATGATGTATTACATGTTTCTCAACTCAGAAAATGCTTGAGACAACCGTCAGAGCAGGTACCACTTGAAGAAATAGAACTGCAGAATGACTTGACCTATGAAGAAGAACCCTTGATGATACTTGATACCACAGAAAGACAGTTGAGAGGCAGGAATGTCACATTTTGCAAGATTCTCTGGAAGAATCATACAGAGGAAGAAGCAACATGGGAAAAGGAATAAAAAATGCAGCGGGATTTTCCCAACCTGTTCCCCGGTCCTGCGTGAATCTCGAGGTCGAGATTCCTTTAAGGGGGGTAGGTTGAAACATCTGCAAAATTCAAAGTTCCGAAATCAGTTTGAGTTTGAGTTTTGGTTTTTCGTTTTCGTTCAAATTTGAGCAAAATCCGGCAAACTCCTCCATCCCGCTTTCCCTTCCACCAAGCCGTCTCCCACCCCGGAAGCGTCTCCGCCCGAGCCGCCTCCTCCCTGCTCACCCCTACACGCGCCGCCGCCAGAGCCGTCGCCCACAACCGCCTCTGGCCGCCGCCCCGTACAAGCTGCACCAGTGCGTCGCCACCCCGGCCGCGCCACCTCCCGGCCTCGCTCGGTGAGGGGCGCGCCTTCGCGTCACCCCATGTGCGCTGCCTCCCGAACCATCCCGACCGCCCGTCACCTCTTGGCGCCGCAATCTCCACCGCCTCCACCGGGCTATAAAGCGCCACACCCGACCTCCTCAACTGCACCAACCCCTCCCATCCACCGCCGTCCCAGGCGGCTCGAGCCGCCGCCGCCTCGGTTCATCGCCCGTAAGCCAATCCCATACCTCCTCTCGAATCAACCCCATTCAAGCACACGAGCCCTTCCCCACCTCAGGCCCGATCCGCGGATCCTCACCGGTGCCGCCCTCTCCCTCGCGCCGTCACCCCAAACCTAAAAGCAAATCGAGCGCACCCCGCAAAACCCGAGAGGAGAAGCCTTACAGGTGGAGCCCTCCCCGCCGCCGCCGCGCCGCGCGCCGTCGCGAGTGCCGCCCGATCGCCGCCGGTCCGCGTCGTGTTGCCGCCTCCTCGCCCAGGCGAGCGCGCCAAGCGGCGGGCCTTCGGTCGGCGCCCCCCCTAACCCTAAAGCGCGCGGGCCTTAAGGCGCGCGTGCGCGTGAATGGGTCGTGGGCGCTCGGCCGCGGGCGTCTTTGTGGCCAACCTTCATTCATTCCTTTTTATTTTATTTCCGACCCATCGCTGTTCATGCGGTAATTTCATTTCTTGTTCACCGAAAATCGATTCTTGTTCATTCTTTTATTTTCAACCCATACTTTGTTCAAACATTGAAATGATTCTTTGTTCTAACCACAAAGCGTGGTTAATTACATTTCATTATTTAACAGTGTGAATAGTAAAATAGATACTATTCATGGAAACCTAAAATGACATTTTATATCCATTCGACCGTTTGAACCCATAAAGCCTATTCTTAGACCGTTCGGTCATACCCAACCCGGTCAACCCTTTTGCCACTTTAAATGGTTTTCTTTTCCTTTTATATTTTTGTTGTACTTGGATTCGTGTGGGCTCATTCCTTGTCGAGACAAGTATTTAATTCGCTTTTGTGTCTTACGCTAGATCTCGACACCGACGAGCCACTCGAGACATTCTGGACGAGGACAAAGCGGCGGGACGAGTTCGAAGACTACGGCGGGAAGGCAAGTTGCATGCCTTGATCATCCGAACCTACGTTCCATATATCTTATATTATTACTTTCATTAGCATATTTCAGCCAATTATTTCAATAAGGATAAAGTACTTTGGAATGCCATGTTAAATAGTTAAAAACCCTTCACTCCACATATCAAACCACCCATTCTGGTAAGCCATATTCACATTGATAAACCTAGTCCACATAAAATAATAGAAATTATTCCACAATGTCATACAAATCTCATTTCTAAATACTGTTAAGGAAGGTTGGCTATAGGCCAATAGGTTTTGGTGGAGAGTTGAGGATTGTCCAGGGAGTTGGACAACCCAATATACTCGTTTAAAAGTGAGTCATCAGTGAGATCTGGAGGTGGACAGCCACGAGTTGGTGTTGGGCCATCGCCTCACTGAATGACAGGTAAGGACAAGAACCTTGTGCCAAGTAACAGACACAGAAAACCGCTCAACCACATGCGTGGTCATTCCTCCCTGGCTTAGTACACTGCTCATCCGATTGAATATCTACAGGATGTCAACTGTTGCTTGTTGATAGAACAGCCGCGGAATGGGGGTGGATCAGGGGTGGACCGTTTAGGGCACCCTCTGAATTGCACAACGGTATGGGCCCGTCAGACTCGGATTGCGGATTCCACTATTGGCCGGTGGTCTCCCGAGCTGTATGGATGTAGACCTACCGTGTAGAGACTAGAGAGGTTGAGCAGTGAAAAAGCATTGTTATCTCATTTCGATGCATGCGCTAACGTGTTGCGTGTATATTGCATGTTGATGCGAGCATGAGATATCTTGTGGGTAAAGTTGGGCAACTCTGCGAGTGAATAATTAATGGTATTCGAATCGCGTGCTTAGGTTAATGAAGCTGTGTTCTTGGGTGATTCCAATATACAAGGCATAAGTAGGCTTTTACAGATGTTAATTGGTAACTCCAGATGTTAAAAACCCCTGTGATTATACTTATCATCGTTTTACTGTTTTTAAATTACTATATAGCTATTAAATTCAACTATTGCATTCCACATATACCTGTAGTGGTAAAACTATACCCTCCATTGATGATCCTAGCATGTAGTTAAATAGAATTTCCATGCAATTTGCTGAGTACGGTAGTTGTACTCATTCTTGCTAAACATCAACAGAGGAATTTTGGGAAGAGTCAGGTGACCCCAGCTTTCAGGAAGAAGCGTGGGACGGTGACGACTACTGGTATTAGGGTCTCTTTTACGCCCAAGCTTGCCTGTGGTTTCAGCTCACTTTTGCTTTGTAATATATATACGTTTGGGCTTGAATGCCCACTTCCGCTCTGAAATTGGCTGTTAAGCCATAACTGCTGTAATAAAACTTTGTCTTTTGCTGTTATCGTTTGCTTGCTTGTGAAACCACGTCTTTACAACTGAACATCCTGGACAATTGTAAGGATTCTAGCGGTCCCACATCCGAGGCTGTTACAAATACAACCCGACCTAGAGTTGTTGTGCATAGACACGCGGCCTGAAATTGGGCGTCCTCGGCCATCCTCTAACCAGAATAAACCCTTCCAATTGCAGGTGCACGCTATTGTTGTTGATGCATGGCTTGCTCAGTCGTTGTGGCCTCCAATATTATATCACAGAGGTGAGCGCAGGACTAAGGATGTTTATTTTAATGTCCGCATCACCTCTTCTCCTGTGTATAGTGGGGTTGTACAAACTTGAAGCATCCTGCAAGGAGAAGATTGGCACCAGTAATCAAGCCAGCCAGCAACAGCTTGTTCCCGCGGGCCGGTATACCGGGGTATTTACCAAGGTTCTCGATGTCCCGATGCAGGCTTTCCCACATCCTCCGACTCCACAATCAGATCGCCATATCGAGATTGCTCAAGGGAGCCGCAGCGTGGAGAGCGAACTGGACGACGAAGGTTCTAATTTAGGTTATTTGATAAGATCGTGTGTCGAATCTCTGCATGTGCACGATGTCTCCACCAGTGCTAGTATCCCTGGAGGTGATTGGCTCAGGGGGTGCCACGTGGCGAGGTGCCCCAAGTTGGATACCGTCTTTGGTTTGACGAATGGTTTAGATCCATTGGAGACCTTCTGGGCGTCAGATCTCCTAATGGCCCGTTGCATTTGGAGTGGCGTCCACTCCTTCGGAAATCTGCAGCACCTACACCTGCGCTCTTGCCCCAGGCTCCAGTTCGTGTTCCCAGTGTGGGTCTCCTCCTTCCCCAGCTTGGAGACCCTTCACATCATCCACTGCGGCGACCTCAGGCGCATCTTCGTACTGGACAGAAGGTTCCCAGAGAAAATAGACGTCCATGGTGTAGCATTCCCGAAGCTGACCACCATCCACCTGCACGACCTCCCGACGCTGCGGCAGATATGCGAGGTCAAGATGGTGGCGCCCGCGCTTGAGACCATCAGGATCAGGGGATGTTGGGGCCTGCGGCGACTGCCGTCCGTCGAGAAGAAGCCGACCATCGAGATCGAGAAGGACGTGTGGGATGCCCTGGAGTGGGACGGGGTGAACGCCGGCCACCACCCTGACCTCTTCGAGGCGCCGATACACTCGCGCTACTACAAGAAGAAATTGCCCAGGGTCTCCGTCCTCAGGTACTCTGCATATTAATGGATTCTTCTTTGTTGGTTGTACTACTGATCGCATCCTCTACTAAGTTAGCTTAATTATTGACTCTTCATTTCTCTGACTCTCACATTACCAAGGTGAATTCTCCACTGCACTTCACTACTGTTTCTTCCGTCGTAACATGAGAGTGATGGATGCTCCTGCTGCTGCATGCGTTTGGTTGGTTTGTGCTTACATGGAAGTACACTTTTGTGTGTCGAGCATCGATCGATTGCCTTCTCACTGTTTGTCGAGTTGTTGCTTATGGTGGCTCTTACCTTCGTGTTTGAAACAATAAACAAACTGGTTCGTGTCTGTCTGCACAGGCCTGGCCTGGTCGATTTGTGAGTGTGGCTTGCGATTCAGTGTTTTGTTTGTAATCAATCTGAAACTAAGAAGCGGCTCGGTGTGCCTGCGTGCATCCGCTGGCTGCATGTGTGTGTGTGTGTGTGTTTGAAACAATTAAGCAGCAGCAATGTGTGCCTGCGTGCATCTACATACAGACTCATGAGAGTGTTTGCTATCTATCTGAACCAAGTCTCAGCTGGTTGTGTGCTTGCATGCATCGACTATTTGCACTCATCACTATTTAGCACTATAGTGCATCACTATTTAGCACTGTTTATCATGGTAACACATCGCTATTTAGCGGCGCATCACCGATTTCTTTCACTCCGCGGACCGGATGTGCAGTAAAAACGTACAGCGCATTCCTGTCATGATCCTGGTCCTGAAGCGCTGCAAGTCCTACCTAGTCGTATTAAAGGATATTCACTCAGGTGTATAGGAATGCATATTATGGCCTTCTCTGTTAATCGTGCTGCTAATTACAGAATGCAGTGCCCGCTGTTAGACTGAATGGAAGATTTCTGAGTTGCGGAGCAAAGATGCATACATATGTATACACTAGTAATCGTGCACATGTAATACACGTTTTTCTTACTATATGTTGCAAAAACATAATCTCGTCCGAATTTAGAAATTATATACGTAATATGTTCTGAACCAATTTTAGAAATCTCACTTGGAAAGTTACTATAAAAAATGTAACTTTCTACTCCGCGGACCGGATGTGCAGTAGGAACCTACAACGCATTCCTGTCATGGTCCTGGTCATGGAGCGCTGCAAGTCCTACCTAGTCCTATTAAAGGATACAGATTTGCTATTTTTCAGGCGACTGAAAATTTGTAATCTTTCAGTCGAATTTTTCAACCGTCTGATCTTTTTGAGATTCGTGCGGATAGAGTGCTCGTATCAGGCATATTTATTGGTTGGTGTTGGGCCTTTCGACTTATTTGATCCGTTATCCCTTCAGCTTTGTGTCTATTTCAAATTTTATATTGTTTTCTTCATTTCTCGTGCCTCCTTTATTACACGAGAGAGTTCTGCTGCATAGTACTACTTTGTGTCTGGTTTCTGTTTTTTTGGGCTATTTTTTGGTTCTCGCTTCTCCTCTTTTCTTTGTTCATGAGAGAGAGAGAGAGAGAGATAGAGGTTGTAGAGGAGAATCCGAGGGGAGGAAGGGAGAAGGCGTCCCGGTGGTCAAGCTGCTTGCATTTCTCTCACGTGAAGCGGCGAGTAGGAAGCGACGAGCATCTCTCTCGGGTGAAGCGTCGAGCATCGACCGGCGTGCAGGAAGCGGCTAGCGGCTAGTTGCTTTTGGGGCATCGCTTTGTGGTGAGTAGAGCTAGAATGCTCGTTTGATCCAGTCGCTTGAATAGTTTGGGGGCACCGATTTGTGTTGAGTATAGCTAGCATGTTCCGGATTTGTGTTGAGTTTTTTGGGTGCTCTGATTTGTGGTGAGTAGGGCTAGCATGTTCCGGATTTTTGTTGAGTTTTTGGGGGCACCGATTTGTGGCGGCACGGATCTGTTGTTCTTCGGTGTGGTGAGTTTTTGGGGGCATCGATTTGTAGCGGCACAGATCTGTTGTTCTCCGGTTTTTTTGGTGCGATAGTGTCTCGTTTTTTCTCATTCCCCTAGAATTCCGGGAAGTCTTCGCCAGTGCTCGAGAGCATTCTCGGGAGGGACTTCCTACCTTGTGGATCTGGTAATGCCGTCCTCTCAATGAGGTGACGGTGAAGAACAAATATCCTTTGCCCCGCATTGATGATCTTTTCGACTAGTTGTCTGGAGCTCAGGTGTTCTCCAAGATTGATCTGAGATTGGGATATCATCAGGTCAGGATCAGATCTGAAGATATTCCGAAAACAGCTTTCACTACTCGTTATGGTCTGTACGAGTACACCATCATGTCCTTTGGCTTAACCAATGCTCCAGCTTTGTTCATGAACTTAATGAATTCAGTATTCATGGAGTTTTTGGACAAATTTGTGGTGGTCTTCATTGATGATATTCTTATCTATTCCAAGACTGAAGAAGAGCATGCTGAGCATCTGAAGATCGTTTTGGGGAAATTGCGGGCGCATAAGCTATATGCAAAGTTCAGCAAATGCGAGTTCTGGTTGAAGGAAGTGGCATTCTTGGGCCATGTTCTATCAGCTTGAGGCGTAGCTGTGGATCCCAGCAAGGTCGGTGATGTTCTATCTTGGGGTCGGCCAAGTCGATCAACGATGTACGGAGTTTTCTCGGTTTAGCGGGCTACTACCGCTTTATCGGGAACTTCTCCAAAATTGCTAAGCCGATGGTGAATTGCTCAAGAAGGACAAGAAGTTTGTGTGGTCTCTCGCTTGTGATGAGAGCTTTCGGGAGCTCAAGCGGCGATTGACTTGACCCAGTCCTTACTCTTCCGATATCCACAAGAGCTTCGATATTTATTGCGATGCCTCTCGTCGAGGACTTGGATGTGTTCTTATGCGGGGAGGCAAGCGTTGCCTATGCATCGAGCGATTGAGACCTCATGAGCTCAACTATCCCACCCATGATCTAGAGCTTGCTTCTTTGTGGTTCATGCACTCAAGATTTGGCGGCATTATCTGATCGGTAACCGCTGTGAGGTGTATTCCGACCACAAGAGCTTGAAATATTTGTTCACCCACCCGATCGAACCTCGAGCGAGAGGAGATGGTTGGAATTGATCAAAGATTATGACATGGGTATTCGATATCATCGGCAAAGCCAATGTAGTTCTTGATGCACTTAGCCGAAAGGTGTATTGCAATACTTTGATGATCCAAGAGCAGCAACCTGCACTTCTTGCAGAATTTCAGCGTCTCAACTTGGGTTTGGTTGAGCATGGCTCCCTTGCTGCCTTGGTTGTGCAACCAACCTTGGTGGATCAAATCAAGTCAGCACAGCAATCAGATGTTGGTGTAGGTAAAATCAAGTAGAACATCAAGAATGGATCAGCCAAATGTTTTACAGAAGATGAGCACGGTGTTGTATGGTTTGGGCAGCGTCTCGTGGTCCCAAAGGTCCCCGAGTTGCGGGATTTGATTCTCAGAGGCCCATGATTAGCCCTTGTCCATCCATCCGGGGCTACCAAAATGTACCAAGGTGCGTCGAAATTACGGTGGACTCGCATGAAGCGCGAGATTGCGTGTTCATTGCCGATGTGACATATGTTGTCGTGTCAAGGCGAGCATCGGCGTCAGCGAGTCTTCTTGACCCTTGCCTATACGAGTGGAAGTGGGATTACGCAGGCATGGACTTCATCTGGATTGCCCGTTCATCCAAGGAAATGGCGCCATTTGGGTTGTCATTGTGAGCTAACTAAAGTGGCGCATTTCCTTCCGGTCAAAAGTCGACTCGTGTGGAACCTCTGGCCGAGCTCTATGTATCAAGGATTGTGAGCTTGCATGGTGTGCCCAAGATGATTGTGTCGGACCGTGGAGCGTTGTTTACCTCTCGGTTTTGGCATAGTCTGCAGGAGGCCATGGGTACCCGTCTTACTTTCAGCACGGCCTATCATCCTCGGACCGATGGTCGACGGGCGCGTCAACGTGTGCTTGAAGATATGCCGTGCTGTGTTCTTTCCTATGGGAAGAACTGGGAGAAGAGTTTGCCGCTTGCAGAATTCTCCTATAACAACAGCTTCCAGGCTAGTCTCGGTATGACACCGTTCGAGGCATTGTATGGGAGGCGATGCAGAACCCCATTGAACTGGTGAAGCGGGAGAGCGGTTCTTTGGTCGATTCCATCAATGATTTGAAAGTCAAGTGCGATTGATCCGTGAGCACTTGCGCGTAGCTCAGTCCGGGCAAAAGAGCTATGCAGATCGGCGTCGTCGTGAGCTGAGTTTCCAGCCCAATGACTTTGTGTATCTCAAAGTCTCACCTCTGAAGGGTCATCGTCGTTTGGTGTCAAGGGCAAACTGGCTCCTCGGTATGTCGGGCCTTATCGCGTCATCAAGAAAGTGGGTGCCGTTGCATACCAGTTGGAGTTGCCAGCTACACTTGAGGGGGTGCATGATGTTTTCCATGTATCGCAATTGAAGAAGTGCCTCCGTGTTCCGGTTGAAAACGCCATTGGAAAATATCGATGTGCATGAAGATCTGTCTTATCGTGGCGCCCATTCGTATCCTCGAAGAAGTGAGCGCAGAACAAGGAACCGTGTGATCAAGTTCCTTAAAGTTCGGTGGTCGAACCACTCGAGGATGAAGCCACTTGGGAGCGGGAAGATCGTCTCCGGCAGTGCAGTCCTTTTTCTCGGTGATCGAATCTCGGGCGAGATTCTGTAAGGGGGAGATTTGTAACAACCCTAACTTAGGGTTTGTATTTCAAATGTAAATTATGAGGAGAAATAAAAACTTTTGATGCCTCATGAAATCATTTGAGAGTTTCTACAATTTTCCTAGCAATTTCCAATTTTAGAATGTAATTCTTGTGATTGGAAATTGTGGTCAATAAATTCTTAGCTTTCAAACTTGTGATCATCCTCTGAAATTATTTTTCCTATCATCCTATCTACCTCCCTGAATTATCTCACAATTTTTAGATTTTATTTGCTATTTCAAATGGCCAAGTCAACCTAGTTTGAAATCTGGTCAAACTTCTGTTCAGCAGCTTGTGAATTTTATTGGGAGAAATCTAGTGCATGAAAACTCCTGGAAAAATTTCACAAGGTTGTTCTATGTTCCAGTAAGCTCCCATAAAAATTTCGGAATTTTTGGAGCTCTGGAACTACCTCTAAAAATTCCTCAAACCCTCTCTGTCTTTTTATTTCAAATCTGAAATCACTGTTCCTCGGGTTCAAACCCCACTTGGGCTCGAGTCCGACCGCACCTAATGGACTCGGTCGCACCGCCTAGTTGCACCGTGCGAGCCCGATGGCTGTCAGTTGTCCGATGAAGATCGAACGGTCCACGTTGCTTGCCTCGTCGACCTGTCCGAATGCATACACCAATCTCAGCCGTCCATCTCCGATCCAACGATCGGCGCGTTCTGATTGAGTCAAACCATATAAGCGTGCGCACGGACCCGACTCGAGCCGTTTGCCACCGTCGGCGGCGTGTGGGTCCCTCTGTCGAGTTCTTCCTCGCCGACTCCCGCGCCTCGGAGCTCGGCTGGCGATCGCGCATGCGTGCCACGCGCACTCGTCGGCGCCACGCCGGGACGCGTGTTCGCCTCGAGGATCGCTGAAGTCCATCTACCTCCTAGGGTCGTCCATTCCTCCTCGAAGCCATTCTTACGCCCTCTCCGCCCATTTCTTAGCTTCGGTCGGAGAAGAAACCGAGGGTGGCACCACCACCTCACTGTCGTTCGAGCAACAGCGACCCCGCCGTCGTGTTCCTCTTGCCTCGCCGCATCCATTTTCCCTGATCCGAGCTTGGTTCATCCACAGAGTCGTTGGGGGCAATTTCATCGTCTCCGCCTCCGGCAACTTCGGCCCCAAGGTCGTTCGGGTGTTCTGGTGAGTCTTAAGCCTCAGCGCTCGGTCCCTCGTGATAGCATTTCCTCACTGATGCTCACGGTGGGTTCGTTTTTGTCTTTGGTGCATCGTGGAGGGTGTGCGACCCCCCTTCTTCTCCGAACACGGTGATCCGCCGCCGTATCAATTCCGGGTGCCACCGTCCTCCTCCGCCATCAGGATCGTGGGCGTATCGTTCCAGGTGCCATCGCGATCTCTAGGCGCGCTTCCCCAAGTCTCCTCGTGGACCATAGTGGCTCGCCCTCAGAAGCCTCTTCTTCGTCTCCGCTTCCGGCCGTCGCGAGCCCGATTTCGACGACCATCGGACTCCGCGTCGTCGCCAACAAGTTCGTGAGGTTGCTGCGCACCTGGAGGTGTCACACTCGAGCCCGGAGCGCCTCTCCTTCACAAGTTCGCCTACCTCGCCGTCGCGCCCGCGCACGGGGGCTCCAGCAAGTCGCCGGCGGGTTAGGTGATAACCCTGTCTTTAGCGTTTAAGCACTCTTTGAAATGTGAGTATGACTTGTGGACCCTCAGAGATAAAACGTGGTTAAAATCTTAACCTGCATCGGTTTTTAACCCCCTTTGTGTCGCTGTCACATGGGCCCATGCTGTCAGTTAGTGGGTGTGTAAGCCTTGGTGATACGTTTTCTCTGTCGGGAAACGTATTTCTTTATATGTATTTGTTAGGGTTGCACTTTGGTAAGCCGAAGACGTATTCTTAGAATACGCCGGCGTCACCGTTAGTATTCTTGGGTCAAGTTTGACACAGTCGCCGTTTCTGCGCGGTCCACTATGCGTGGGCGTAGCTGGCTCATTGTGGGTAGAAAAAGGAATAAATGCTTTAGTATTTACGTAATGTGTTTTCATTTGCTTGTTAATTCATTTAAACTTAGAAAATACATAACTAATTCAATTTTTATCTAAATCGCATGAATCCAGTGCTGTTAATTTTCATTTTAAATGTGGTATTTACTAAAATTAGTTTCAACCTTGTATCTGTAGCAAAAAAAATCTGTTAATTAATTAAAGGATGTTTTATGTATCTTCTAAATTAGAAAATGTATATTTCTTTCAATAATTGTCCAAATCCAGTGAAACCAATTCTGTAAAATTTTATTTTTAGTATACTAATTATCAGGATAGGTTTTAGATACTGTTTTTGGTTCATGAAAATTTGTTAAGTAATTAACTAGTGTTTTGATGTGTTTTTAGCTTAGAAAATTCATAGGAAATTCTTATTAACTTAAAATGAATTGTTCTCTGTTTCTTAAATTTTGTTATTTCATGCTTAGGCTGTTGTGTGAATTTTGGTATGTTTTGTTATTGTTGTATGTTTGAGTTTTGTCGGGTACTTCGCTCTTATTCGCTGTTATTTGTTCTATCGCTAGGTTTCGATACTTGCGGTAACCCTGAGAACGATCCTCCGCAGCAAATTGAGCAACAGCAGCCAGGCAAGCAGTTTGATCATGATAATCCTAGTATTTTAAAGTCTAATATTTTGTTTCAGCTGTATGTATGCATTGCTTAATTTGTGTTAAATTGATTAGTTAAATCCGTAGTTGCATATCCTGTAGGCAAAATATTGATCTCTACTACTGAGCCTAGGTTATTTCTTTGTGATTAGAGGTCATTGGATGATCTCTTGTCACTTAGTAGATCCGGTCAATTTGCTTAGACATGTAGCTATCGGTAGAAGCAGGCGGTTATCGACTTTAGTCGGTAACCTTGATCACACAAAATCTACTATAACTTTATGTTTGACATTTTTGCTATGTTTAATTGCAAAACTAAAGCGAAAACAAAAATGATTTAGACTTGGGCACTGTGGTATGATTGGTGTGATCTGTTGGGTGTGGTGGAATGGTGCCCGAGTCAACAAGGACCGAACATCTTGTTACACTAAACCAAGCATTTCGCGTGCTAACCACACTAGAGTATATGGGACCTCTCTTGACCTAGTACTTTGGCGTGTATTGGCTCGGGTCGCGAGGGGTCGCGGGAGGGATGGAGGTGGGAGCATGGTAGTTGTCAGAAAAGCTTTATCTGAGTGGGTAGTTGTCTTTCGGCTTTACCATGTAAGCGTATGGATTTCTATCCATACGAGCGGCTCGTAGTTAATACACAATATTGGAAAAAGTCTCGTAGGACTTAGTGTGCCGGCATACCTTCTAAGTGTGCTTTGGCTTAAAGGCGATCCGAGGTGTGGGTACATTGGTACACCTGCAGGTCTAAAACTATTCGAATAGCCTCGTCTAGGTTATGGACACGCTTGGCAAGGTCTTCCAAGAGTTAGACTACAACATTTAAATTAAAACTTGATGGGTGGTGCGAATGCGGGATTCGTGCTATTGTTGTGGTGACTATTGGGATAGTCACCTCTAGGTTGTTTATCTTTCTCTTTTGTTAGTATTACCTTTACTGTATTTCAACATTAAAAACGAGTTGCAAACTTGCCTTCAAACTGTATTACATTATTGCAAATGAAAATTGGCTTTATGCAAATGAAACATATGGCCTCCACCAAACAAGCTGCATGTAGCATATGAGCAGTGCCGCTAGTTCACACGTCAGTCTTGCGGGTACAAAGACAATCTTTGTACTCGGTGCTTTGCTTAATGTTTTTGTTGCGAGAGGAAGAAGGTGAGCCCCAAGGGCCTCACTTACGTGAGGTGTGTTGCCGTTTCGTGGGCGACTAGACTTGGCGGTCGGTCGGATGCCTTGTGGGTTGAAGGCACACCGATTGGCTTTGTTTATAGCCATCTTATGGCACTTTGCTTCATTTGTCGTTCTTGTTTATTTGTGTATCTTGGCACTGTCGGCCTTTATGCTGTAATAACTCTACTATTTGTTTATCTTCCGTTTGGTAGTGTGGTGTTTGAACTCTATGTTTGGAATGGAGTTGATGTCTAATTTTGTAACGAGGTGTATATGCTTCGCTCGAAGTATACATATCTCGAGGATCGATTATTTGATTTGTGATGCTAGGACCAGGTGGTTGGTTAAGCATTACAAGCCAATTAAATTGGGGTCCTCACAGGTATTTACCAAGGTTCTCGGTGTCCCAATGCAGGCTTTCCCACAGCCTCCGACTCCACAGTCAGATCGCCATATCGAGATTGCTCAAGGGAGCCGCAGCGTGGAGAGCGAACTAGACGGAGATGGTAATTTAGGTAATTTGATAAGACGGTGTGCCGAATCCCTGCATATGCACGATGTCTCCACCAGTGCTAGTATGCCTAGAGGTGATTGGGAGTACTACATCAGGCGGTGCAACGTGGAGAGGTGCCCCAAGATAGATACTGTCTTTCCGTCGACGTCGTTTGATTTCGTTCCATTGGAGAACTTCTGGGCGTCAGATCTCCTGGTGGCCCGTTGCATTTGGAGCAAAGGTTCCCGTGGCAACCACTACCGCCCCTTCAGACATCTGCAGCACCTACACCTGCGCTCCTGCCCCAGGCTCATGTTCGTGCTCCCGGTGTGTGTCTCCTCCTTCCCCAGCTTAAGACCCTCCACATCAACCACTGCGGTGACCTCAGGCACGTCTTACGTCTTTGGACGAAGCGAGGCGGCGGGGGTGCTGTTGTGCAGGACCCCAAAAAATTGAATTTTTTTAGGTATAAAACAGTAAACTCAATTTTGGCCCATCTCAGCCCAATTCAACCCCACACCAACACACGCACACGCCTCAGGCGCTCAGCAGTCAGCACAAATGCTTTTCGCCTTCTCCTCCCGAGCCCTGAGCCCCTGACGCCTGTTTCTCCTCCTGGCGGCTGGCGCCTGGCGAGTGGCGACCTGCTCCTCCGAGGCTCCGACGACCGCCAACCGCCCAGCCCGCCGCCACCGAGCCGCCGAGGACGCCGCCGATGACCAACGATCCAGCTCCAACACGGCAACACCAAGGTAAACTTACTCGGGATTGGATTTGGGAGGGGCGGCGCGGGCAGGCGAGGTGGCCGGCGGCCGAGGCAAGCGCCAAGCCGGGTGAGGGGCGAGGCGGGGTGTCGCCGCACTTGTGGGGGAGCGTGCAGAGGCGAGATGGGCGGCGGGTGAGGAGCACACCGCGCTGCCGTGCTGTGGAGGAGCACGGGAGCGGCGCGAGATGGGCGGGCGCCACCGCCCGATGAGGAGGCGAGGAGCGATCAGCGAGAGCCGGGTGGCGATTGGGAGATCCGGAGGAGAGCGGAAGAGTGAAAGAATGAAGAGAGCCGAGAGAGCAGCGGTTGAACTCGAAGAATGAAGAGAGCCGAGGGACCGAGTCCGAGGCCGAGGAGAGATTGGGAAGAATAAATAAAGAAGAGGACAGCCGATGGGAAGAAATACAGCCGGGCCGATTTTAAATCTTTAATACTTTATGATTAATGTGTTGAATGCCTAATGACATTTATAAATTGGTATACTTGCTTCTTAAATTGGTATTGCTTCTACCGGTAGCAACGGCGAGCGTTGAAAGGGTATTTTCGGCGATGAATCTTGTGAAGAACAAGTTGAGAAATAGTATGGGTGATCAAGTATTGAATGATTGTTTAGTTACTTTTATAGAGCGAGATATCTTCTCGAAGGTTAGTGATGATGATATAATTAAGTGTTTCCAAAGAATGAGATCACGTCGTATGGTATTGTGATTTCTATTACCTATTTAGGACTATTTTATTCATGTAAGATTTTATTTGAACTAGTTGTATTGTATTATTAACATTTGGACGAACTTTTTTTGGTGTAATTGTATTGAATTTGTGAAATTACTTATGTGTCGTACAACATTTTTTTTTAATCTTCGAAGTGTGCACCCCCACCATAAAATTCCTGGCCCCGCCACTGGGACGAAGGATGGTTCCCGGAGGAAATAACATTCCAGAAGCTTACCACCATCCACCTGCACGACCTCCCGATGTTGTGGCAAATATGCGAGGTCAAGATGGTGGCACCCACGCTCGAGAGCATCAGGGTCAGGAGATGCTGGGGCTTGCGGCGGCTGCCGGCCATGGCGGCCCGTGGTCAAGACGAGAAGAAGCCAGCCGTCGAGATCGAGGAGGACGTGTGGGACGCGCTGGAGTGGGACGGGGTGGAGGCCGGCCACCACCCTAACCTCTTCGAGGCGGCTTATATGGGGTCCGACCGGAAGTGGAGCGCGGCTCGACTTGTTCTTCTCGTTGCCTCGTCTCTTGCCGATAGCGGACCGGGGACTAGGTCGAGCGAAGCGCCGAGTAGAGACGGGGAGAAGAATTTCCGTGTGGGGAGACGAATGTTTTTTCCCCGGGGAAGACGAGCGAATTGGGCCGGGACATACACGTCATGTGAGCTTCCAAATGCAGCTTGCATCTAGCCCGGGTATTGTTTCCACGTGAGTTTCCTCCCATGAGAATGGACCGGGATCCCGGCGGGGTTAGGGACTTCCAAACAAAGCCTTAAGAGTAGGCCGACCCCAATTTCCATGTCTGCCACTCCCTGCTGCCCACCGTTGTGGCCTACGAGAAGGCCGACCCCAACGGCCCCAATAAGAACTAGATGACCCCAGCGCCCGCCTCACGTTCTTCCGGGGCGACACCATTCTGCTTCCTCCGAGGTGTCACAACGGCCCCCTCGCTTTGGTCAAGGGACATGGTCCGCGGAGGCCAGGAGCGGCAGCACCGAGTGGGGCTGTCACGAGGAGGGGAGAGGGGTATCACATCCTCCTGAGGGGAGACGACTGGGGAAGGTGACGTGGGCTCCTGTCGCAATGATGGAGTAGGGGCGGGCAACGGTGGTGCAGTAGGCGGGCAATGGCGGTCGGTGGAGGCCAGATCCGGCGGCGACGTGTCTAGGGTCCCGATCCATCGGTGGCACAGCTGGGGGAGGTTGGATCGGCGGTGCGCGGCCGGGGGACGTCTGGATCCGGTCATCTTCCTCGCCTCCTGCAACGGCGCTGCGGAACCACCTGATGATGTTATAACAAGAGGCATAATTGATGAGATTTACAAATGGAGTCTCAAGCGGTGGTGATGTTATAACAAGAGTAAGTTGCTATATAAACAATTCAAAATTTTAGTTTATGACCGACATGTATTAGACAACAATTGGTTAGGGGCATTGTACTTACAACAACAAGACCCTCAACTCTCGTCAAGTGCACTTTTGGAAAGACTACTGAGCCCTCGGGAATGGAGTACACCTCCACATCAGAGCAATCGATTTGTGCCAGAGCCCAAATTTGTCTTTTGAAATCTTATGTGTTCACAACACCAGTTCCTGAATTAGTAGCTAGTGTCTACACTTACATCAGCGAATATCAAACATATATCTCAAAAATATAAAGCTATTGTATAATAATAAATAAGCGTAAATATACCTTACGACTTTTGACTTTACAGATTGTTCGACCAGGCAAAATACCTTTAAAGAATAGCAACGGGAGCGAAATTAACATGCAACGTGGAACCTCTAGGATACACCCCTAGACAATCGATTAATGTCCGCGAGCCAACACACAAAATATAGTTATACAATATGCAAGGTTGATCAAAGGAATGAATTGTGGTTCTTTTATTTGCATAAAGCCAATGCTGAAATAGATTAAATAGTAGGCAAGTCTTGAGACATAGCATTTTGACTAAACCAAGTTTTAATGAAATTCAGTGTTTTTTTTATAATAGTAGCGAATGTTCCATCCACCTCTAGTGGAGAATAGTACCCCGAAGGTTCTATCCATTCCAATATAGATATCAGTTCTATTCACCTCATGCTATACCATTTTTCTTTAATCGTTTCGACTTGGTCTCACATGTCATAGTCTAGTTACTCTTAAACACTATCATTTAGCGCTAAAGAGAGTTTAAATCTTGTGGGTCCCACTGGCAGAGAGAGAGAGAGAGAGAGATGAGCAGCGAGCGCGCTTGTGGCCGCGAGGAAGAGAAGCTCGCGCGGAAAAGCTCGGGGAAGTTCAGAAATGGGTAGAGGGGACCAAATTGATGCTAGGGGAGGCGAAGATGGCCGGAGAGATGGACGGAATCGGTGACGCGATGGTGAGTGACGGCGCGGACTCTTGAGTGAACATGGCACTCATGCTAGGGTCCTACACGGGGTGGCTTTGGGGTTCAAATAAGCTCAAGGGGATGTCGCAAAGGTTTTAGGCGTGGCTCGGGACCCTATGGTCGCCTAAGGTGAGCCGACGGCAATGTCCCGCGGCAGCACCATAGGACTCACCGACGAATTCGGTGCAAACCTTCTATATTACTCAAATTAATTGATACTTATGCTTCAGTAGCTCACCACGATCACGAGGAAGCTGAGAACGAGGTCGAAGAAGGGCTGAGACGTCTTATCGTCGTTGAGCTGTGGCAGAGCAAAGGATGTCCATGTTTGCAGCTCCGTGTGGGCGACAATAACTGAAATGAGTGGGGTGAGGAGGTACAGTGAGGTGAGGCGAAGCTTAAATGGGCACAAAGTCAAAAGGGGCTCACTGAGCTCGGAGATCTTCTGTGACTAGAGACGAAGAAGAAGGTCCAATTGCGACGCTACACTGCAATCAAAGAGTAGAGAAGTGAGGGGATGATTGAGTGAGCAAAATGGCACAAGATGATGCGCACGTCAAGGGTGTAGGACAACGGGACATGGTTTTGCTTTGATAGAGTGCATGTGCCAGCGTTCGAGACGATAGAGTGTTCCAGGCGATATAGTGGACGAAACTTACCAAGGAGGGGAGGAATGGAAACGGCAATGGATATAGGGAGTGTTTCGACACAGAGGGGAAGGCTTCAAGTAGCGAGACGATGACGAGAACGATGCGGCCGGCTCGGTTTCTTGCGGTTTTCTCTCTGTCCGGGCGAGAAAAACTACCATCAATGGGGTGTGTGAGGTAGACGGAGCCTGGCGGAGGTGATGGGGGTGGTTGAAGGTTAAAATGGTGGGCAGACGGCGAAATCCGTGGGCGTACGGGCGGAGAGCTCGTTGGCGAGCTGGCGAGGGAGAGATGCGAGGTGGAAAAAAGCTCCTAACGTGTGGGTCCCACATGTCAGCGAGAGGAGAGAGAGAGAGAGTAAAATCATGATTTTGGGTTTAAGTGGTTGAGGGTTTTGCTGAATTTTTGTACCAAGCAAACCAAGTCCAAATTTTATGAAATTTTTTGTGATGGCTCCTGACCTAGTGTAGTTGCTTATGTAAATTTTTCAGAACTTTATCTTGTGATTTTCTCAAAAATTCTTTAGAAAAAAGAAAAGCAGGCACGTCAACTTCATCATATCCTTGGAAAAGAGAAAGGGAGGCGAGAAGCAAAGAACCCATCCAACAAAAAGACATGCATGGAGACAAGAAGCAAGGAATCATTAATGCTTTAGAGAAAGGGAGATGCGAGTTGCTGTGGTAGCTAGCTAGGCCAAACTGCCAAGGCAAACCAGTTAGTCCTGCACATCGCAATTTCTGTACTTCAAAATTTTAGATTCAAGCTCTGCTTCTCAAGTTGCTCGTGTCTGGAGTGCGCGCCTTGTTCGTCATCAGCCGTCACCGACTCGACTCACCCGACTGCTGTGTATCTCCGTACGTACTAGTGCATGTAGTTGTAGCAACAATGCAGCCAAAAATTGATTATGACAATGGTGAAGCACAAACGTCGTAACATGTCGTTGTTTTTGTGTATGCGGCCATGTAGGTGGTGGCGGGAGATCTTCAGCTGATGATGGGTTAGTTTGATTCATTTGTTGATACTTTTCTTTCTTGGTCTTCGACAGAGGAATTCATCATGGATACCGTGGTACTACTATTCTCTGCATTTTACGTTCACAAAGTCTGTGATATATGCCTATCACAGACGGTTACTAATAAGAACCGTCTGTGGTAGGACGGCAGTACAAATGCCGCGACCTAACAGACCCAACACAGACAGTTTCAAATGAACCCGTTTGTAGCCTGTTTTATAGTAGTGGGAGATCTTCTGTTGACGATGGGTTAGATTGATTGATTTGTTGATGCTTTTCTTTCTTGGTCTTCGACAGAGGAATTCATCGTGGATACCGCGGTACTACTATTCTCTGTATTTTACGTTCACAAAGTAGTAGTAGTAGTTTGTTTTTTCTTCTTCTGTAGACACTTTCATGCACATGTCCGTACGTCAACATCACTCGTTCACGCATGGTATAGTTCGATCTTGTGGACTGGAGGGTGCGAAATGGACTTAGCTTTGAAAACATGCATTACGTCTGTTGTTTTCAGTTCCATTCAATTGGCAATTGCCTACAGAAAAGAAACCCCTGATGCATGCGATGTTTGTCGATTTTGACCTATGGTCGAATAAATCCAAGTAGTTCATACGTCTAGACTTGAGCCTTTTGCAGCTTATTAATCTCACGTGCTCAAAATTTGTTTGTACGTCGCTTGTCTGGTTTGAGGAATTGGAAGGTGGATGGGCCTTCCGATCCTAACTCCGAACCTAGCCTACTAGTTTTGGTTTGAGAATAGGGTAGTCTCACCAACAGTCAAGGATCTGTCTCACCAAAATGATGGAATGATCCCAAGATGAAAGGGTCATATGATCTAAAAACTGGTTATATACTATATACTGCATGAAAGCTGATAGGTAACCTTTTTTAAAAAACATATTTCTGATTTAGAGATATTTAATTTGAAAGAAAATAAAAAAGAGGCAAATTCACGACCTATAATTTGAAAGAAAAATTTAAAAGGTTCAATGTACAAATTATAAATGACGAGCAAAAGAGAACAAAGGCAGTATATGCCAAAAGGATCGTGGACCAAATTTAATTACGGTTTGCGCATGCATTGGAAATTTCGAATGCTTGCACGACTGATGTTACCTTCCACATGTTGGTTTTATTGTTTCTAGTTTCATTCAATGGATGTCTACAGAAAAAAAAGGGAATCGGTGATGCATTGTTTGCCAGTTGGTTTTCATGTTAGGAGAAGGCAGGAAATCTCTCGCGCATAGATCAAAGAGAGATAGGGACGAAGATGCGATGTTTGCCGATTTTTATTTGAGTCGAGCAAATTAAAATTCAAGTAGCTCACACGTACGCTCTGAATAGTGTACGGATCATCTAATTAATTCATGTGACCGTATGCACTACCTAGTTTATAGCTGGGTAGCCATTCCTTTCAATTAATTGATTGATAATTTGAAGCTGCAACAAATTAAGGTGACCTCACTTTGCTTACTGCTCACTCCACTTCAGGGTTTCGTCGCGGAAGACGTCGATGGCGCCAGAGAGGAGATACTTGACGTCGTTCGGTACGAGTACGAGCGCGGCAGAAAAGTCATCTATTTTGATGGTTGGGATGGATTCGGAGCGTCCGCCGTCCTTAGATCCATAGCACAAGTGCTTCCATCAAGGAAAACTCCTCCGGAATTATGCTTTGACAGAACAATTTACATAGATTGCTCAGCCTGGAAAAGTAGAAGGGCAATGCAGAGAGTGATTGCAGAGGAGCTGAAACTTGGCGATACAACAATGGCCATGTTTGACAAGCAGGATGAGGAGGGTGACTTCCATGGAGTGGACCAGGGCTCTAGGGAAGTGATACTAAGCGTTGCGGCAGTGATTGATCAAACCCTGAAGGAATGTAGGTTTATGATCATTTTTCTTAACGGAAGTGATGATGAGTTCGATATAACTAGCTTTGGTATTCCTCCAATTACAAGATATCGAAACAACGTGATGATATGGACATTCAAAAGAAGCTTCCTGACCATGCATCGCCGCTGTTCTGAGATTGCAGACAAGCTAAGATTCACCCACATGTACATGAAATCAACCGAGATGTCACGTTCACAGTTTCGGGCACTACTGCATGAAGAGGCTGCTACCATAGTTGCTCGCCACACATGTATGCGAGGCATCGACCCGACAATGGTCGCAGATTGTTGTCTCTACGAGTTATTCCTGCATTATAATTTCCACAGCACCACCAAATTTGTTTGGGCTGCTCATGCTCCCAACTATTGGATTTGCGACGGAATCATAAAAGACAACAGAGCAATGGAGATTGGTAACGCATTGCACCGAGAGATAAGTGGGGAGTGCGATGCTTCTTGGCTTGATGATGTGCTTAAATGGTCCATGAAACATCCGGAGCCTCTTTTTCTGGTGGTTAAAGATGGTGATGTCTATGAAGAAGGGCCATACCGTTGGATTTCAATCACGTCGAGGAATGCAGACGTTCATGGTATGCAAACTATACCTGCAGCAACATCATCTTTCTTCCTGACATCTGAAAGTCCAGATGACCGAGCAGCATTACCAAATGGCTTATTTGAACATTCCATCAACCTCGGTGTGCTCGTGCTGTCCTGGTGTGCCTTCAGTTTTGCATCACCTCCTTTCCTTTTGTGCCATAGTCTAAGATTCCTTGGATTGGACCACTGCACAGACAGCAAAACAAGAGGAGGAGAGCGCCTTACAATGTGGGCACATTTGCAGAGCCTGTGGGTGTTTGATCTACGTTACACGGACTGGGATGAGATCTTATCTGAAGAAAAGATGGATCACTTGACTAACCTCAGGGAGCTAAATATAGAGGGAGTCAAGTGCTGGCAATACACAAGTAAATTACAAGGACGGCTACCTTGCCTTCACAAGCTTCGAATAATCAAACCTACGTGTTGGCAAGAGACGTCAATAGACACGAACAACTCCTTCTTGGACAAGGCAAAGCTGGAAATACTTGACTTGTCTGGCAACAGGGAGATGGATATTCTACCAAGTAGCCTTTCAAAGGCGAGTAGCCTTCAGGTGCTTGTTCTTGATGGTTGTAATGGACTAAAACATGTTGCTGTGCCTGATGGGCTTCCTCACTTGCTAAGGTTCTTCAGCTTTGATGGATATGGACCAGCATCTCACTGGACACCTACTACTGAGTTGTCTCCCAAAAATTCCCGTCCATCTACTGCAGATAACGAGGATGTCAAGACCTCCATGATCTCTCTAGAGGGTTGCACACAGTTGGAGAATGTGTTCTTGCGTGGGCTACCTAATCTCGTGGAACTGCAATCAAGATATGTAGGCGTGCAGAATTGCCGTGGAAGCCGACGTGCCGTGCACTCAGCAGTAAGACGGCGGGTAGGTGCGGTAGATGGCCTGGCGTGGCCTGAGTGTGCGGCAAATTAGCGCAATAAAGATGCCAATTTTGTTATTTCAAACACACAAGGATGGTTAGTTTTGCTATTTCGTTTTAAAAAAACGTATCATTTTAAGCAAATACTCATTAACCAACACGCATCCCTCGTGTTTCGTTAGGATTACCTTACCGGTAATAGTCCAAAGAAAGTCAATGAAGGCAGCAGTGATGGTGACGAAATGATCCACCGTGACACGCCTAATTACACGATGATGGCATCAATCGATCGATTAATCAATGGTTGACAAGCGAGAGCAACTATGTGCCCATTGTTTCCTAAGTTCCCTTTCCCTGAAAAGCAACGAGCAGACAGTAGATATATGCAAGGGGACAAAGAAAGTTGTCAATAGACGGATCAAACACAAACGGTACAGAAGTGCTATTAAGTGTTCCAAATCCGGGAGCATTTTTAATTAGCCAGCTAAGGCCTGGACTGGATGGATGGACTGACGGTAAGCAACATGAACATGGGCTGGCGACGCGTTGCCCATTCTCCCATCTTACGTCAGACGGGACCCTTTCTCGGCATCAGCATTTGCTACGGGTACTTCAGAGTTAGCAGTTTAGCACCATTTGGACGACTCCTCTTAACGATTTCAGAATTCAGGGAGAGGTAACAACAATTGAATCAGAAATGTTAAACATTGCACTCTATAGGGTTTAAGCATTGGTGGCATGGTATGATATTGCTCTCTCCGGCCAGCAATATAAGTTTTTATTCTTGGAGAGTACAGTCCCACGATATAAGTCTATTGCGGAGATTAAATGTGTATTTATTGCAATATTTTCACTATGTACCATTTCTTTAATCCTAACAAAATGGATGGATAGTCGTAGTATGTCATTTAATATGAGTATGCATGGTCCAATAAAATTATTTTTTTCTTAGATTTAATGTCTCATTGCTATATGCGTATGGTGGGATTTAGACTTATATTGCGGGACAGAGGGAGTAGTTTCAAGTAAGACGATAGGATTGTGGTCTATATTCGGTTGTAGTGTATTGTAGACATATATGAATAATCCAATAGTAGTCTTAATCTAGAATTTTTTTTTTACATGATTTGAATTCTCTTGAATTGTGATTCTCATGGTCTCGTCGGTTCGTTGTATTGAGACGTGAATAGTTCCTTATAACTCTCGGTCTCTAATCCTAATCTTTTTCCTACATATATGGTTGATTTGCACGCTCCAGCGTAATTCTATACCTCTCTGGAACTGCAATCAAGATACTTGACTTTGAAACTATGGTGATGGAAGTCCCAAGGCTCAAGAGACTATTCCTGCTGGGTTGTGAGAGCCTTCGTACAATACGATGGGGCAAGAGTGGTTCTCAGATACCACCCGACCTAGAGTTGCTGTGCATAGACACACGACCTAGAATTGGGCGTCTTCGGCCGTCCTCTAACCAGAAAAAATATTTTCGATTGCAGGTGCATGCTACTATTGTGGACGCAAGGCTTGCTCGGTCCTTGTGGCCTCCAATAAGATATCTTAGAGATGTTTATTTTAATATCCGCGTCACCTCTTCTCCAATAGAACAACTTGAAGCATCCTGCAAGGAGAAGATTGGCACCAGTAATGAAGCCAGCCAGCAACAGCTTGTTCCCGCGGGCCGGTACACTGAGGTATTTACCAAGGTTCTCGATGTCCCGATGCAGGCTTTCCCACAGCCTCCGACTCCACAATCAGATCGCCATATCGAGATTGCTCAAGGGAGCCGCAGCGTGGACAGCCAACTGGGCACAAATTCTCCCCATGGTAATTTAGGTCATCTCATACAAAGTCGTGCCGAATCCCTGCATGTGCACGATGTCTCCACCAGTGCTAGTATGCATGGAGGTGATTGGGAGCACTACCTCAGGTGGTGCCACGTGGAGAGGTGCCCCAAGTTGGATACCGTCTTTCCGTCGGAGTCGTATGATTTCGTTCCATTGGAGAACTTCTGGGCGTCAGATCTCCTGGTGGCCCGTTGCATTTGGAGCAAAGGTTCCCTTGGCAGCCGCTCCTTCATAAACCTGCGGCACCTACACCTGCGCTCCTGCCCCAGGCTCCAGTTCGTGCTCCCGGTGCGGTGGGTCTCCTCCCTCCCCAGCTTGGAGACCCTCCACATCATCCACTGCGGCGACCTCAGGCACGTCTTCGTACGGGACGAAGAATGGTCCGGGGAGGAAATAGCATTCCCGAAGCTGACCACCATCCACCTGCACGACCTCCCGACGCTGCGGCAGATATGCGAGGTCAAGATGGTGGCGCCCGCGCTTGAGACCATCAGGATGTTGGGGCCTACAGCGGCTGCCGTCCGTCGAGAAGAAGCCGACTGTCGAGATCGAGAAGGACGTGTGGGATGCCCTGGAGTGGGACGGGGTGGGCGCGGGCACCACCGACCTCTTCGAGGCGCCGATACACTCACGCTACTACAAGAAGAAATTGCCCAGGGTCTCCGTCCTCAGGTACTCTGCATATTAATGGATTCATCTTTGTTGGTTGTACTACTGATCGCATCCTCTACTAAGTTAGCTTAATTATTCACTCTTCATGTCTCTGACTCTCACATTACCTAGGTGAATTCTGCACTGCACTACTGTTTCTTCATATGTATGCATGAGAGTGATGGATGCTCCTGCATATGTATGCATGCGTTTGGTTGGTTTGTGCTTACATGAGAGTGTCGAGCATCGATCGATTGCCTTCTCACTGTTTGTCGAGTTGTTGCAGTAAAAGGTACGGGCTTATGGTGGCTCTTACCTTCGTGTTTGAAACAATAAGCAAACTGGTTCGTGTCTGTCTGCATAGGCCTGGCCTGGTCGATTTGCGAGTGTGGCTTGCGATTCAGTGTTTTGTTTGTAATCAATCTGAAACTAAGAAGCGGCTCGGTGTGCCTGCCTGCATCCGCCTGGCTGCGTGTATGTGTGTGTTTCAAACAATTAAGCAGCAGCAATGTGTTTCATGAGTGTGTTTGCTATGTATCTGAACCAAGTCTCAGCTGGTTGTGTGCTTGCATGCATCGACTATTTGCACTCATCACTATTTAGCACTATAGTGCATCACTATTTAGCACTGTTTATCACGGGAACACATCACTATTTAGCGCCGCATCACCAATTTCTTTCTACTCCACGGACTGAATGTGCAGTAGGAACCTACAACATATTCCTACTGTGGATCTGGAGCGCGCGGCAAGTCCTGCCTAGTCTTTCGCGGTGCAATTTTTGCAATTACGCACGATCGGAGCTACTTTTGCTTACAAATAAAAAACGTACCAAACAAGCCAAAAACTCAATTTTGTGGAGGTTCTTTCCTCTATTGTTTCAAGATTTTTTTAAAAAAATAACCATTTTATTTCATCTTTACACTAACATGGGGAAGTTTAAATCTAAAGTAGAGAAGATAGAATATGAGCACCCAGGAGTTTTTTCAAAAACGTACCCTTGCCGCGGCGTTCCTCCATCTCAGTCGGCGTGAGCCGCTTGAACGGCTTGGTCGCGCTCGACGCTCCTGTGGTGATTGTGGAGGGCACCGTCGAGCCAGTCGACGCCACCCTGGAGGCTGCCGCCCTGGGTATAAACGGCTTGGTGCTTGCTGCCTTGGAGGACGCGGTTGAGGTCGCCGAGACTTGTGGAAATAAAAGCAAGCGTTCAGAGGCTCGAGCCGAGTCCATGGCGACTTCCGGTCGGGCGGCGGCTGGAGCTCGGCGTGAGTCTGCGCAGGGCTCGCCAAGCCGGTGTGAACAACATCACTGTTGTTCCCCATTGAGGTGGCCACAACAAGTGGCAAAGTTAGGAAGTTTTCGGTGAATTTTGCCATCGGTTGTGCGTTGAAGGCCGTCAACGCGCCCAACGGGTTGTGACACGTGGGAGTCCCAAATCGACTATTGGCGAGGTCCGTAAAGTGTCGCCAATTGGGCACGCCATCCATGCGCTCCACTGCATGTACCACAGTGCGTCACCGGACATGTGGTACATGGTGAGCCACACCTATCCTCCATGGGTGTTTGTTGTGCGCGAAAGAATTGCTCACAACGGTTGATCCATGGTATTGGATCCTCCTTGTCGTCGAAGACCGGAAATTGAGCTTGATGTAGCGGGCGAGTTCCGTTGGTGTCTGCTCCTGCAGCGGTGGGATGCGGCAATGGCGGCGAGAGGGCGGCGCCACGGGGCAACGCCCGAGCCCTCACCGGAGTGGCGGCTTGGCGAAAGTTCACCATTGGTCGCTAGACACAAGGGGAACGATGTGGATGGCGTAAGGGGATTGGGGTAACAACCCAATCCTTTTGCGATTTTCATTGATTGCATATGCGGCGTATATAAAAGAATACAAACCGACTTGGAAGGTATTATCCTTCCTAATGCAAACTTCCTAATTTATTACTTGGAAGGTATTATCATTTCGTAATGCAAACTTCCTAATTTAGACTTTCGATATTAAACTTTCGTAATTGCAAATTTCGATTCGACATAAAGAATTCCTAAAGCTGCTGCTAAGAACGGTTGTGCCTTCTCCTTGCGATCTGGCCATACATGCGGCCCTACATGACAGAAACAACAGATCATCTACTGCCATCAAAGATCATGCACCAAAAATACAAAACTTCTTAAATAGCTCCTTCCACCGTTCATGCCGACATCAAAACAAGGAAAATGTCCATTTGACCCCTTGAAGTATTCTTTGTCGGTGTGGTGAGGTGTTTGGAGTGGTTTTGCCACCATAGTGACCAACGTGGCTACCGAGGTGTGGGTGGGGTGAGGTGGCGGCGAGGTGTTCCGTCTCGTCTTCTTCTTCCTCAATCTCTCTTCTTCCAAAAATCTCTCCCTCACTCCTTCTCGCCCACAACCGCTACATCCACATCGCCTCTCCTGCGCCTCCGCGAGGCCCACGAGAAGGCCGAGCCCAACTACGCGCCAATAAGTTGCCCCGTCTTCTCCTTCCCAGGCTCTTCGCCGCCGCGTCAATGCCGCCGCAAAGTCCTCTGCTTCCATCCCCGTTCCTCACTACCACCATCACTCTGCAACCATCGTCACGCCTGCCTCACATTCTTCTGGGCGTCACTCTGCTTCCTCCAAGGCGTCACAGCGGGCCTCGCTTTGGTCGACGAGCATGGTCGTGGAGGCTTAGGCGCGCTGTCGAGTGGGGCTGTCATGAGAGGGGAGAGGGTATCACGTCCTCCCGAGGAGACGGCGGGAAAGCGGCGGGCTCCTGCGCGATGGTGGAGTAGGGGTGGGCAACGGTGGCCAAGGCAAGCGGCGGAAGCCGATCCGACAGCGGTCGTCCAGGGTCGGATGCGTCGGTGGCGCGGTTCGGGGAGGTATCAAAGAAAACATCCTAGAAATTGCAGAGTACATCAGTAAATAAACATTTATCAGGGCAAATACCGAAGGAGTGATACAGGAAAGTATATTAGAAGTTGGGTGAAGAAAAAGTATACATGGAGCAACGCATACAGTTCACAGGTACTCCTTCCTTCTGACATTTGAAGATGCCAGTTTTTCTTTTGTAGCCTATGCTAATCAGCCTATCTATACACATGACAAACTAAAAGGCCTAATTCGGAGCTAAGCTAGCAGTTTATCTAAGAACCATTTACCATTTGAAGAAAGACAATTATATATATGCATGTAGGGCTGAGATGATACCTCGCACATTGGCATGACTAATTGCAGGAAAGAAATGTCCTGTTCCGTGAACTTAAAGTTCGCAATGAAAATATATTCTTCAAGACCAGCAAAAACAGTGAATTCTCCACCAAATGGATTTTTCCTGAAGTACAGGTAAAACCTGTAAAAGAAAAACGATCTAAATCAGCATGAGGTTGACCATGTCTGAGTTGTTAGCTGTAATAAGTTCTTTCAATTCATAGGTCTGCATTTACTGAAATTGATTCAATAGATATATGAAAGTAGATTTACTGAACAAATTCACAGGGAAGTCTTCCAAGAGGAAGTGGACATAAAAGTGTTTCCTTGATTTTAGGTACACTAATAATGCACCAGCATGGACCACATTTGATGGCCGTACAAATTGCTATTCGGCAATCAGTGCCCAGAGGACATAAAAGGTTTACAGATATTCCGAAGGAGCTAGGACATTCCATTAAACATGCTTCGCAATAACTTAACAAGAAGTGCCTCTATGCCCAGCCAAAATAACATTGCAAGTTCCAAGAAAACAAAGGATTGAGATTATGCTTCTGCGTTATTACCGATTAGTTTCTAGAAGGATGATTTTGTAATTTTTCCAGAAGTTTGATATTCAATGGCCATAACCCCCAAGTCCAAGCCCCAAGTACCCAGCATGTTAATGTCCAAGACACATCAGACCGGAGGAAAACACCAGAAATTCGCAAATCCATCGTGATGCTTCTGCTAGTACCTCCCACCTTGTGATGTCATATGCTGATACCAAGTGCCCAAGGTCTGAGGCATTAATTTATGATAACGGCCGAGGCATATATGGGCGTCACTATAATATCCACAGAAGCACGTCCTATTACCTCACTCGCATGAAGCATAACGGCCCTGAGGCATATATGGGCCTTCGTGCAATACGACGGGGCGACAGTGGTTCTCAGATACAGCCTGACCTAGAGTTGCTGTGCATAGACACACGATTTGGAATTGAGCGTTCTCGGTCATCCTCTAACCAGAATAAATCTTTCCGATTGCAGGTGCATGCTATTACTGTGGATGCAAGGTTTACTCGGTCGTTGTGGTTTCCAATAGACTATCATACAAATCAGAACATTCAGGATGTTTATTTTAAGGGATTGTCTATTCATAAGTTGCCTGAAATTTTCTTAAATTTAAGTCACTTGTTGTGACCATTAGATCAATATCCAATCATATGACATCCATTGGATCAATATCCAATCATATGACACACCAATATCTAGACAAATCCAATGGTCACAACAAGTGACTTAAACTTAAGAAAATTCCAGGCAACTTAAAACTAGCCAAACCGATATAGTAAATGGGATTGTCTATTCATAAGTTGTCTGAAATTTTCTTAAATTTAAGTCACTTGTTGTGACCATTGGATCAATATCCAATCATATGACATCTATTGGATCAATATCCAATCATATGACACACCAATCTCTAGACAAATTCAATGGTCACAACAAGTAACTTAAACTCAAAAAAAAATTCAGACAACTTAAAACTAGTCAAACCGTTTTTTTACGAGAGTACCGGCGAAGTCGCTCGCAAAGGCAACCTCCGGATACTGTACGTCCACGTCAAGCCAGTAGAGCGGCGCATGAGTTAACTCACAGTCGAGTGCACGGACGGATCGGCAGCGGCAGCTATTTTTATGAGAGTTGCTAGTATGGTGAAGTCCTTCACAGAAGCAACCTTCGAACACTGTCCGCGTGAAGCCAACAGAGCGACGCATGAGTTAACTCGCAGTCGAGTGGACGGAAGGATGATCCAACTAGTTTTCTTTTCCAAACTCTGGTGGACGATGTAACTGTTGTTTGACTTAATGAAGATTGCCTTGGTTTAAAAAAAAAAACAGAAGAAGAGAGACTAGCACTATCTGCACAACACAGTACAGGTTGCCACATCTACAGAGCATCACAAGTAGTCTCTAACAGTCGCGGATGCAACAGGTGCAGCGGGGCGGAGCGCTGGTTACCTCCGGCGAGACCTTGGGTACCCCGGAGCATGGGCATCCATCCAAGCTCTGATTCTTTGGAGGTGATGAGCTCCGGTGGTAGCTCTAGGGTGGCAGCGACAACTAATTTTTTTTATGAGAGTTCCTTGTACTGCGAAGTCCCTCGCAAATGCAACCTTCGGATACTATGCGTCCACGTGAAGCCAACAGAGCGCCGCATGAGTCAACTTGCAGTAGTGGACGAACGGACGGACGATCCAGCTAGTTTTATTTTCCAAACTTTTGTTGTTAGGACCGGATTTCTCAATCCGAAATCTTCTGTGTATATCAGAGCTAATTAGGGATAGCAATCGGGCATAGCGGGCATAGATAGTGCTTGCCCACACCCATGCCTGCGATCCTCATTTCTCCCCACAGGCATACCCGCGAAAGACGACGGGCGAAGAACCTCGTCCATGCTTGTTGCCCATGGGTACCCGTCACCCACAGGCATGTCCGTGTACCCACCACATAGGGTTGTCTATCTGATTTATGTTTCGGATCTAGATCTAGCTGATCTGATCTGGTATGGGAAGAAGGGAGTAAGGAATAATGACCTTGGAGGCAGTCGCAGTTCTTGGCCTCCTTGTGGACGACGTCAAGGACAGAGTTGATGAGCTCGACGCCCTCGGTGTGGTGTCCTTTGGCCCAGTTGTTGCTGGCGCCGGACTGGCCAAAGACAAAGTTGTCGGGGTGAAAGATGTGGCCATAGGGCCCAGAGCGCACTGAGTCCATGGTGTCGGGCTCGAGGTCCATGAGGACGACATGAGAGGAGGGACGGCGGTCAGGCGGGAGGACAGGGGCAGCGCCCAAGCGGGAGGAGGCCAGGTGTTGAGGAGGGGGCATGAGGAGGCCAGGCGCCTAGGCCGGGGTGACGGCCGGGCGGGAGGAGGCTGGGTGTTGAGGTGGGGGTGGCGGCTGGGCGTGAGGAGGCAGACGGGGGCGGCGGCCGGGGGAGGTGGCGGACAGGGGTGGCAGGTCGTGCGGAGGACGGGAGCTGAGGATGGGATTGGGACTGAGATGAGATTGGGGATTTAGGGTTAGGGACGGTGCTGAGGACGGGGGCCGAATGATATTAGACTTAGGTTTCGTTGGCCCCACAAGTCAGCATCAGTTGGCGGGTAAACGGGTGAGATGGGCACAGGTGGAGCTCACCCATGCCCATGCCTGTTTTCCCGATGGGTAGAGAATTGCCCCTATTTCTATGCCTGTGGGCAAAGAAAGCACCCCATGCTCGGCTCCATGAGGGCATTTGCCCGCGGGCACGAGGGTAATCAGGCACAATTACCATACCTAGTAGTAGTCCTTGGATCAATAGCTAGTGCACATAGTTACATCATTGAATATCAACACATTCTTGCAAATATAAAACTATTGTATAATATTAAACAAATAAGTAATGACTTTATAGTCGAAGCTTACCATTACCCCCTTTCAGACTAAACAACTCGAATAAACTGCAGCAAAAAAAAGATAACTTCAAGTGATTGCTCATCCAAATGCTCACATACAATCGACTGATGCTCGCAACCTAGTACTCTGGATGTCATCCGTTGTAACCACACGTGTAGAAATCGTAATTCTCCTCGACATCTTCGAAGGCTTCTGAGATTTGTTTTTAGTGTAGCATATGAGTACACGAAGTCTTTGGCAAAGACCACCTTTGGATACTGTACGTCCACGTGAAGCCAACGGCCCCGCGTTATCTGCACAACACAGTACAGGGGTGCGGGCCCGCCGCCCGCCGTCGCGCGGCTCGATTTCCTTTTGTCCCTACTCCTTGGCCGGATGCGTTTGCAACTCTGCATGTGCCTGCGCTTGGGATAAAGTTCACGTATGTTTCCCGGTGTTCGATTTTCTCCGTTAATCTCCTTGGACAAAGGAAAGATGCCATGCATGCTCTTTCATCTTTGTGGTACAGGACAACGATAATCTTTTCTTTAGCACCAACAGAGATGGATGGAAGAAGTAACCATCGTTGCTACAGACTAGAAAAAGGAAAAGTAAAAGGGATGCCATCAAATCCTTGTTCTTTATCAGATCATGGTTATCTTTAACCGTAGCAACTGAATACATTGTACACGCCAAGGATCATCTCTGAGAAAAGAGGAAAGAAGCATCAAAACTTTCTTTCAAAATCCTCTACTGATGGGTTAGATTAATTGATTTGTTGTACTTGTGTCTTTCTTTCTTCTTGGTCTTGGACAGAGGAATCAATCGTGAGGGAATAGGTAGTACTCGTCCTCTTGCAATTTGCATTTGCTACCTCGAAAATATTAATATACTCGTTACTAGCAATGTTGAAGCGCAAACGTAGTTATAACATGCTAATGTAAGTTGTGTACGCATGCAGGAATCATTCATGCGTTAGAGAAAGGGAGATGCGGATTGCTGTGGTAGCTATTGTATCTTGGAGACGGTGTCAGGTTCAAAATTTTAAATATTGCTAAATGAAAAGTATACAATTAAATTTATAAAGCTTTCTTTAAAAATTATTATTATTATCTTCCTTAGGAGATCGTAAAATGTTTGCAACAAATAAACATTTTGTTTCTGGGAAAACAATATATTTTGTTCATTTTTTGTAATATATAATTACATGGGACTGTCTAAACAGAATGTGACAATTTTCTCTGTAAAAAACCGTCATATTTTGAAAGTTTATTTACAACTCTATTATACATAAATTACAGTAAACTATTTATATAATTTTAGTTCTTGGTCACTGTAATTATTCTTGAAAGTCTTAATAACTTATATTTCCATCACATAATTCAAAAACAAAGATAAAAAAAAATATACCAACAAAATACGGCAATGTGGTGAACCCGTTATGTTCTTCACATGTACTTTGAGAGGTTGAGCAAAAACAAAGACAAAAAAAATATACCAACAAAATACGGCAATATGATGAACCCGTTATGTTCTTCACATGTACTTTAAGAGGTTGAGCAAAAACAAGCATGTGATCACCTGATTGTCTTTAAGGCGTCGACTCCTTTTAACTCCGCTCACTGATTGTCTCTACTCCCACGGCCGGTGTTACCCTTGTTCCCTTGCCGTCGACGCCTGCCATGACTTGGTCAGCTGTGGATTGCTCTGCATCACTGGGATGGGATCCGATGGAATCCCGTTTTTAGCATTTCACAACCATTAATCAAGCAAACCTTGCTCAAACAAGCACGTGATCGCCGCACGGCCATTACAATTATGGTCATGGAGTTCGACGATTGCAAAGCTTGTGGAACTACCTGGCGGCCAAGATGTATACGTACTCCTACCAACGAATGTTGCTTGTCGCAATGGGCCCGATCGAGCCGCTTGTACAATCGGCGCGAAAAGAATGCTTGCAAATCCTTGCTTCCAAAGCATTGAAACACATCGCACGAATCTAAAAGCACATCCAATGATCAGAAAAATGACAGTTTTGAGATAAAAAAACTATTAGAAGATGTATAGCAATCCCCTAATTATATATTATGCCATTTTATTTAGGCTAGAGCTTAGGGCACCCACAATGTAGCATAAACGTGGGTCCTAAGATTGATTAGGACACCTTAGGGGCGGCCTTATATATCGAAAACATTATTTTGCGGTTACCCGCATAGACCGCAACTTACAGATGAGCATGTGGCGAACAAAGAAGCAATCATCTCATCCATCCTGTGTTCTCAATGGTCGACACGTGTTAACGCTTTGCGTGCGCACTACGTGGAACACAATTGGGACAGGGGAACGCACATCGCTTGGACCCGACTCTCACCTGACTCCCTCACTTGACATCCTCTTCCTCCACTCACTCTCTCCAAATGCTCACTACTACAAAACATGCTATAGAAGACACATCATCACAGATGGTTCCTTTGGGACCGTCTGTGGTACGTCACTATCACAGATGGTTTATAACTAGAACCGTTTGTGATAATTCACAGACGGTTTATAACAAGAACCGTCTGTGATAATCCCAGACATCACAGACGGTTCTACCATCTGTGAAAAAAAACCGTCTGTGAATTATCACATATGGTTCTAGTTATAAACCGTCTGTGAAAGTTACGTATCACAAAAGGTTCTTAATACGAACCGTCTGTGATAATGCTAGCACTATAAATATCGGGTCCCGACAGACCCATTGCCCCCTAGCGCCTCTACCCCCTGACCCAATTTCGGTTTCAGCCGCCACCCCCATTATGCCACCTTAGAGAGGTGAAGGAAAGGAGGAAGCTAAAGAGAGGAAGAAGGGAGGAGAAGGTGATAAGGATTCTCGCGGGATATTTGGAATTTTCGTCGTGAGCTCCGAGGGTAACGATCTGTACAAACTCTTTATATTTGCTCTAGGTTAATCTTTAATCAATTTTATTATGTTTGGTTAATAAGAGGAGTAACGTATTTGCAGTTTATTAATCTAATTTAATACTACTAATTTGTTACGTGCATAGTTGTCAGGACCCAAAAATACAATTCTAGACCCTCTGTGTATACTACACTAGTCTAGGATCACGCTAGTGCACACAGTGGCAACATCGATGAAATATTATTTCCATATACAAAGATGACTAATAAATAGGCAAATAACAATAAATATCAGAGTAAAGACCTTAAGGTCAAAGCTTACAATTAATACCTCAGAAGGCGAATAGATCAATGAAGCTACATCGGAACGTAACGGAATAACTTCAGTGGACCCATCCATATGCCCACAAGCAATCCGCTGGGGTGCGTGACCTAGTTCTCCTCGATCCTTGTAGTAGATTTTGTTGACTGATGATGATCCGATGTAGCCTGCTCAACTGAAGAGTTTTGCATATAGCAAGTATGAGTACACAACCGTACTCGCAAGTCATACCACATAATGCAAATTATGGATGTAGGCTTATTCCAAAAGAATTGCTTCTGTGGTTCTTTTGCTGAAATGCGACATTTGCAATTGAATATGAAGAATAGATTGAAACATGAAGTAAAACAAATAAATAATATTAATTTCAACAGTTGTTTTCACAAAGACACATAGCCTAAACAAATTCTTTCACACAACCATATGACTTAAATCACACAGCTGTCCCTTCTCAATAGTTTTATGAAAATCTACCTCTCGTGTGAAATCCCCGAGCATGTCCATGACCGCGGACATGGCTATTAGAATAGATTGGTTAACACTCTGCAGAGGTTGTACACTTTACCCACAAGATGCAATCAATTGGATCGGAACTGATCACAACAAAACCTTTCAGAAACTTTATCTCAACATTGACACTCCCAGTGTGCTTTACCGCTATGCCAATCCTAACATAGTGCCTTGGCATAACACACACCGTTGGACAGGGATGCAATGAATCATCCCGCGATGTGCACCCTACCACAACGGTACACACCTCCATCCTTACACAAAGCCTAACCTACAACCTGAGTTGTCAATGCAAAGATTTCATAACTTACTAAGTTAGGCCTGTCCCATCAGGCATGTGGTTGTACGGAAGGCTCAGTTTAATGGCGCACAAAGTTAAGTACTTAATTGACCAAGACAAGACTTTCAATTTCTAGCTATGCCAGACAGATTATTATTCTCATTCACATAGTTCCACCATATCACACAGTATCCACCACTTGTCTCAGTCTAAATCCTTTTCCACCCTATTGGTTAAGTGCAACATATGCCATCCACAACGTAATAGCACACAGTACACGCTGTTTTATCACAAAGTTCCATAATCACTTAGTCAAATTTATAATTGCAACTCAGGTGATGGTGATGGCTCGTTGCATGGCTAAGCAGCTATCCGTATCTAACCAACCCATGTTCGTAATACCATAGCACCAACTCAATATGAACGAATCTAGGGTGACAAAACATTATGACATACAATAGACAAAGTGGATATAACAAATTGGATTAATAGCTAAACCCAAAAGCATTTAAATAATTACTTAAAGTAAATGCAATAATTTGAATCAAAGTAATTTTAAAAACTGGGATTCAATATGATCAAAGGTATAACTTGCCTTGCTATAGCAATGATGTTCTCATTTTATCTTCAATCTTCTACCTTCTTGATCTCTAGCTCCTTCAGACGATTCCGGGACTTCGGCGTCTAACGAGAAAGAACGCACAAACAAACAAAATTCAAAAAGACAAATAAAATAAACTCCAAACTGAAATTGAATGGTACTGGAAGGTAGATATTGAATTTATATGAATTTAGAAACTTGAATGGGTTTAATCGAATTGGATGAAGTAGATATGACTCTCTAAGATTGGAATTCACATAATACGACAATTGTGGTCTACGGAATATTCTCAGAATATTCTATTCCAAAAATATTAGAAATTAGATGAGTGTATGATAGGTGGGACCAACTGGTATTTATGGATTTCTAGAATTAAAATAATTCCAAAAATAAGGTAGAGAGAGTGACAAGTGGGGCCAATAAGATAAAAGGCTTTTCAAGAATTACATTAATTTCCAAAAATAGGATTAGGGATTGACATGTGGGCCAGTGGTCTATGGACCAGGTCCACGGAGATATGCTAGTCCATGGTGGACCAAGCTTATGGACAAGGGTTTGACCAAGAGTTGATTGACATGCAGGACCCGTATGTAAGTGAGATGAGTAGATATATGGCTTGATTTGTGTGAATGACATAAAGGGACCACACATGAGAGAGAAGGAAGAGGTTAACTAAGTCAACAGAGACCACAATAGAACCCACATTCTGTTGGAAAGAAGAAACAGAGGCATACATGCTGTTGGCAACAAAGAACAGAGAGGCGGCCGTTCTTGCGCAAGGTGGTGACGACGAACGGAGGCGAACTAACAGTGGCAAAGGGGCAAAATGGAAAGGAAACGGTGAGACGGAGATGATGACGCGGTCCAGACATCAAGATTCTGCTCCATGCGATGGCAGCGATGCGAAGAACGGCAACGACGATGGCCTCACGGGCGCGTACCACTTCGGGCGACATTCTACAAAAAGGGAGGTGAGCACAGCGTAGAACGCGACGACGCGAACTCAACGGTGGTGGAGTTGAAGGTAGGGGATCAACGGTTGTGGAGTAATTGACCGGAGAAGGACGACGTACAAGAGGCGAGAGAACGCCCGATTCTCGTTGCACGGTGGATGAAACTTGAATCTACAAGATGTGAAAAATAGGTATCGATGAGGGGCACAACATGACGTGATCGAATTTTGGAAAAACTCACCGAGAAAGCGAGGAACGCGATGAACACATTTCGGCTTTATGGCTTGACATGACCGACGGTGCTCCAGCGATCTTCGGGTGAAGGGGATGGAACCATGACGTAGAACACGACGACGCAAAGCCAACGCCGCAGACGGTTTAGCCGGGGGATGTCGGATGAAGGCGCAGTTCACCGGAGAAGGTATTCGGTTGGAGCTCGGTTTTTTGGAGATTGCGACAAAAATAGATCGATTTTGGAGGAAACAAATTTGGGGGATTGGAAGAGCAGATCAAGACAGACGTTTGGACGCGAACGGTTCGCTTTTACACGCACCGTGGAGGAAGATTTGATTTTTGAAAGGTTTGATTAGAAACGCCTATAGGTTCTGGAGACAGGAGCACTCCGTTTGGCTGGAGGTTGCAGATAAATAGTAAATCATGATTTACTGTAGCACATGACAGGAGATGAATTTTCGGAATTAAAATAAAAAGGCCAAAAATTAAGGAGATCAAATAAATAGCAAACAAATCTGAAAAAATTCAGAAAATACCCAAAAATTCCTTGAAACACAAGGAAGCCAAATAACATAGGTTTTTATTTAATTAATGTTTAGATTAGTCAAATTAAATATTTTGAATTTAGGAAAATTCCAATTAAGCTTCGTTAATTCAAATAAAATTGGTGAATTTTTCCCGGGACCTAAACTACTCAAAAGATTTTTGAAAAGCCAAATTTTGGGATGTTACAATAGTGTAGATGGACCGGAACTGGATGTACGGTGCGAACCATGTGAGTCAAGAGTACATTAATGGCGTGTTTGCTTTTAAAAGAGCCGTCAAGCATGATATGTTGAAAAGGGGGATAGAATTTATGTACTGTCCATGCATTGATTGCGGTAATCTGAAGATGTTTAACAACTGGGCGCAGATCGAAGGACACTTGATTTGAAGGGGTTTTAAAAAATGGTATACATGTTGGACCAGTTATGGTGAAGAGTAGATTATACAGGAAGTTAATAATGACTATATCGCCGAGGAAGTCAACAATATGCCAGATGTGGACTGTGCTTTTGATGAGGATAGGTCACACGATGACAATCTGGATCAGATGCTACGCGATGCAGAAGGAAACTACAGTAAGAGAGAGTTTTTGTAAATTCGAGCGCTTAATAGAGGACTCGGGGAAACCTTTGTTCCCTAGCTCCAAGCTGGAATATACAAGGTTGTCAACTGTGCTTGAACTGTTAAAATTGAAGGCAAGCAATGGTTGGTCCGATTAGAGTTTTACAACGTTGTTAGGACTCCTAGCGGACATCCTTCCAGAGGGAAACGTGTTGCCCAGCATCACCTACCAAGCCAAGAAGGTTCTTTCTCCATTGACAATGGAAGTAGAAAGAATACATGCATGTCCGAACGATTGTATTCTCTACCGTAAAAAGTATGCAGACATGCATGTATGTCCCGTGTGCAAAGCATCCTGATACAAGCGTAAGAATACTGCTAAGGTGAAGCAAGGACCTCCTACTAAGATGTTATGGTATCTGCCTGTTATCCCATGTTTGAAGCGTTTATTTGAGAAGGAGGCAAGATTGCTACGTTGGCACTCGGAGGAGCATAAGAAAGATGGAAAGCTAAGACACCCTGCTGATTCTGTCTAGTGGAGAAACTTCGATCGAAGCTTCAAAGAGTTCGGTACGGAACCAAGGAACATAAGGTTAGGGTTGAGTACAGATGGAATGAATCCTTTCCGTAACATGAGCAGTGACACAGCACGTGGCCCGTGAATCTATGTATATACAACCTTCCTCCTTGGCTGTGTATGAACTAGAAGTACATTTTGATGTCACTACTTATCCAAGGACCGAAGCAACCTGGGAACGATATTGATATGTACCTAGCACTATTACTGGAAGATCTTGTGACACTGTGGAACGAAGGGGTACAAGTATGGGATGCGTACAAACGAGAGAACTTCTCTTTACATGCCATGTTGTTCTGCACCATCAATAGTTTTTCTGCCCTTGGTAACCAGTCGGGGTTCAGTACAAAAGGAGCCAAAGCCTGTCCGCACTGCTTAGATGGTACGGAGAGTGTATGGCTAAACAACTCGTGCGAAATTGTGTATATGTGTCACCGTAGGTTCCTTCCCAGATTCACCCATATCGTAAGATGAAAAAACAATTCGACGGGAATAAGGAGGACATTCACTCCAAGGGCTTTTAGAGGAAAGAGGTCTATGATATGGTTAAGGATATCGATGTTGTGTTTGAAAAGAGACGTAAATTAAGGACTCGTCAAAAGAACATTTGGAAGAAGCGATCAATTTTTTAGAACTTGCCTTATTGGGAGTACTTAGAAGTTCGTCACTGCATCGACGTCATGCACGTAAAAAAGAATGTATGTGATAGCTTGATTGGTCTCTTATTGAACATCAGTGGTAAAACAAAGGATGGTATTTACGCACAGCGTGACTTGGTTGATATGAATATAAGGACCGAGTTAGCACCAAAAGAGACCGATAAAAGACGAACGTACCTTCCTCCAACTTGCTACACTCTGTCCAAGGCCAAGAGAAATGAATCGCGCGAGCGTGCATGGTGTGAAAGTTCGTCGGTTACTCAAAGATTAAGAAACTTGTTTCTATGGAATATTTGAAATTAATTAGTATGAAGTCTCATGATTGTCATATGTTGATAACATAAATGCTTCCTGTTGCAATTAGGAGTATCTTGCTGAACAAGGTCCGAGTGGCAATATTGAGGCTGTGTTATTTCTTTAACTCAATTGCTCAGAAGGTCATCGATCCCGAAGGACTAGATGCTCTGCAGGGCGAGGTGGTGATGACTCTATGTCATCTTAAGATGTATTCCCTCCATCTTTTTTTGATATCATGGTCTATCTCATTGTTCACCTTGTGAAAGAGATAAAGATATGCGGCCCTGTGTTCCTACGTCATATGTACCTATTCAAGAGGTACATAGGAATTCTCAAGTCATACGTACGAAATCGATCTCGATCGGAGGGTAGCATCATCGAAGGTTATGCAACCGAAGAGGTCATTGAGTTCTGCGTCGACTACATGGCTCAGGTGGAACCGATAGGTGTGCCTCTATATCGTTATAAGGGGAGACTGGGGGGTATCGGGACCATCGGAAGGAAATCAACCACTTCCGATCGGGATACGTACGTTCAAGCCCATTTCACGGTCTTGCAACACATGACCCAAGTGTCCCCGTACATCGACGAGCACAAAGACATGGTACGCCAATAGAATTCAGACTGGTCGGAGGTTTGGATCACGAGAGAGCACAACTGTCGGTTCAACGAATGGTTAAAGGTGCGATTCACTAGGAGGTAATCAAGTGACGTTACGCTGCTATGGTTGGCAAAAGGTCCAGAATTTACAATTGTGACATAGCAAGGATACGACATAAATGGGTACATATTTTATACGACAGCTCAGGATAGGAAGAGTACAGTCAAGAACAGTGGTGTCCGCATAGATGCATTTCACGAGCAGTTCAATACCGCTGGGCCACGTGGGTTGAACTCCTATTATCGGTTCGTAGAGGAGATTTGAGAGCTCGACTACATACTTTTCAAGATCCCTCTATTTCGATGCTATTGGGTTAAACTTTCGTAGGGTGTGAAGGTTGATAAGTACGGCGTCACTACTGTGGAACTCAAACGTGTCGGATACAAGGATCGAACCATTCGTACTTGCTAAGCAAGTTGTTCAAGTTTTTATGTAACGGACCGGAAAATAAGAATCACCACGTAGTTCTTCATGGAAAAGAAGGATTGTCGGAGTTGAGAATGTCGTGGATGAGGAAGAGTATAATCAATTTGACGAGTTGCCTCCTTTCGGAGTCGGCATCAGGCTCGAGGAAGAACCCAGTGAGGAAGCTAGCTATATTGTGTGTCGAACATCATGAAGGGCTATATTTTAAATAAGAATTTATTTCATAACATGAGACATGCCAATGTGGAATTGTCATGTGTGAATTTATTCCATTGTAATTTATTGCACTTGGAAAATCTCAATCACAATATTAAACCTTAACCTAATGCAACTCCCCAAAAGAAAACAAAAATAAAAACTTATGATCATCATCCGAACCAATTTATTCAAATACTAGAATAATTATCATGAATTAATATAATTTTTACCAAATGTTTGGAACTATATTTCACCTACGTAAAATGTAAACTTAATATAATGACCTATTCTAGGTTTGAATATAAACTATACAAATTAAATCATGAAAAGTAAGGTTTAAGATTTTTATGAATACTAGACCTTCCGAGGAAGCCCTATGAATTATTTCAAGATTTTACAAAATTTATTTCTATTTTTAAGACCTAGGTCAAAGTGGTAGTTTAGTTTTAAATCTCGGTCAACCCTAATTAGACTTAGATCAAGCCATTCAGACCGTCGATATAGATCGCACGATCCACACGGGCCGCACGCTCGTAGTTCGAAAGGCACTCACGCGCCCAACCGCTCGATTTTAAATCAACCGCCCGGATCAAGCGGAAACGCTCGGACCATCCGAATGCGCAACGATTATGGACCGTTAGATCTCAATCGAGCCACCCAAACATAAGGTCCGAACGTTGCTGTCATAGACGGTTCTATATCGAACCATCTATGATATGTACCACATCACGCATGCTTCTTTTATGGAACCGCTCGCGATTACTTATCATACATGGTTCCATTATAGAACCATCGTGATATGCTTTATTAGGCAGAACCGCTAGGTTTTGTGCTCTTACTCGCCACCGCCTCTTACTCGCCCGCTCACCTCCCCACCCTGGCCATTGCCGCCTTGACGCCACCACCCAAGGTACACCTCCTCCGGTCCTGCGCTGGTGGCTCCAATGCCTCCGTCCTCGTCGTGCCGACTCAGCGCCTCCGGCCGGTCCTCGCCGCCGGCCCAACGCCTCCTCCGGTCCTCGTGCCGGCCCAACGCCTCCGGCCCTCCTCGCGCCGATGACTTGGCCTCCTCCACGCCGGCCATGCCGCTAAGCCTCCTCCACGCCGCAGCCACTCCACTAGGTTTTCTAGGACATCATCCTTGTGACGTGCCTAGTCTGTTTATCTTCTTGGTGGTTTCGAGTACTATCGTCTCGTGAGTGTCTCTGTATTCATGTATTATGTATCACTTTGAATATATATATATATATATATATATATGCTGTACTAGTTCAATTCTGAAATTGATTTGTTAGTTTTGGGAGATATATTGCAAAGTGACTTTTGAGTGATCTGTTGAAACTGCTCTGTGATAATAATTGTCATAAATGGAATTAGAGAGTGAGGAAGATGTCAGAGTCTGAATATGCAGTGGTTTTTCCTTCTAAAGAATTGCTAGAGACCTGGTCTAAAACTAGAAGAGTTGAATTGGCACTTCATTTCATCAAGGCCAAGATAGAAAAGTCCAACATGGACCCTGATGCTTCTTTAGTCCTTTCAGCAGCTTGGATTAAAGTCTCTGTATCCCCGTCCCTAGAAAGTCTGCAGAGATTGTGAAAGAGATAGTCGGTACTATAGGGAACTCAGAGAAGTGGATGAGATCACCTTGATAAGAGTCGACCCAATCGTGGTGAAAATTCTCAACAGGGATCCTTTATCTATCAATTGCTATGTTGAAGTGTTTATTAACTCAGTGGGTTATGAGATTAAATTTGAGTCAGAAGGAGGGTGAGGAAGAAAGGAGCTTCTGTTTGTGATCATTTTAATAAATCCTATGCTCGTAGAAAAGATGAAGATGATGAAGACGATGAGGCTGATTCTCATGGCAATGATTACATAACTGAGTGGGAGAAGTTGACAGAGAAGTTTGGTGGGGAGCCACAATCTAAGGTTGACCAGAAAAGTGGGGATGGATCCAATCAGAACAGATCTAAGAAGCAATTTGCGATGGAGTCGGAGGAAGAGGAGATAAGTTCTGGATCAGTGGTTAGGGAGGGTCAGATCACTCCTTTCTTACAGGATAATGCTTTGGTTGTGAGGCCTTTAGCTTATAGCTTCCCTAAAGATAGGGAGCAGTGGGGGAGGGCTTAGAACAGTTGGATCATATCCCTAGTGCGAGTGGGGATTCGGTAAGAAAGAAGCATTGTGGAGCGACCTTGAGGAGGATTTTACTCACATTGTCCTTCTAATGCTATAGTAGTTCACACTAAGACAGGTCCTACCTACATGCAAGTAGCTTTGAGGCCTTGTCTTCAACCTCCGATGAAGGTTTGGATTCAATGGAGAAGCAACATTTAGAGCAACAGCACTTTTAAGGCGAGAGAGATTCAATCTCAAGATCAATCAAAAAGTTGTCAGTAGCAAATGACATGGTGGATTTAGGAATTACAAAAGAGGTAAAAGATGAGGTGAGGTTTAACATAGGGGTGAATAGTCAAAATAGGGAAGAAGATAGAGCTCAGACTTCAAATTAGGGGCCTGGCAGAGGATTGGATACCATCAAAGAGACGAGGAGGTAGGAACAAATTTAAAGAACCTCAGGTAGCAACCAGGAAAAGTACACGTATTCAAGATCAAGGAATGCCTATGCAGGAGAAAGCAACAATGCTGAAATCCATTCAGAACTTGGAAACCCAAGGTAAATCTAATCCTTTTACTATTCGTAATGATGCTTCTTGTAGTTATTTAGAGAATGTTGCTTCCTCTTATGGATCATTTTGGGATCTCATGTTGAGTCCCCACCGAGGTGATTTCTACTTTCAAGGCTAGTGAACTAGCTAGAGCCGCCATTGCCAAAGGAGAGCTGGAGTTATTAAATAAAAATGAAAAAGACAGAAAATAATTTGGATGCTAAAAAAGGGGTGGAATCGAAAGAGGATAATGTGTTGACAGCTGTTGATAATGAAACAAGGGGTGCTGTGGGGTTTAAAATGAAGAAGCAAGTTAGGGGAAAGCTTAATGCAGGTAGAACTTCTCATAAGAAAAGTTATACTTGAAGATTCTTTTTGGAATATTAGAGGCCTGGGTAATTCAACCAAGAGAGGTCAGCTTAAAGAACTGATCCACAAAGAGAGATTTGATGCGGTGGGGGTGCATGAGACTATTATGTGTAGGAGACTATTATGTCTGACTTCACTGAAAGAGAGCTTAAAACTTTATCTGGTAATGGTGACTTTGGATGGAGTTGGATGCCTGCTCATGGTCACTCGGGGGGTATTTTGCTGGGGGTGAGGAATGATTTTCTGGAAATTGAAGGGAATGATCTAGGTAGATTCTTTGTTAGCATGATGGTAAGACATAAGCAGAATAACTTTAGGTGGGAATTGGTGACAGTTTATGGCCCAGCAAATCATGATTTATCTCAATAGTTTTTAGAGGAGCTTCACAGAAAGTGTCAGCAGTCTCTGTTGCCTCTGGTTCTAGGGGAGATTTCAATTTAATTAGAAAAGGTGAGGACAAAAGCTCACTGGTATCAATTATATCTGATGGATAAGTTCAATGATTTTATTGACGATAACAAATTATTGGAGGTAAAGAGGAGTGGCCCTAAGTACACTTGGATTAATAAACAAGTTAACCATGTTATGGTCAACTTGGATAGGATCTTGGTTTCTACCGCTTGGGAAGCTAATTATCCTCTTTGTTTTTCTTCTAGTTTGACTAGAATAGGATCTAATCATACTCCTATCATTCTTTTCTAGGTGGAAAGCACAGCTCCTAAAGGAAGATTTTAGTTTGAAAAAAAGGTGGTTATGCCAGGAGAATTTCAGATATCTTGTTATGATTAAATGGGAGGAGATCAGTAGGAGAGCTCCTGATTAGTGCTACTCTATGGACAAATGGAATGAGAGTTTGGCATCTCTTAGACAATTTCTAAGAGGATGGGGTGAAAATTTGAATGGAGATTACATTAGAAAAAAGAAGCTTATTTTGGATGATCTAAATAGGCTGGATAGGAAAATAGAAAATCAGACTATGTTGGTGAGGATTTGGACTCGCAGATATAAGGCTGAGAGGGATCTGAAAAAGATTTATGATATGGAGGAAATATTTTGGCAGCAGAGGGGTAATGTGAAGTGGTTACTTCAAGGGGATGCTAATACTAGATTCTTTCATAGTTATGCAAATGGTAGAAGGAGAAAGAATTTGATTTTTGGTCTCGATAATGGTGAAGAGCATTTAACTTCCGAGAAAGCATTAGAGAATATATTTACTGTGTATTATAAAGCTTTGTTTGGGCAAGAATATAGCGGCATGCATAATGGCTTCTAATTTCTAGAGGAAAGATTTTATGGTTACTGAGGAGGATAATGATTGCCTTATTCAACCTTTCTCTGAGCAGGAGGTTTTTAGCATTATTAAGGGTTTGCTTGCTGATTCTGCTCCTGGCCCAGATAGTTTTCCCACTTTTTTTTATAAAACTTCTGGGAGACTTTGAAGAAAGTGTACATGGAACTGGTCACAGACTTCTATCAGGGGAATTTGGATTTAAAAAGATTAAACTTTGGGGTGATTACTTTGATTCCTAAAATCAAGGATGCTGCTTCTATTAAGCAATTTCGTCCTATCTGTCTGATTAATGTGAGTTTCAAAATCATCACCAAGATCTTGGCTGTGAGGCTGGGGAAGATTGCTGACAGGATTATCCATAAAAGTCAAACTGCTTTTATTAAAAATAGAAATATCTTGGATGGAGTAGTTTCTCTTCATGAGGTCCTTCATGAGTTGAGAATTTTCAAAAGGAAAGGGGTTATTCTTAAACTGGACTATGAGAAAGCATATGATAAGATTCAATGGGGTTTTTTTGGAAAGTGTTATGAAAGGCAATGTAACACCCCGGCCCAACCCTAAGCTCGGAATGCCACTAACTACACTAACTATCAATTTTAACATCATTTTATAATAAATTACAGCAAGCGTATCACAATAAAACCCGTCCACGGGTCACAATAATATAAGCATAATGATATGACAACCAAAGATAATTTACTCCTAGACGCATAACAAGGTAATAAACCAAGATTAACGCAAACCAATCGATTAAGTCTATTGGATGAATAATCAACTCTAACTTATCATCTAAGGTTATTCAACACCATCATGCTCATGCCCATATGCATCTCATCACCGATACCAGATAGCGAGTGTTCACCGTCGATGAACCACTCTATCCTTCACTCCGTGAAGTCCCCACCAAGTAGGATTTTATCTAGAGCACTCTGGACTAGTCATGTATCTTTCTCACCGACCTCACCAGACTAGTTACATGACTTTCTCACCGACCTGGCTCGTGCAATTCTTGTCATGATGAATGTAAATGATGCAACATCTTTAATTATTCATCAACATAATCCATCTCATTAACTCAATATCTCATTCTCATTAACGCAATATCATAATCTCATTCAATCCATGTCACAATACCATGTATAAGAATAAGCTTAACAAAAGCATAATAAATAGCATGATAAGTAATATCAATGACAATGGCGAACAATCTATTGTTCACCACTCTACCATGTACTTGCCTTTAGTGTTGCGATGCGTTAGGAGGCAAAGACGATGCCGCTAACCTCGAAGCCTCACCTCCTACACCATTAGATTACTCAATAAGAACCACGACATCAAGACACTACTGCAGCACATACCCCAAAACCCAACGTTTAAATTACATTCTTTACTCGAATTGAACTAGAATCTAGCAGAAGTCAGAAGGACAGCAGTAGTAAAAGTAACATAACTTTTGCGCTGAAATTCATAAAAATGCAAACTCAGGCTTGTTTGAAAGTTAATGAAATTATCTACAACAATCTAGTTGGTGGAAATCCCGAATTCTATATACATCTAACTCCAAAAGATAGATGAAGACCGTCTGTCAGAACTATTCGACAAAACTGGGCAGTAGCACGAAAACAGCCATAACTTCTAATTGGCTAAACCAAACTTAGCGTTCTTTATCAATATCGAAAGCTAAGACCAAGGCCTACAATAACCTAATTTGGTGAAAACCCTGAATCTTCCATTAACACAATTATATTTTAAAAGACAACTTGACAGTTCATTCTCGTCAATATTCTGGACAGCAGAGATGAAAACTATCATAACTTTTGATCCGTATGTCGGAATTAAGTGATCTTGACGGCCACTGAAAGCTAAGAACATTATATAAATATCTCTAGGAGAAGAAATCCTCTAATTCGGCTTCTAAAAACCCGAAAACAGTCGTACAACCTTCTGGACAGAATTGAATCTCTAACCGTAGCAAATCGAACCAATCAATTCTAAGTGAATTCACATCTACTACTAATCAAACAACGAAGATCGACACCCGTTACCCTTCAAGCACCCACGAATACGATGGAGAAACCCCACGAAGACCATCTCTCCTCTTATCCTCCTCTTCTCTTCTTTCCTTCTTCCTTCCTCTAGTTGATCTTCCTCTTCCTGGCCGGCAGTAGTGGAGAGGCAGTGCTACCGCACTCGCCGTTCTACAGTGCAGCGAGTGCTGCAAAGTTGCTCGTGCGGTGCAAAGGTGCATACAAAGAAAAACTGCTAGGGTTTGTACCTCTTAAGCCCCTTCCCACTTGGGCTAAAGAGCTATGGGCGAAGGCCCAAGTTGTAATACTCTCCCAAATTCTGAATTTTCCTTTCTAATTATATTTAATTTCAGTATTAATCATTTATTTGTTGTATGTTTAAACGGATATTACAGCAAAGACTTTTCTAAAACTTGGATTGAGTGGGTGATGAGTTCAATTAGGGGGGGGGGCAAAGTTTGGGTAGTAGAGTAGCAGACAAAATTATTGATAAAATGAAGAAGAGGCTTGACAGTTGGAAGAACAATATACTTTCATCTGCGGGGAGATTGGTCCTTACTAATAGCTGTCTTAGTAGTCAGCCTATCTATACCATGGGGTTTTATAATTTGAATGAGGAGATTCAGCATAAGATGGATGCTATCAGGTCTAGGTTTTTTTTGGAGAGGGGCAAGTGATCGATTCAGATACCATATGGTCAAGTGGGGAGCTGTGTGCATACCTAAGGAGTTTGGTGGTTTAGGAGTGATTAACACTGCATCGTTGAATAATTGTCTTATCTCAGAAATGGTTTTGAAGTGAGTAAAGCAAAGGATGAAATCGGTTTAGGATCCTAAAAGCTAAGTATTTTCCTGAGGGGGATTATAGAACTTCTATTCCTACCAAAAGCTCACAATTTTGGAAATCTATACATAGGGTTCAACATTTGTTTAACAAGTGGGGTGTCCTTCCAGTGGGGATGGGAAAACACTTCTTCTCGGCATGATGTTTGGGTTGATGATCGCCTCTTAAGATTAGTTTTCCTCGGTTATATAATATATGTTCCGACTGATGTTAAAGTTGCTGATTGTGTGGTGAATGGAACCCGGCATATCCATTTTGTTAGAAATTTTAGGAAAGAAGAAGAAAGACAATGGGTAAATCTAAAAGACAGTTGGATGGGGTGGATCCGAGTGGGGAGAGAGATAAAATGATTTGGAGTTTAGACAGAAGGGTCATTCATCGTGAAACCTTGTACCAAAGATGTGTCTTTTGGTGGGGTCATTGATGTTAGAATGAAAAGCTTTGGTCTAGTTCAATTCCCTCAAAGTTAAAATTTTCTTATGGCAAACTTATCATAATAGAATTCCAACCATGATCAGCTTGTCTCTAGAAAGTGGAAAGGGATGTGAATTGTATCCTTTGTGGGGTGAGGAGGATGCGAGACATGTTCTTTCCAGATGTTCTTGCTAAGTTTGCTTGTTCTTGTTGTAGGGAAGCTTTTGGTTGGAGTAATTGCCCGACTCTGGAAGATTTTCATCTAAATTGGTTAGATTGGATGGGTATTAATAACTACAATATCTACTTAATTAGTTTTGCACTATGGTTTGGATACTTTGGAAAACCGTGAATAAGATGGCGATAGAGAGAATTTTACCTAAGCGCCATCCGGTTGTGTTCCATTTATGTCCCGCTTGCAAGACCGAGGACGGTGATCGAAAGAGGATCGACAAAGGTCGGATGAAATCTTATCGACGCTGAAGGTTTGGATGAAAAGATTTTGCCTTTTGAATAGGTAGTTGCTTTTGTAGTAGGGTGCTCTCTAAAACTTGTAATCGACTTTTGTCGCTACATGATTGAGCTTTTGGTGCTACCGCAATCCTAGTTTGTTATCCTTTTGGTTGTATGAACTCTATATTTTGCTTTCTATAAAAGCAGGAGTTTCTTCCTCTCACAAAATAATAATAATAATTGTCATAAACTGAAATTGGTGTAATAGCATATTCAGATTTGACATCTATATGTTAGCTGATTATTATTGCTGTTTATGAGAAATAATTTGACAACTTAGTAAAGCATTCTTAAGAGCTCAAAATCTGAATTTTGTTGTCATATTCAATTAATGAAGAGTTTAGACTAAAAAGGTTGAGATGACAAAGATTAATTCTTTTACATCTCATCTTTTGAGAGCACTTAATAACATCATATTTCTGAGCTATATGATGATTTCTTTCATATACATGTGGTATATGTTTAGCTTTTCATTCAGTTTAAATGGTTTGGAGGATTTACATTTACATATGTTGATTTGGTCATTTAAATGATGGTGGATTAATGCTTTAATGTCTTATGATTATGCTGAAATTAATTTTGATTATTTGCTAAAATCGCATTTCTTACAACAGTTCGGTTGATTATGATTTGGTCATTTAAATGCTGGTGGATTAAGAGCTCATAGTCTAAATATTAGTTGTTTGATTCAATTTGTGAAGTATATTAGGCTTTAGGGTTGTGATGACAATGACCATGTCCTGTGAAACTAGCCTTCTGAGAGCACTCTTTATCTTCAAGACTCTGAGCTTTAGGCTGAGCATTTTATTCATCTTAAATGACTTGATGAAACTTCATATGTATAGATAGCAAGTAAGCTAGATGGCGTCCGCACTGTCTTCGCCACCTTCATCGATGTTGCCGAATGCGTCTGGATCTCCGAGCAAAGTCGTACATACGCGAGCAGGCAGAGGAATATAAAAAATGCCTGCGGGCCGAATGACCATCATAGAGTCGGTGACGGTGGGGTCCTTGCGAGTCCCAAGAAAGAAGCAGCGAGATTTCGGACCATCTGTGGGATACTTGTAAGGGAACGGGTCCCCATCACCACACTAAGCTGGGACACTCTATTGGATGTTCGGAGAGGCGAGCTGTGGACAGAAATTTCAAACTCGTTCATTATCCCAGAAGCAGACAAGGCACACGTGGAACGACATGCGTTGCTCGCGATGGGACACGCGTGGAGGACCTTCAAGACCACGCTTGTCACGAAGTATGTGAACACGGGTCGGACGCCCTTCACAAAGTATAAATTCTTGTTGCGGGATATATGAGACACCTTTGTGCAAATAAAGATGACGACCAAATTTCAGGAGCAAAGTGCGGCGCACAAGGCTCTCTAGGCACAAAACACTCACCCCCATAGACTCGGCACTGCTGGGTACACGGGTAAAACCGTGCAATGGGCGACGGAGGACGAGAACGCAAACACGCCATTTGCTGAGATCACAAATGAGCGCACTAATTCCAAGTTAAGAGCGAGGGCATCTGCCACGTCTTCGGGCGACATCTCTTTCAAAAACAAAGGCAGTGTCCCAATGTCTCGTAAATATGTCGAACTACGTAGTTGTTAATAAGTCCATAACTTCATACTGTCTATAATAACATGATGACCTCTTGCAGCATGCATTGATTTCCGCATCTTCCCAAGGCTCCTTCGAAGCAAACAGGGAGAAGGATATACTATCGGAGGCCCTGGGAAACAAGGAGCACTTGGGTCGCACGCAAGGCAAGGGGGTTTACGTATCTTGGAGGGATGGATTCGCAGACGACTACTACATGTATAGGAGTAGGAAGAGATCCAAGGTCGAGTAAGACAACTGGTTGGAACAGATGCAAGGACAGATAGCAAGATTGCAGGATCAACTGAATCAAGTACTCGTCAACTAGTCGCAAGCCGCCCCCGTTGTTTTGGGAGCTAGTCCTCCTCAACATCGGACTAGCGTCGCATCTACGCAAAATTCTGAACATGACGACGTCCAATTACCTCTCGATGACATCAAGGTAATGTACATCTCTGGAATGCTCCAAAAGATAGATCTATAGGATGCCTTAGCTAATTGCATATCGTTTTGTAGGAGGCGACGCCTGCATGCTCTATTTTTGCAAAGGCCATCAAAAAACAAGAAGATTGTGCATTCTACATTTGCCATCATATCCAAAGAAATCATGAGTGCTAAGTTGAAGGGTCCCGAGGTTGGTGGTCAATCTCGCAATAAGTATTTCCTAATTATAAATTTAAATATATATGCTTACTACTTTACTCTTGCTAGCTTTATGTGGCTTGAACATAGATTTAGATTCATTCGTTATGAGAGAGATCTCTGAGGTTCGAGGAAGCTCAAGGCTTTCATCAAGACGCAGATCATTAACACCAATGGAGAGTTTCACTACTCCGTCAACACCACCGAATGACCTTCAAACAATTGATTCAATTGTAATTCACTTTGAATAGTTGTAATTCAATTGTAACTCTAGCGACAATACTTGATACATATTCTTTTGTAAGTGATTTTGAGTTGTAAATGATCACTTTGAGTTGTCAACGATTGATTCATCTATGATGTATCTATTTTCTGCCTGCTTGTTGTCAGAGGGCATGGCTAGCAATTCCTGAGGCTAACTGAAAATCAAAAAAAAAAGAGTTAGGTTTAAAGAACTATCACAGATGGTTTGATTGTTAAACCGTCTGTGATATGTGGGATATCATAGGCGGTTCTAGTCACAGACGGTTCTAGTTACCAACCGCCTATGATATCATACATATCATAGACAGTTGGTAACTAGAACCATCTGTGATATCCCACATATCACAGATGGTTGAACGATCAAACCGTATGTGTTGTGACTTATCACAGACGGTTCAAAAATCGTCTGTGATAACCGCTTGTTATCACAGACGTAAAAACACAGACGGTTGGAAAACCATCTGTGATGACGGTTCTGAACCGTCTGTGATGAGATTTTCTGTAGTAGTGGCTCACTCACCGTTGTTGCCCGTGGAGTCGTAGGTCATCGGGAGCTCACGTGCTGCCATTACCGTCGTCCAAGGGAGTCGTGTGCCTCACAGGGAGCTCTTGCTTACCGCACCTAGGGCTCGTACGCCGTCGCCGAGAACCCAGGAGGGGGAAGGTAACCCTAAACCCTAACCCTAATTTTGACATTTTTTTCGAGTTGAATTTATTTTGAAATCCAGTTGAAAATCCCCAACTAGAGTTGAAATTACTCGGATTCAATGTGAATCTTCCTGATTTGAAAGTTTTTTGTGTGGAATATTTTCCTGAATTGAATGGTCTGAAATTGAAACATCCCAATTTGAGATGTTTTCGAGTTGAAATTTCCCCACGTTGAAAGTTTCTGACTTGAAGATTTCCAGTTAGAAACTTTCCGATTTGACAATTTTTTGATCAGAAAATTCTGATTTTTTGAAAGTTCTTGAGAGGAGGATTTGAGTGAAGAGAGGAAGAAGATGGTGGGAGGAGCCGCTGACTGGGAAGTCCAAAAGTGGCATTGTTGGGTAGGGCGTTTGTGTGCCACATGTCGCATCCGCAAGTTGCATTCCTTGTGGACGCCCTCAAATTAGAAGCCCTCCTTATATACTGTGGAGGTTGGCTCTTAGGGAAAAATGAAGGGCCAGCTCCTAAGTTTAAGGCTATGTCTCAAGAAATATTTTATAAAAAGAGAGGGGCGAGAGTGAGGGGAGAGGGGATGAGTGGATCCCACCTTATTAGCTCATTAGGTTTTGTGAGTTGAAACAATCTATTATCTTATTAAAGCAGAGTCAAAGAAGCCACCACGTTCGCTCTCAAGGACTAGAAATTTCCAAGTTAATCAGTAGAAAAAGATAAAGATCTACACCGTCGATCGTGGTGGGTCCAGATTATAACGGTTTATATTAAAAAAAAGAGTCAATGCCAAGTACAATAAAACTAAAATTCAGAATAAAAATAAAATAAAATCAACAATTTGATTTCTATACGAATTCCTAAGTAAAAGAGTCCATATAAAGTATAATATAACTGAAATTTGGAGTAAAAATAAAATAAATTAGCAATTTGATTTCCATACGAATTCCTAAGTAAAATCCCTAAATAATTATAATTCAGAATAAAAATAAATGATAATTCGAAATTAGATTTGTATACAAAACCCAACAAAAAAACCCAAAAATTCGGATAAAATAAAATAAAATTAGCAATTTGATTTTGATACAAATACCAATAATTATAATTCGAATAAAACTAAACAATAATCAGAATTATATTTGTATACAAATTCCAACAAAAAATAACTAAACTTTGGAATAAAAATAAAATAAAACTAGCAATTTGATTTCGATACAAATTCCAAAGTGAAATCCCTAAATAATTGTAATTCATAATAAATATTAAAGGAAAATTAGCAATTGAATTCGGATATGAATTCCAGAAAAAATAACTAAAATTTGGAATAAAAATAAAATAAAATATGCCATTTGATTTCTATATGAATTCCAAAGTAAAATCCCTAAATAACTCAAGTTCAGAATAAATTAAACAATTTGATTTGTATACAAACTGCAATAAAAATAACTAAAATATTGATTAAAAATAAAAGTTATAATGGGATGGCTTGAATGGTGTCTGTGCACATTTTCTCTCAAGGTCATGTGTTTCTATAATTTCTTCCTATAGAATAAAAATAAAAATAAATAAAATTTTGATTATAAAATACAAGTTATAGCGAGTATAGCACTAATAGTATCTGAGGAGACCACGAAAGAGTGCAATGGCATCAATTCGCCCAAAGAAGAAGATATTGACTCATGGTGATGAGGACATGACCCTATAGATACAACCATATTTGGTATGCTTGTTGTTCAAATTACAAGAGCTCAGACGTTTCACTTAAATTATCGGTGAGCTCATTTTTAGGAGTGCCTTTATATTATATGAACTATATGATGCTAACTAATGATGAATATATATATATATATATATATATATATATATATATATATATATATATATATATATATATGTGTGTGTGTGTGTGTGTGTGTGTGTGTGTACAACAACACCACGTCACTTTTTGGAGCTCCACGTGCATAACTTTCACATAACGAGTCCGTTGGAGCTCCACGAGTACTAGATGGAAAGCTTATCTCGTCCTCTTTCCAACGGATTCGACCCCACCTTCAGATTCACTGTTTACACATCACAATAATCCAAAGAAGGTGCTGCGTCACCTGTTTGGTCTAAATTGGGCATTGTAATGCTTGGGCCCAAGGGGAAGACGTCCCCTCTCTTGGCCTGTACTGTTCACTGTCGTACTGTTCACATGAACAATATCATAAATAGTACTGCCCCCTGTCTCTTAGCTATGTGCGGCTTCCCCCTATTTAAGGAGGCCACACCCCTCTAGTTTCCTTGGATTTTGTTTAGTTAATAGTTAGCTCCATTGCAACTTTATGTATTGGCTTGTGTCGATTATACCAACCATAATACCGCTTCAGAATCCCAACTTTATCAAATATTTTAATTCTATTTGCAATTTTAGATTGCTTATTATCTTGTTCTTTCGTGTTTTTTGATTGCATGCGGGATAAATAGACCTTCGTGGTCAGGTCGATCGTGTTTCTAGTAAGGTCGATAACAATCACGGAGTTGGTTCAGCGATTGCGGGCGTATTGGTCATGTGCGATTGGTAGCCGAATCGTAAGAGTCGTCTCCACCCAAATCGAGTTATCTTTCTCACCGAAAGATCGGGACACCCATTGTCCCATCACACGGGGAAGCGAAGACCTCAGTGTGGCGACGACAAGGACGAGGATAATACCGTGCTACTCGCCAGAGTTATATAAGAGAAAGTTCAGTGTTGAAGGAGCGAAGGACCGTGATGAAAAGTGGAGAGCGTCCGTGTTGTTGAAGAAGTTAGTGGTCAAAGAAGCTCGATGACGGGGAAGCCCTAGCATAGAGTAAATAAAACTTTGACGAGCTATGGATGATATGGGGCCATCGGGTAGCTAGGACTACGCCATCACTGGTGAGGAATATGTCATCATCGGCGATGTTGAAAAAAAATCTCCATATCGTTAGACAACGACTAAAACAGACATGCCAATATTAGTGAATATGGGAGGTCGCCGTGGTTAGTGAGGAAGGCACAACGTTGGGTTGACCAACGCCGAAGAGGAGGAGCGACCGACACAAGAGAAGAGGATGTCAAGCATGTATAACATAATGCATGCGTATGTACATGCATGTATCCGTACAAATAAAAGCGCAGACGTATAGAGGAAAAGGAATAAGAAACTTGGAGTACAAATGACACAGCCATAGAGAATATGCTCGGGTCATCGGAGAGAGTATCCCCAGTTGAGATTGGCAACAACTGCATGTGTATGCATGTTGATGTCGCTATGATTAGCATTAAGTAATAATTGGAGAGAAGTAGAAGATAACTATGTGGTAAAATACTGCATTGGAAGGGGTAGCAGCTGAGAGGGATCGATCAAGATTTGAGCTTACTGTTGGAGGTTGAAGATAGAAAGTTGTAACGACGCGAAGAGATAGAAACCACACGGTATGGTTGGACAGACGGCGTGTGAGGAAAGATAAGTTCAAGGTAGATTACCTATTATGTATCGGTGTATGCGCATGGTAAATCAGTGTATGTGTGTGTAAACTAATAATATAATTTATCGCACATATAACTAATGTATTGCTTGAGATTAAATAGAGGTGCATGTGCATGCATACAATTTGAGAAAAATAACTAACAGAATAAGAATAGGGACATACAGCTACATGATCTATGCATGATGGAGAGTGGTTAATTTCTAAGAACCCTAATAGCTTATTATGCTCAATGATTTTTCTTCCATCAAAGCACATACTTCAATTACTCAATTACGATTCCCGAGGTTGTAATTTTCTTCAAGCTCCTATTATTATTTCCAATGTTTAGAATATCTTAAATGTTTAAATAGTCTACAAGATACAAAAATATATTCTCAAACATCTATGCAAATTTTGAAAGAAATTTAGCCGCGCAAATGCGTGGGCCACCCTACTAGTTTACAATAAACCACATTACTACAAGTGGATCACACCTGAAGGCCAATTTTTACAACAAACACTATGATGCCCTTAAACCTATATATACAACGTTGCACACATGTTCGACATTTTAATTAGGGTTTCTTTTGTCGAGTTGAAGGCCAAAATTGATGAAAATTTATTGATTATAGTAAACGGTGTCTTCCGTATATCTTTACTATTATAACTGATTTACTTCGCCAAACATCGCCATGTAGTCCTCTTTAAAAAAAGGGAAAGAAGTGCTCCCCACTCTCTACTGCCTGGACATCGCCACACAGAACACAAGAGGAAATACCAAGAACCACAATATCTTTAGAAAAAAGAAAAGCAGGCACGTGAACTTCATCATGCATATCCCTTGGAAAAGAGAGAGGGAGGCGAGAAGCGAAGAACCCATCCAACAAAAAGACATGCATGGAGACAAGAAGCAAGGGATGCTTTAGAGAAAGGGAGATGCGAATTGCTGTGGTAGCTAGCTAGGCCAACCTGCCGAGGCAAACCAGTTACTCCTGCACATCGCAATTTCTACTTGAAAATTTTCGATTCAAGCTCTGCTTCTCAAGCTGCTCGTATCTGGAGTGCTTTGTTCGTCATCAGCCGTCACCGACTCGGCTCACCCGACTGCTGTGTATCTCGGTACGTACTAGTGCATGTAGTTGTAGCAACAATGCAACCAAAAATTGATTATGACAATGGTGAAGCACAAACGTCGTAACATGTCGTTGTTATTGTGTATGCGGCCATGTAGGTGGTGGCGGGAGATCTTCAGCTGATGATGGGTTAGATTGATTGATTTGTTGATGCTTTTCTTTCTTGGTCTTCGACAGAGGAATTCATCATGCTGATCGATGTAATCACCACTCTTCTCTGCATTTTACGTTCACGAAGTAGTAGTAGTTTGTTTTTTTTCTTCTTTTTTCTTTTAGGCAACTCTTTCATGCATGTCCGTACGTCAACGTCACTCGTTCACGCATGGTATAGTTCGATCTTGTGGACTGGAGGGTGCGAAATGGACTTACTTAGCCCTGATGCACGCGATGTTTGTCGATTTTTACCTCTAGTCGAATAAATCCAAGTAGTTCATACGTCTAGACTTGAGCCTTTCTAAAGCTTATTCACGTGCTCAAAATTGGTTCGTATGCCGCTTGTCTGGTTTGAGGATTCAGACGGTGATGGACCTTCCGAACCTAACCTACTTATTTTGGCTCGAGAGATTGGATGAAATGGTCCATTAATTACCACATGATCCCTCATAACAGTCAAGGATGGGGGCAATCTCACCAAAATGATGGAATGATCCCAGGATGACAGTGTCATATGATCTAAAAACTGGTTATACACTATATACCGCGTGAAAACTGATAGGTAACCTTTTTTTTTTTGAAACATTCTTCTGATTTAGAGATATTTAATTTGAAAGAAAATAAATAAGGCAAATTCACTACCTATAATTTGAAAGAAAAATTTAAAAGGTTGAATGTACAAATTATAAATGACGAGTAAAAGAGAAAAAGGGAGTATATGCATTGGAAATTTCGAATGCTTGCACGACTGATGTTACCTTCCACATGTTGGTTTTGTTGTTTCCAGTTTCATTCAATGGATGTCTACAGGAAAAAGGAATCGGTGATACATGTTGGTTATCATGTTGAGAGTTCTCGCAACGTACCAAATGTTAGGTTAGTCAAAGCTAGGGACGAGGATGCGATGTTTGCCGATTTTTATTTGAGTCGAGCAAATTCAAGTAGCTCACACGTACGGATGATCTCGAAACGGGTTACAGGTTATATACTATATAGTAGGCACAAGCTGGGTAACCATCTAATTATGTTCATCTAATTAATTAAAGCAACTACCAGTAATTCATAATTTGAAGCAGGACGAGGTTATATACTATATAACTAGCAGGATGAGGTTATAGAAAAGGAAGGGAACCAGGGGGAAATCATGTCCCGGGAAGGAGCAGGCCGAGCTGGCCAGCACACGGCAGCGCGGGCCAAGCACGCGTGAGGGGAAGGTGCTCACGGGCGCAGCACAGGAGCGGGCCATGGGCACCGGCGGTGCCGACGGCAGGGAGGCGCTGGGGTCGAACCGGGCAGGAGGAGGCGGGCCAGCGGCAACACCAGGAAGAGCAGACGGCGTCATAGGCTTCATTGAGGAAGTCAAATCAGCAGAAAAGCAAGGGAAACCAGGGAGAAATCACGTCCCAGGAAGGAGCAGGCCGAACTGGCCGGCACACGGCAGCGCGGGCCGACCACACGTGAGGGGGAGGCGCTCACGGGCGCAGCGCAGGAGCGGGCTGTGGGCGCGGGCGGTGCCGGCGGCAGGGAGGCGTCCGGGCCGAACTGGGCAGGAGGCGGCGGGCCGGCAGCACCAGGAGGAGCAAGCGGCGTCATGGGCTTCATGCGGCCAAGACAAAGAACCAAGAGGAAATGGAGCGGATATCGCTAGGAGGGAGTTGGGTATCAGGACAGACCTACGGCTTGTCGGCGGCGCTATGCCCAGATCCGATCGAGATCGCACGGAGGAGGAGGGGGAAGCGGGGGCGAGGGAGGGGCGAGGGAGGAGATGGAGGCACATAGGAAGTAGCTGCCGAGGAGGGTGGTAAAGAAGAAGGGGAAGGGGAAGGGGAGGGAGGGAGAGCTCGTGGGGAAGAGGAAGGAGGCGGGGGTGTGGGGGCGAGCAGCGAAGGAGGAGGAAGAATCGAGAGAGAGGACGACATGCAGGCTTCGTAGCGAGCAGAGCGAAGAGGCAGCGTGATGCGACAGCGCGTGAGAGCGCTCCACCATAAGGAATCGGACGGCAGGAAGGACACAAAGAAGAGCATCGGACGGCTCGAACGCGACGAAATCGCAAAGAGCAAAATCAAGGAAGATCCGACGACAAAGAAGGAAAGCAGAGCGAGATCGATAAAGATGGGAAAAGAGTCAACGTGGCGTGCCTGGAATCGCCCCAAACCTCCCACGATTTACCCTGTTAGGATACTATATAGTAGGCACAAGCTGGGTAACCATCTAATTATGTTCATCTAATTAATTAAAGCAACTACCAGTAATTCAAAATTTGAAGCAGGATGAGGTTATATACTATATAACTAGCAGGGTGTCTCGCGCATTTGCGAGGCTTGATTTTTTAAAAGTTTTTAATGTCAAATGATGTAGGATCGTACAGTGCAATCAGGGGGGTTGAATGATTGTACCGATTTCTTGCTCACAAATCAGCCAAACTGGTCGTGCACATGCACTGTTTAAACAAGAACAATCCTGAGACAATGCGCAGAGAACCATGTCGCCAAAAGGAATAAGAACTTCTTGAAAAGATCTTTTATTTCTCAATCTTGTTCTGTCTACAAAATTCTCTTCAAGCACCCCTCACATCTCTCAATCCAAAGACCTCTATAGCTCTATCGTAAAAGCCACGTACAAAAAGCCCTGTCTAAAGCCTCGCAAAAAAAGCACAAAAACGCTTCCTCTACCTCCTTTTATAGCGAGAGACAACTCAGATCCTCAACCACACAGACACCACATCCTATCTCTTCCGAGAACTAAGGGACCCGAAACCCTTCCTAACATGGGTTTTCCAATATCTCTAAGACCTTCCAGATATAGATACCTTCCATATCTCCTCATACGTTGTAAGCCTTCAGACTCACTGCGTTTTCAATGTAAACCTTTATCTCCTCTTTGCTAAGGCTTCTCCATCTTCAAGCTTCTTTGGGCACTGATTTCTTCAACAACGCTGATGCTCACCACTTATCGTCACAACACTTGGCTCCTTCGACTCCGGCTTTTCTCTTCGGTAGCTCCAGCAAGTAGCACGACATTGTTCTCATGGAACGACTAAGGTGAGCAGCATGAAATTGTTCTTCTCTTCATCGTCGCTGCCGGGGCTCTTTGTTTCTTTGTGGATCAATGTCTTCTTGTAGGATAGATCGATATTATTGCACTCTTTTGTGGTCTTATCCAACACCATTCGTGGTATCCTCAATAGAACATATATTTAATTTCTTCGAAATTTTAGTTATTCAGGAATTTTTACTTTGGAATTCGTATGGACATAGAGTTTCAAAATTTTCTTTTATTTTTTGTTCCTAATTTAAGTTATTTTTTGTTGGAATTCATATACTAATCAAATTGTTAATTTTTATGTCGAATTAAATTTATTTATGGATTTAAATTTGGAATTCGCATCAAAATAAAATTGCCAATATTAATTTATTTTTATTCCAAATAGAAATTATTTTTTGTTGAAATTCGTACAACAATCCAATTGCGATTTTTGTTTAATTTTATTCCTGATTTATTTATTTAGGATTTTACTTAGGAATTCGTATGTAAATCAAATTGATAATGTTATTTTATTTTTTTGTGCTGAATTTTACTTATTTCAATATTTTACTTTGGAATTCATATGGAAATCAAATTGCAAGTTTTCTTTTCATTTTTTACATATTGAAATGAAATTTCTTATTTTATTTTTAATTCTAAAATCTAGGTATTTTTGTTGGAATTCGATACTAATCAAAAAATTATTTTGTATGAATTCCGTTATTTTTTGTTGGAATTCGTGTACTAATTCGATTACTATTTTTTTTATATTTATTTCGAATTATGTTTATCTAGTGACTTTACTTAGGAATTCGTATCAAAATTAAGTTGCTAATTTTATTTTATTTTATATTCTGAAATTTAGTTATTTTTACGTTGTACTTAAGATGGACTCTTATTTCTATATTGTACCTGACATAGACTCTTTCATTTAATCTAGATCGTTATAATCTGGACCCACTATAATCAACGGTGTTGATGTTTATCTTTTTTCACCGATTAACGTGGGAATTTGTAGCCTTTGAGAGCGAATGTAACACTCGCTATACGAAACCAAGATATTATCTAAAAGTCAAACATACATCAACAATACGAAATACTTTCATTCATTTATCAACTAATAACTAGTAGGAATCAACAATTGATAGAACGAACATAAGAAATGAAATGAATTTAACAACATATCGACTCTATTTACCTAATCATGAAGAGGCATTTATCATAATCATATCAATAGACTATACGAAGATCTTAGGTAATTACCAATTCAATCATATCCTAAGAAAGGATAACATCAATCATCATACTCCAGTTATTACAATCCAAAGATTATCGAAACAAAGGTAATAACAGGTTTGTCTAATTAACAAGTGAATAATGTGAAGTGAATGAATGATTCGTGACTACTCCCTCCCAAGCATGCCGTCTTCAATGTTTACCTAAAACAAGTAAACATGGAAAGAATGAGTCCACAACTCAGCAAGTACAATAGAACAATATGAGTCATACTAAATAAGAACGTAATAGAATGAACGAGTAAGAACATAACATCACATAATAGAATTCGAATGTAGAATAAATGAATAGGAACATAAGAGTCATATTATAGAATATGAATTTAGAATAACAGAAATCATATAAATGAATGAAATGCATGAACTCCACTTCTGCTTATACCGGTATAGCTAGTGACACACCCGTCAGTGTTCACGTAGGCCCGCATTTAACAAAATACGGGGATCCAAGGCCCGTATGAAGAACGTTTCATACGGGGATCCAAATATGCCCACTTTGGATGGTGGGTCTTACGTGTCCATACTGGTATTGATGGATCTTTACATTCCACTCCCGTGGATGAAACACGAACAATGAATAAATGGAATGAATAATGAATAATGAAAAACATCATCTCATTAAACATGGATTAACGAATATGAAATGAACATGAAGCATTGAATCTACTCATGGATCATAGAAATAACAGTATGAACAACAAGCACTCAACATTCACCAACAATAAGAATCACAAGGTACTTGCCCATATTGGAATAATGGGACTTCACTACCCACTTCCGTGGATGTATATGAAAGAAGGAATGAATGAATATATCGAACGTAAACATATTATCGAATAATCATGGTATATTAATTATGAAGGGAAACAAGAAATACCAGGATTACTCATTGCACATTCATCAATCAAGTGAAACAAATAGCAATCAAGATAAATCCATTGTGCTTGCCTTTCGAACTGTGATGCATTAGGAGGCAAGGACGAAGCCACTAATCTTGAACCCTCTCCTCCTACACAATTGAATTACTTGAATAAGATACAACGCAAATAAGACGCTAATCACAACGCTTAAACGCGTCTCCCTACACAAGGTTCACAAGATTGTTCTGTACAATAAGACCAACAGTCTAGCAGAACGATAATCTGGACAGCGGTACTAAAAATGTCATATCTTTTGCTCTGAAACTCGAAATGGAGTGATATTAGATCCTATGAAAAGGTATCGAAAACCTCCACGTTAGTCTAGTTGGTAAAAACTTCCATTCGGCCAAAACCTAGCATAACATTCAGATGAAAGTTTAATACATAATTTGTCTAGCGTAACTATACGCGGTGAAGAAATATTCATATCTTTTGATTGGTCTAACCAAAACCAAAAATCTTACTGTTCTGGAAAGCTAAGAATACCATATTCAAAATCCTAGTTGGCATAACACTCAAATTTTGCCTTTAACAAAAAGTGGCACACGGGTCAAAACTAATGACTGATTCTGACATGCAATCTGGACAGTCAACTTGAAGCGTGCATAAATTTTGTTCTACAAATCCACATAAGGTTTTCTTTATCAATCCTGGAAGCTAATGATATTATATACAAAAATTGTTATGAGCAATACTTCTGAATCATCCCCTAACTAAGTCATAGTTTAGCAAATACCGTGACTGTTAATTCTCGTCAGACTTTCGGGACAGCAGCAAAGATTCCATCATAACTTTTAAATCAGAACTCAGAATTGAGTGATCTTTACGTCCACTGAAAGCTAAGAACGAACCCCACATATCTCTAGGAGATGGGATCCTCTGATTTGGCATCTAAGAACAAGAAAACGGCCGCACAACAAACTGGGCAGAACTGATCTACTAGCAGCAGGAATTCGATCTAATAAACCTAATCGACTTCGCATCTATTATGAATCAAACAGCGAGGAACAACTTTCGTTACCATTGTAGAACCCTAGGAATACGCTGAACAAAATCCATGAAGAAGATCTCCTTTTGTCCTCCTTTCTCTTCCTCTTTTCCCTTGGCCAGCGGCACACGAACAGTTCACCCCCCTCCCTCCTTTTTGGACAGAAGCAAGGGTAGGAGTAGACGACGGGATTATCAGAGTGGTAGCAGATCAGAGCACGAGCGTGCTATAGTGCATCTAGGGTTTTTGGTTGCCCCTAATGGGCCAAGGCTATGGGCCTTTAGACCAAGATTTAATCCCCCTTCTCGAGAAATTCTGAAATTCCATTATAAATCCCGATAAAAGGTTTAAAATTCAATTATAATTCTAAAGATTGAACGGGGTATTACATTCTACCCCCCTTAAACAGGATTCGACCTCAAATCCTCACACAACACTATACGAAAGAACAACCACAACTGAGAACTATCAACGGTAACCACGTACCTAATGTGAACAAATCCAGATAACACTCATGCATACGTAACTCAAACTACCAAGTAGCCTCTCCTTCAGACTAAGGAGACCACAACAGAAAGACGTAAAATGGTGTCTGTCGTAACACTCAACCTGGTATTTCTAGGTACACATAACACAATAAAATTGAAGGTAAGACCCTACTCGTTGGTCAACGTCTTTAACAAAATCCCAAGCTTTGAATTTCCCGGATACTCATTTAGCACTAGAACACACGAGACATTGCGTACTTTGCTTATGGACCCAAGATGGTCAAAGCGATACGCCAGCTTCCTAATTTCTGCAACTATTGAAAATGAACCAATGTACCTGTGCCAACTTCTCCTTTAGTACGAAAGCACACAACATGCTCAAAATCGAGCTCTTCATCTAACAAGGAACACCTCCTTTAAACAAGAATGCACAATAGAACTCGTTCTTAACAACTGTATTACAAAGAGAATTCAACTAAAAATAAAGAGTTTTCACCGCATCCACGCAATGCTAACTACATATCAAAATGGTCAAATCCAAAATTGACAGTTCATCACGAAGACCATTCCACCTTCTACTTAGTCAATTTGCGAATGGACACCATGAAAGCCGAAGAGGAAATCACTCAATGCCCAAATCAAATATTTCCTTTATTTCATCTCGAATCGAAAGAAGCACACATGCCAACACATCGCCAACTCAATTTGTGGAAGACATCAGTCAACAACACAAAGCTCAACCGAGAATCAAGAAAACGCTTCACTATACAAGAAAACACCATTTGTTCTTAGTTTCTCATTTAGGAATAAAGTCTCTCTCAAACCTTGGAATTCAAATTCATCGCATACCACACGGGCTCAAACCTCTTAATTTAACATCCTCAAATTATGCTTAAACCGAAATACATCATCCACACCTTTGTGGAGAGACTCTATTGATTGAACTGAACACTCTAGACAACTCCTTCAACTGACGAAATTAATTTGATAGAAGGCACTAAAGCACCTCAAAAAACCCACGCAATCCCATCACCTCCAACTTTCAAGAATAACACCTCAGAATCCTCAGTACACCGCTCATGTACTACATTAGAAGAGTTCTATCAATGATCATTCCACTGCTCTAGAAACGTCATTATTCTATTTTCTCTACGCACCATCATTGGGCGACCAAAGGTCTAGCATAAAAATGCAAAGCCCAAATTTAACCCCCAAGACCTCTACAACGAACTTCTCTTATAACAGATAGAGAAATCATCAGATTAAATCTCAAACATGCCCACAATTCTAACATACTCACTCGTTGACATCATCAAAAATCACCCACACAATCTCGTAATACTTTCCAATTGCGTTACTCTATAAAATCGATCAAGGTTTCCACACCTTCGATAATCCCCAATACTTCAATATGAACTAAGGTTCTAGAATTACAATATACCATAGGTTTTACTTGGTCGTAATACTATTCAGTTTTACTTCGAAGCCATGCATTCCCTTTGAATTAAATTTTCTCCAAGAGGTACAGATCAAAACCAATTCATCTTCCACTACTCCTCCAATAGCTTGGTAGCAAAATCTTACCACTACAATTACTTAACCACCACCAAACAGTTGCCAAAATACGCTTTGTAAAACTTCGCAACACAAAAATGTTGATCCTTTCTCAAAAGAAAGAGGCAAACAAGGACAAGTTTTGTCACACAGGAAAATGTTGCTCCTCACAGCGAGCATGAAATCAAAAGAAATAATATGATAACAAAGATCTTGGAAAACGAGAGTAGAGTTCACAGTTGAGAGCACACATTCCTCAAAAAGGGAATAGCGAATAACAACAAATAAAAAAAAAGACTTTGCAATCAAAACTCGACAACTCTTGCGAGGAAAGAGCAGAAAGTTTAGGCACGATTCAAATAACCACAAGTTACAAAACTTGACTCCAATTCTTAAATACTCCTACTACACTCTTTCATTTAATACTAAAATTAATCCTTTGACTAAAACAACATTTTGCCACAACGAACAAGATAAAGTCTTTAGTCCAAACCACAAGAACTAATTAAGAACCAATAAAATTCTTCAACACGTCATATTTGCTCGAAATAGATCAACTATCCATGAAACATGAGATCCAAATGATCTCAGCCACAAAACTCGAAACATTTTCATTTACAGAATATCACAAAAAAGCAAAATTTCTCTTCTTAAAGGAATCAACATAATAATTCTCTTTGATTGTAACCTCACGTTGTGAACTCGGACCAAAGAGCCTTTAAGATTAGATGGCACGAATTTCTTGAGAAGAATTAAGGCATTCCAATACATCATTTTATTTAAAATAATTTCAACTACCACATAGTTCATGAGCTCCCAAAAGATTATGAAAGCAAAACTTAAAATATTCTCATTTAAGCAATATCACCATAGGTGATCAAATTACTACAAGAATTAACATCAGTCTCGCATAACTTCACAAAACCTTACAAAGGGTTCGACTTTCTTCAATGAAATTTATAAAAGATAGTTTTCTTTATCGAAACTACCAAATAGGTAACCAGGTCACCTATAACAACAAGAAAGATAGGACTAATATAAAAGAGAACAATCTTGTCAAATAACAATGCTTACAAGTAACAAAGAGTGCTCAACAGTCGGAAAGACAATAGCGGTTCTGAAAAACAAATAGGGACCAATGGAAACCCATACCCAACCACTTTGTTGGATTACAGTCTCCGACTTAACCACGACAAGGTATCACAAAAGGATTTTAACACTTTTCTTCAGAAAAGAGATGCTTTAACCTTCAACAATCGGAATGATCCAAAATAAATACATGGAGCCAAAGCTTTCTCACGTTAACGAACTTGCAACAGAAAAATCTCATTTCCCAAAAATGTCAAATGAATAAATGAGTCTTCTTTTCCAATAAGAAAGAAGGAACAACCATGGAAATATCAATATTGCCAATTGACGAATATCACAAGTAGTAAAAGCAACTCAAAGAAATAAAAACAAGAATTGCGTTAGGAACCATTAGAGACCCATAGAAACTCATCAACTACCATGAACCACAAGCTCAAGAGAAATTCATCAACCACTACATAACAAGAATTGGCCAAATTCAAAAATCAAGGAAGAGAACAATTTTCTAAAACAACTGACGCTCAATACCTAAAACTATAGTACTCGTGGTAACTACTTCCCTATCCACATACCATGAACGGTGGTGTAACCTGGTGAATCCCAGGGCAACAACCACAATCTCAACTTCTTAACATCCGATAACAACACGCATAGCCAATGTAATCAATTATGAATATACAGGATCATCTCACAACCATCATAGAATAAATTTATAGATATAGAATATCATAACATATTATAGACTAACAGCAACTAGAGTATAGAAGCAATTCAATACCGTACAGCAAAACGAGACATACCACTAGAAATGCGGATGCAATGGATTACCCAACCCCACCTACTGTGCATAGTGTGTTATTTTAATATTCAATTACCACGGACCTAAAGCTGGCTCTGAAATTAACTGTAACACCCTGGCTATGCGGAAGCCAAGATATTACCTAAAAGACAAACATATATCAACAATACGAAATACTTTCATTCATTTATGAACTAATAACCAGTAGGAATCAACAATTGATAGGACAAATATAAGAATTGAAACAGAATTTAACAACATATCAGACTCTATTTACCTAATCATGAAGAGGCATCTATCATAATCATATCAATAGACTATACGAAGATCTTAGGCAATTACTAATTCAATCATATCCTAAGAAAGGATAACATCAACCATCATACTCTAGTTATTACAATCCAAAGATTATCGAAAGAAAGGTAATAACAGGTTCGTCTAATTAACAAGTGAATAATGTGAAGTGAATGAATGATTCGTGACTACTCCCTCCCAAGCATGCCGTCTTCAATGTTTACCTAAAACAAGTAAACATGGCAAGAATGAGTCCACGACTCAGCAAGTACAATAGAACAAAATGAGCCATACTGAATAAGAACTTAATAGAATGAACGAGTAAGAACATAACATCATATAATAGAATTCGAATGTAGAATAAATGAATAGGAACATGATAGTCATATTATAGAATATGAATTTAGAATAACAGAAATCATATGAATGAATTAAATGCATGAACTCCACTTCTGCTTATACCGGTATAGCTAGTGACACACTCGTCGGTGTTCACTTATACCTGCATTTAAAAAAATGTAGGGATCCAAGACCCGTATGAAGAACGTTTCATACGGAGATCCAAATCTGTCCACTTTGGAATGGTGAGTTTTACGTACCCATACTGGAATTGATGGATCTTTACATTCCACTCCCGTGTATGAAACATGGACAATAAATGAATGGAATAAATTATGAATAATGAAAGACATCATCTCATTAAACATGGATTAACGAACATGAAACGAACATAAAGCATTGAATCTACTCATGGATCATAGAAATAACAGTATGAACAATAAGCACTTAGCATTCACCAACAATAAGAATCACAAGGTACTTGCTCATATCAGAATAATGAGATTTCACTACCCACTTCTGTGGATATATATGAAAGAAGGAGTGAATGAATATATCGAACGTAAACATATTACCGAATAATCATGGTATATTAATTATGAAGGGAAACAAGAAATACCAGAATTACTCATTGCACATTCATCAATCAAGTGGAAAAAATAGCAATTAAGACAAATCAATTGTACTTGTCTTTCGAACTGCGATACATTAGGAGGCAAGGACGAAGCCACTAATCTTGAACCCTCTCTTCCTACACAATTGAATTACTTGAATAAGATACAACGGGAATAAGACGCTAATCGCAACGCTTAAACGCATCTCCCTACACAAGGTTCACAAGGTTGTTCTATACAATAAGACCAGCAGTCTAGCGGAACGATAATCTGGACAGCAGTACTAAAAATATCATATCTTTTGCTCTGAAACTCGAAACGGAGTGATCTCAGATCCTAGAAAAGGTATCGAAAACCTCTACGTTAGTCTAGTTGGCGAAAACTTCCAATTCGCCAAAAACCTAGGATAACAATCAAGTAAAGTTTAATACACAATCTGTCTAGCGTAACTATACGTCGGTAAAGAAATATTCATAACTTTTTATTGGTCTAACCAAAACCCAAAATTCTTACTGTTATAGAAAGCTAAGAATACCATCTTTAAAATTATAGTTGGCATGACACTCAAATTTTGTCTTTAACAAAAAGTGGCACTTGGGTCAAAACTAATGACAGAACCTGACATGCAATCTGGACAGTCAACTTGAAACGTGCATAACTTTTGTTCTACAAATCCAAATAAGGTGTTCTTTGTCAATCATGAAAGCTAATGAGATTGTATACAAAAATCGTTATGGGCAACACTTCTGAATCAACCCCTAACTAAGCCATATTTTAGCAAATACCGTGACTGTTAATTCTCATCAGACTTTCGGGATAGCAGCAAAGATTCCATCATAACTTTTAAACCGTAACTCGGAATTGAGTGATCTTTACGTCCACTGAAAGCTAAGAACGAACCCCACATATCTCTAGGAGATGGGATCCTCTGATTCGGCCTCTAAGAATAAGTAAACAACAAACTGGACAGAATTGATCTACTAGCAGCAGGAATTCGATCTAATAAACCTAATCGACTTCGCATCTATTGTGAATCAAACAACAAGGAATAACTTTCGTTACCCTTGTAGAACCCCAGGAAAACGCTGAACAAAACTGACGAAGAAGATCTCCTTTTCTCCTCCTTTCTCTTCCTCTTTTCCCTTGGCCGGCGGCACAGGAATGGTTCATCCCCCTCTCTCCTTCTTCTTGGACAGCAGCAAGGGTAGGAGGAGATGGGTACTGTAGATGATGGGATCACTGTAGCTGGTGGTTCATCTAGGGTTTTCGGCTGCCCCTAATGGGCCAAGGCTATGCCCAAGATTTAATCCCCCTTCTTGAGAAATTCTCAAATTCCATTTTAAATCCCGATAAAAAGTTTAAAATTTAATTATAATTCTAAAGATTGAACGGGGTATTACAGCGAACGAGGTGGTTTCTTTTTCTATCACTTTAATAATATAATAGATAGATAGATAGATATTTGTTGAGCCATACACTCGATCAGGGCATGCATTCCTTTCAATTAATTGATTGACAATTTCAAGCTGCAACAAATTAAGGTGTCCTCACTTTGCTTACTGCTCACTCCACTTCAGGGTTTCGGAGCGACAGACGTCGATGGCGCCAGAGAGCGGATACTTGACATCGATGTTCGGAACGCGGAAGACAGAAAAATCTTCTATTTGGACGGTTGGGACGGATTCGGAGCGTCCGCCGTCCTTAGATCCATAGCACAAGTGCTTCCATCAAGGAAAACTCCTCCGGAATTATGCTTTGACAGAACAATTTACATAGATTGCTCAGCCTGGAAAAGTAGAAGGGCAATGCAGAGAGTGATTGCAGAGGAGCTGAAACTTGGTGATACAACAATGGCCATGTTTGACAAGCAGGATGAGGACGATGACTTGCTTGGAATCGACCAGGGCTCTAGGGACGTGATAGGAAGCGTTGCGGCAGTGATTTATCAAACCCTGAAGGAATGTAGATTTATGATCATTTTTCTTAATGGAAGTGATGATGAGTTCGATATAACTAGCTTTGGTATTCCTCAAATTACAAGCTATCAAAACAACATGATGATATGGACATTCAAAAGAAGCTTCCTGACCATGCATCGCCGCCGTTCTGAGATTGCAGCCAAGCTAAGATACACCCACCTTTTCCTCTCTTATTCCCGGGTTAGGGGTATCGAACGATTGTCAACTTCACAGTTTCGTGCACTACTGCATCAAGAGGCTGCTACCATAGTTGCTCGCCACACCTGTATGCGAGGCATCGACCCGACAATGGTCGCCGATTGTTGTCTCTACGAGTTATTCCTGCATTATAATTTCCACAGTACCACCAAATTTGTTTGGGCTGCTCATGCTCCCAACTATTGGATTTGCGACGGGATCATACAAGAGGACAGAGCAAGGGAGATTGGTAACGCATTGCATCGAGAGATAAGTTGGGAGTGCGATGCTTCTTTGCTTGATGATGTGCTTAAAAAGTTCATGAAGCATCTGGAGCCTCCTTTTCTGGTGGTTAAAGATGGTGATGTCTATGAAGAAGGGCCATACCGTTGGATTTCAATCACGTCCAGGAATGCAGAGGTTCATCGTATGCAAACTATACCTGCAGCAACATCATCTTTCTTCCTGACATCTGAAAGTCCAGATGACCGAGCAGCATTACCAAATGGCTTATTTGAACATTCCATCAACCTCGGTGTGCTCGTTCTGTCCCGGTGTGCCTTCAGTTTTGCATCACCTCCTTTCCTTTTGTGCCATAGTCTAAGATTCCTAGGATTGGACCACTGCACAGACAGCAAAACAAGAGGAGAGTGCCTTACAATGTGGGCACATTTGCAGAGCCTGTGGGTGTTTGATCTACGTTACACGGACTGGGATGAGATCTTATCTGAAGAAAGATGGATCACTTGACTAACCTCAGGAGCTAAATATAGAGGAGTCAAGTGCTGGCAATACACAAGTAAATTACATGGACGGCTACCTTGCCTTCACAAGCTTCGAATAATCAAACCTACGTGTTGGCAAGAGACGTCAATAGACACGAACAACTCCTTCACGGACAAGACAAAGCTGCAACTTCTTGACCTCTCAGGCAATAAAGACATGAAAATTCTACCAAGTAGCCTATCAACTGTAGGTAGCCTCGAGGCGCTTATTTTGGATGGCTGTGATGAGTTAGAAAATGTTGTCGCCCCTGGTAGGCTTCATCCCTCCCTCAAGTCCTTCAGCTTGGACGGATATGGACCAGCATCCCATTGGACAGCTACCATTGAGTTACCTCGAGAAAAATTCCGTCCATCTACTGCAGATAACAAGGATGTCAAGATCTCCAAGATCTCCCTAGAGGGCTGCACACAGTTGGAGAATGTGTTCTTGCGTGGGCTACCAAATCTCGTGGAGCTGGACCTCTCTGGAACTGCAATCAAGATACTTGACTTCAAAACTATGGTGGTGGAGGTCCCAGGGCTCAAGAGACTATTCCTGTTGGGTTGTGAGCGTCTTTTGCAATACGATGGGACTATTCTGGTTCTCATAGTGCGCCCTGACCTAGAGTTGCTGTGCATAGACACGCGACTTGGAATTGGGCGTCCTCGGCCATCCTCTAACCAGAATAAATCCTTCCGATTGCAGGTGCATGCTATTATTGCTGATGCAAGGCTTGCTCGGTCGTTGTGGTCTCCAATAGAATATCATATAGATCAGAACAACATTGAGGATGTTTATTTTAATATCCGCATCACCTCTTCTCCTGTGTATAGTGGGGTTGTACAACTTGATGCAATCTGCAAGGGGTATACGGAGGTATTTTCCCCTGCCTACAACAGCTTGTTCTCGATGCCCCGGTGCTGGCTTTCCCACGGCCTCCAACTCCACGGTCAGATCGCCATATCGAGATTGCTCAAGGGAGCCGCATCGTGGAGAGCGAACTGTACGAAAATGGTAATTTAGGTCGTCTGATAAGATCGCGTGCCGAATCCCTGCATGTGCACGATGTCTCCACCAGTGCTAGTATGCCTGGAGGTGATTGGGAGCACTACCTCAGGCGGTGCCACGTGGAGAGGTGCCCCAAGTTGGATACCGTCTTTCCATCGAAGTCGTTTGATTTCGTTCCATTGGAGACATTCTGGGCGTCAGATCTCCTGATGGCCCATTGCATTTGGAGCAAGGGTTCCTATGGCAGCCGCTCCTTCAGAAATCTGCAGCACCTACACCGCGCTCCCGCCCTGTGCCCAGTTCGTGCTTCGGTGTGGGTCTCTCCTTCCCAGCTTGAGACTCTCCACATCATCCATCGCAGCGACCTCGGCACGTCTTCGATCGAACGAAGGATGGTCCCGGAGGAAATAGCCGCCACGATGTAGCATTCCCGGCTAACCACCATCCACCGCACGACCTCCCACGCTGCGCGGATAAGCGAGGCATGCGAGGTCAAGATGGTGGCGCCCGCCCGAGACCATCGGATCGGGGATGCTGGGCTGCGCGGCGCTGCCGGCCGAGCGGTTCGTGGCCAAGACGAGAAGAAGCCGCCGCCGAGATCGAAGGACGGTGGGACGCGCTGGAGTGGGACGGGTGGAGGCCGCCACAGCCCTGACCTCTTCGAGGCGCCGATACACTCGCGCTACTACAAGAAGAAATTGCCCCGGGTCTCCGTCCTCAGGTATTCTGCATCTTTGTTGGTTGTACTACTGATCGCATGCTCTAATAAGTTGGCTTAATTATTGACTCTTCATTTCTGTGACACTCACATTACCTAGGTGAATTCTGCACTGCACTACTGTTTCTTCCGTCGTAACATGAGAGTGATGGATGCTCCTGCTGCATGCGTTTTGTTGGTTTGTGTGCTCGCTGGCTAGCTGCTTGAACATTGATTGCCTTCTCACTGTTTGTTGAGTTGTTGCAGTAAAAGGTACGGGCTTATGGTGGCTCTTACCTTCGTGGCCAAGTTGGTTGGTTTGTGCTACGTGTTTGAAACAATAAGCAGACTGGTTTGTGTCTGTCTGCACAGGCCTGGCCTGGCCGATTTGTGAGTGGCTTGCGATTCAGTGTTTTGTTTGTTATCCGCCTGGTTGCATGTGTGTCTGTGTTTGAAACAATTATGCAGCAGCAATGTGTGCCTGCGTGCATCTACATGGCTGCGCGAATGTGACTCTGAGTGTTTGCTTAAACTGAAAATTGTGTGCTTGCATGCATCGACCTTGCTGCATGTCCGTGCGTTGTGATTTTGAATCAAGCAGCAGCATATAGGAGGAAATGTTTGCTGGACAAAGGTTGGACTCCAAGTTCTACCTGGAAAATAGTGTTTGAATTTAATTACTATACTGGAAGCAAGTACCAATGCATTTGCATATCTGTACAAGGAAATCCTGAATTTTACCGAGCAGGGATAAGGTGTTTTGCATGTCTGTGAAGCTGGTGCCATACAAATTTCAAAGATTGTTTCAGGAGGAGTAGGGAGGAGTCAACCGGCGACGGTGACATCGGCTTTCAGGGCAGCTGCATCCAACTCCTCCTCTCCTGCGGTGCCGCAGCCGGTCAGCAACTACACCAGCTCCTCCTCAAGTCTGGACACATCCCATCCTCCCTCCCGCCCTACAACTCCGTCCTCACGTACGCGCGCTGCTCCCCGCTCCACCGACGCGACGCCCACCGCCTGTTCGATGAAATGCCCATCAAGAACTGCTTCTCCTACAACTCACTCATCACCGCCCACTTCAACATCAGGGACCATCCTACAGCGCTCCGCCTCTTTAGCTCCATGCCTAAAACTAAAAGGAACACCTTCGCTTGGAACACAGTGATCACCGACATAGCCTCCACAGGCAATCTTGACACGGCCCACGGCTGTATTGTACTTATGGATTAAGTTCTTGCGTGGTGTTCCCTTCCCTTGATTTGTTCTTTTAGAATTTCTACAAAGCAATCATCCTAAATCACGAGCACAAGTTCATAAGAACCTTGAAGAGATGTACATGGAGTAATATGAGTGCTTAAAGCGTCTAGGTCTCTAGGAGGTACCCTGCACCCTAGGGTCGTCAGGAATACTGGTGTGCCGTCAGGGATACTGTGCATATGTAGACTTAGTCTGTATAGCGTATCTAGGTAAATGTACCTAAATACCCCCTCTCTCATCAAATTGTGAGGGCAAGAAGGTAAATGTCCTTCTTACCCTCCTATAAATACATCCCAAGGGCATATGTAAAGGGGGCTCTTCCTCATTCTGAAGGATATGTACACACAAAGTAATACATACACACGTGTCTTTGGCTCCTCCCTTCGGGCCTCTCCCAAGACCAAGGGTACGAAGAGTACCCCTCCGTACCCACTGTCTAGTCTTTTTATGCTACGACAATTGGCGCCGTCCATACAGACCGAACAAAAAGCTAAAAACGAGAGGAGCTGATGACACCTCCACCTTCGGCCATCACCCGGAGCTCCCCTACCCCTTCACAACTGAGCGAAGCCTCCCGGACCACCCGATGCCCCCCTGGCGCGTGTGTTTCCTCCAGCCGAAGGCTCACATCACCTCCGGCCCACCTTCGATCGACACCCAGAGCACACCAGGCGCAGGTGCTTCCTCGGGCCGAAGCACCCGAGCCCCCACCTCGGATCTCCGACAATTCAAGCCAGACACCTGCAGGGCGCCAATGGAGGGACCGAGGGCAACAACACCTTCAACCTCCCGCAGCCTCCGCTTCCAGTGCGGCGCGCACGCATCACTTCGATCGAAGCCTCACCAAACCAGCCGAAACACATCATATAACAATCGAAGCACATCCCCAAAATCCACAAGAACAGCACCCAAGCCTTCGGCCGTCTGGAGCCCTCGCCTCGCCCGCGCTCGAGCGTAGGCCCCCTCCGCTCACCCTCCGAAGCGCCCTACCACCTCAGGGTTCCTTCGGGGTACCCTCGCCTCCGCACCGGCTCCGGCCACCTTGGGGCCCGAAGCACGCCATCTAGAAGACCTCGGAAGAATAGTCGAAGCAACCTCCGAAGCGCTCAAGCACCTCTTCATCACCTTTGGCGCCCTAGTCGGGAGCCCCTCCCAGTAGCCCCTCGCTCCACCTTGGCGCGGCCGCACCTTCGGCCTCCTGCAGCAGCCCCGACGCGGATCCTCCTCCTCTGGAGCCCCCTCGGTGTCGCCTCCAGAGACCGCGCCACCCCCACAGCTGGAGCACCACCTTCGGCCAACCCCCCACAACTTGGCCGAAGCCCATCTTCGGTAGGGACGCGCCCTCGCAACGCCGGGACTAAGGTCCCCTTTTCAACCGAAGCCTCGCATAGCCCCCCCCTCGGCGCCGAGACCACCCCGCGCCGCTCTCTCACTGAGCGCCACCTTCGGCCAACCCCCCGCAACTTGGCCGAAGCCCATCTTCGGTAGGGGACGCCGCACGCCGAGATCGAGGTCCCTTTTCACCGGCTTGCGCAGCCCCCCTTCGGCGCCGAGACCACCCCGTGTCGCGCCTCCACCGGTGCGCCACCTCCGGCACCCCTCGGTGTCGGTATCCTTCGGCACCTCCAAAGCCCCCCCCCCCTTCGACGTCGAGACCACCCCGCGCCGCGCCTCCACTGGTGCGTCACCTTCGGCAGCAGCACCCCTCGTCGGCAGCTTTGGCACCCGGCCCCTCTCGCGAAGCCTCCACCTTTAGCGTTGGCGCGCCCCGAGCGCCCCTGCCGCCTCCAGCACCTCAGCGCGCGCCACGCCGCTTGTTTGAAAGAGTGAAGGGTGCCCATAGCACGGCACCGAAGAGAACACACCGCTGGCCAAGGCCTCTCCACCGCTTTGGCCGGCATCCGCACCACCCGCCCCGCCGCAACTTCTCGCGGGGCGTATGCCTCGCTGACTCCGCTCCACTCATCACCTCGAGGCAAACCCAGCACCACCTCACAGCCACCAAAGACCGTTATGTGCCTTCCTGCTTTCAATAACGCACTAGTACTCACTGTAGTGTGCTTTTAGTTCCATGAGCTAGTGTAGCAGACGTGAACAAGTGGGCCCGACGTTAACTGCTAGCCGCCAACCGATGTATGGCTACCAACCTGGTCTAGGGAAAGCCCTACTACTACTAGTAGTACTACCTCGAATCAATAGGCATGCATAGCATCGCGCAAGCATGAGGGTCACCACACTAGTCGCTAGTTCCATCCCATATGCTTTATCACTACAAAACTAGTAGCATGTGGATCCGTTGCATAAGAAAAATGGATGGAAGGCTTGCATAATTAGAACTTTACATTCATATAAAACCAATGCACTCAAATGGGAGCAACAAAGACACAATGTATAAACAATGATGCCGCGCAGCCCCGGCGCACACCGATGCCCTCCGAAGGCACAGTGTATAAACAAAGACGCCGCGCAGCCCCGGCGCACACCGATGCCCTCCAAGGTACAGCAGTATAAACAAAGACGCGCGCACGGCCCTGTGCCCCTGGCGCACACCGATGCCTCCAAAGGCACGTGTATAAACAAAGACGCCGAGCAGCCCTGGCCAAGACACCGATGCCCTCCGCAGCATGAGTGTATAAACAAGACGCCGTGTGGCCCTCGAGCCCCTGCAGCACACACGGTTACATGCATAGGAGCCAAGCCCACTTTCGCCCAAAAATAACACTCACGAGGCCACCTCCGCTTCTGATCGAAGCCACTTGGCGCAAGGTCGGGCCCGGAGCAGTGGCCACTTTTCGCCAACCTTCGCCACCACCTTTAGCCCACTCTTCTGCAGAGACCGGCGCCCATTGCGCTCTTCGCCCTACCTTGCTCAACACCCAAGGCCACCGCGCATTCGCCGCCAAAGCCGAACCATCCATTTTTGGCCGAGGCCCATTTTTCTCCTCTCGAGCCCCTATGCGCCACCCTCCGACCGGACGCCTTCGGCCACCTTGACCTCGCCAAACTCCAAATGAGGCTTCGCAGAAACCACCCAGCTCACGCAGCCGACATTCCCGCACCACCTTGGGCACGGCTGCTCACCTGCCCACCGCACCTTCTCGCCGCCCAGAGCCACCCCCTGAGCTCGCCCGACGCTGACCCCGCATCGAGGGACCCTCGAGCGAGGCACGCTGGCGACGACGCCCGCGAGGAACCAACGCCAACTCGCTCCACCGCCAGCACACCTCCTGCAGAGCTTGCCGACTTTGCCCGCCGGCCCTTCACACCAACTCCGCTCTAGCTCGCGGCAAACCTACGCCCGAGCTCCTCCGATCAAGCCCCTGATACCTCTTATCCGGCACCCCGATCCGCCGATGCCCCTTCGCCGGCACACCTCATCGACCCGCCAGAGCTTCCATTAACGGCTTGTGCCTCGGGAGTACTCGCAGTCCAGACGAGCATTTTTCGAGCCGAGGAAAAGTATGGTTTTCCTCGCGCAGTAAAGAAAGGTTTCCTAATCTTGACATAGCAGAGATGAGTACATAGCCCGAGTGTGAGCCTTTGATATCGCTGGCCAAACGCAGAAGACCCTAGTCGCTCCGGAGGCCCCGCCTCGACGACTCACGGAGTCTCCCGCCACGCAGGCTTCATCCCGCGCGAGAGACATCGATATCGCGCTTCAAACGGGCGCAAGACCCTAATCGCTCCAAAGGACTCCCCTGGCGACTAGGGAATCTCCCGCCACGAGCTTCATCCCGGCGGAGAGACCTCGTGATATCGCACTCAAACACACAAGACCCTAGTCGCTCCAGAGGCCCACCTCTGATTAGGAGTCTCCCACACGAGGCTTCAT
>JAYEVH010000280.1:0-113873 GCA_036346255.1 Ampelocalamus luodianensis
GGATGTAGTCGAACCTCCACACGCTAAAACCACTAGCATTAAAACAATCCTACGACGGATGCGATGCAATGTAGCCTTCACGATCCTTCTCGTGTGGTCGATAGCCTCCTTCGACCACTCGGGGGGCTTTGACCACGCGATCGAAGTCGTGTAGTGGTCGTAAACCTTCTCGATCAATATGTGGTGGAAGTAGAGCAAATCGATTGGAGGTGGAGTTGTGGTCGTATCCGAAGGGTTGATGTCCTCATCACAAGCAAGAGAGTAGAAGATGCAATCTGAATTGTATTACGAATAATAATGAAGCTCACAAAGTTAGGGTTCCTCAAACCGAACGAACGGCGAAAGTTGCGATGCAGAAAATTCTAAAAGAAAAACCCCAGCAAAACTAAAGGGCGACGGCTCCTATATGAGAAGGTGGCCAGGAGGTGGAAACCCTAGGCGTGGTACTGTTCATAGCACTGTTCATACATGAATAGTGCCCACATGAACAATACGAGCCTAGGGGTGGTCAGTCACCAGATGGGCCAGGTCGTCCAACAGATGGGCCAAGTTGTCAGCCAATACATTACATAGCCTGGGGGCCAATAATTGGTGACGCAGCACCATGGTATGTAGACATAGCTGTTGGAAATATGTCCTAGAGGCAATCATAGAGATGATTATATTTCATTATGTTCATAACATTTGATAATATGTTATCTTGTTCCTTGAATGAATCATCATTTATATAGATCAATGAGTATGTGACTTGTTGGTGAAACTCTTTATCTTATATGATGTCGTTCTAAAGTATCCTCAGTCGAATGTCACTGGCTGAACACCGTGACTCTCACATCAAGACATGTATTGATTGATGACCATGTTTCACGGTCATGGATATAGAGATATCGAATCAATAATGTGGACACATGTTAGAGAACATAGTGTTGGATAAGACCCATCTTGAGATACTATTGAGATTGTTATGATTCTATGTGTCGTTAGTTGGTCTCAAGCAATGATGATGTATAATCCTTAGACCGAGATCAGCATGGTTTCCTACATGTGTAATAGCACTCTTGGGGTTGCCAAACGCTACTCCGTGAATCGGGTAGTTATAAAGGTAGCTTTGGGTATGCTATGAAACATGAGGAGGAATATATTTGGTCGGATATGGATTTACCCCTCCTAACATAACAGAGAGATGTCTCTGGGCCTCGTTGTGGTCAAATAAAGAAAGTGCATAGCCATACCACTAGTGGTCAAGTGTCGACCACATGAAGTTATTCAACACTTGATCGAGAAAGTATTGAGCAGTCCATGGATGACATATTATCTCACCGGAGTTCAACCGTATGTTGTGAGGCAAAGGAGAATACACAAGCGGTGTCGTTCGATTGCGAGGTCGTGAGATGGTCGGTCGTTTGAAGATACGACCGGATCGAAGACTACTCGAACATAATCACCAACCGTCATAAGGAGTTGCAAACCGGTCGTAGTTAGATACTAATCGGTCGTAAGGAGTTATGAACTAGTTGTAATCGATTATGAACTGGTCGTGACTAAATCACGAGCTGGTCGTAAGTGATAAGGACACGGGTCGTAGATCATATTGCATTAAGGTTCGCTCGATATATACATGTGTGTTCGGGAATCATTATGTCTCGCTAGGTACCATCGACGACTCGTGATCGGGAAAGAGTTTCCAGTCACTGGCGATTGCACACGAACCTATAGGGTCACACACTTAAAGGGCTAGGATTTGATTTGGATGGTGATCAGAATTCTTATAGACCACGAGTTCCTAATGGGCCTTACATTCGAACCCATTATGGATGCCTATATATAGAGGCGGATGCATGGGGTGAGGTGATCAATCAATCTCTCTGGAAGAAATCCCGAAACCCTAATAGCCACACTCTCCTCAACCACGCCGCCGGCGCTACCACTCCTGCGTGTGGTGTCCCTGCCCCGTACGTGTGGATACCTTGGAGGTGTTGTTGCGAAGCATCAGCACTAGGACGATCCGCGACTCACGACATTCATCGGAGTAGGAGTAGAAGGCGCGCGACAAGTATGACTACGATTGCTTCAACTCGCTACATCGACTCTACTTCCGCTACGAGTCGGCGCGTCTAGTGGTAATCTCGTGATCTATCACTTGCGGTGGTTCCTTGGTTGCGCGATAAATTTTTTGTTTGTGCTTTCGTAGCCTACCCGCGATCCGACAGTTGTATCAGAGCCATCCCGTTTAGTTTTAGATTCAGATTAGATGCATATGGTGATATGCGGGGGGTCATAGATGTGATCTATTTCTATTTCTGTTGGTCGCTCGATCTGATAGATCGTTCTTGGCGATGTCGATATGATCGTCCATGCGCGGTGGTAGTAAGGTGATTGATGATCGTTATTATGTGATCGTGTATACATGGTCGTATGACGACTTGCCTCTACCGATCGGGTTTCCGCCATCGGGGCAGACAGTGATCGTAAATCCATGGAGCACGCGAAGATCAATCTGGTTGATCGAATCAGAGTTGCGATCGGAAAGGGTTAATGTGATTAATCCAATGTGATTTACATGGACGGAACAGTAGATTGGATCTACATTGTTCGAAAAGGAACCACCGAGCAGGACCTTCGAATATAGATAGGGTTTCCGCTCTTTTGGTGCGGGTTCACGTCATACGTTAGGTAGAATGCGATTCTATGCCTAACTTGTTCTTGCAGGATTTTGTGAATAGTATAACCCGTAATGTATGAGATGCATGTATGTGTGTAATGTTCATGACCTACGTGTCATGCTTATTGCAGCCCAAGGTTGTCTATATTTGTCTAACGGCCTGCGTGTCGACTTGTGATGCCTTTTCACCCTTTGTATTTTATCACTAGTGCTATTAACAGTAATGGTTTAGTGGGAGTACTTGGAGACATGGTGCACAGGAAGCACGGCGATGGAGATCACCTTGTGGAAGGGTCATACTATATCACAATACAATATGATTGTATGTGAATGCCTTTCTTTTGTTCTTTTATTTCTATGCATGTTATTTAATTGCTTTGAATGCTCTTGACATGGTAGAAGTAAAATTCCCTCACTTAATATTGAGTTAAAATTGATGCCCTCCCAATTTGCTGCACCATCCAAAGTCTTGTATTTTAATGGTAGGTCTTGCCAAAGCAGAGTGTCATTAACTCTCCTTGACTAGATGGGTTTGTGTTAGACACTTACACGCTTAGCATTGGTATAACTTGACAAGGTCATCATAACGGTTATGGACCTTGGGGCATAGGGTTGGAGTGCCTGAGCATAGAGATCTTTGCCCAACAACAAGAGTCATATAGAGATATGATTAGCAAGGGTTGCTTACCATATTCACTAATCTTCTAGCAAATGATGCCAAAGCTCACTAGGAGATTAATTAATTATGGATCTTGAATCACTAAAATATCATAAGAGGGATATGGTATTTAGTGGGAGTATCTTTATTAAATTGTTTAATACAAGTTACCTTTTGAACACATGTCTTAGTTTTGCATATTTTATGTTGTAGACCATGGCACCAACTGCTATACCTACATCCAGTTTTGCTTTGCGTTCGGTACTTGATAAGGAAAAATTGAATGGAACAAATTTTGCGGATTGGTTCCGCAACCTAAGAATTGTTCTTAGGCAAGATAAAAAGGAACATGTTCTAGAGGAACCAATTCCAGATGTGCCTACTGAAAATGCAGCTGCTGCTCTTAAAAGCGCCTATAAAAACGCATGTGATGAGTCCTCGATGTCATTTTGTCTCATGCTTGCTGTTATGAACTCGGACCTTGCGCTTGAGAACATTGAGGCTTATGATATGATCGTGGCGCTCAAAGGCATGTTTGAGACACAAGCAAGAACCGAGAGATATGAGATCTCAAAGAAATTGTTTGGGTGTAAGCTAGCCGAGGGTAGTCGGTGAGCCCACATGTGATCAAGATGGTTGGTTACACATGAGCTTGGAAAACTTGGTTTTCCACTTAGTCAAGAGTTGGCTACTGATTTGATTCTTGCTTCTTCTCGCAAGCTATGGGCCGCTCATTCTCGAACTTTCATATGAATAGTTTAGACAAGAATCTCACCAATCGCATATGATGCTCAAGGCGCAAAAGACAAGATTAAGAAAAGCAACGATCATGTGATGATGGTGCGAGTAAGAGCACGAGCTTAAAGAAGAAGGCTAAGACTAAGGTCAATGGAAAGGGCAAGGCTAAAGCTTCGGATAGGATCCAAACCAATAAGACTAAGTTTGGCCCAACTCAAGAGAATGAATGCTTTTACTGCAAAGAGCTAGGCCATTGGAAGAGGAACTACAAGAAATACCTGGCTGATCTGAAAAAGAATGGTGGGACTAAACCCTCCACCTCAGGTATTAATGTTATAGATGTTTTTCTTGCTGATTCTTCTGTTAACTCATGGGTATTTGATACCAGATCGGTTGCTCATATTTGCAATTCGATGCAGAGTCTAACAAGGATTAGGAGAGTTGCAAGAAGCGAGATGGATCTTCGCGTCGGGAATAAAGCAAGGGTTGCCGCATTAGCCGTCGGGACCTTGCCATTACTTTTGCCTTTAGGATTTATTATGGAATTAAATAATTGTTATTACGTTCCAGCCATGAGTAGAAACATTATCTCTGCCTCATGTTTGATGGCAGAGGGTTATAAATTCATTATTGAGAACAATGGTTGCTCTATATTTTTGAATGAAGTGTTTTATGGCTATGCACCTATTTTGAATGGGTTGTTTATTTTAAATCTTGATGTTGCACCCGTCTATAATATTAATCCGAAAAGGATTAGGCCTAATAACATAAATTCCACTTTTATTTGGCATTGTCATCTGGGTCACATAAGTGAGAAACGTATGAAGAAGCTCCATGATGATGGAATTCTAAACTCATTTGATTTAGAATCATTTGAAACGTGCGAATCTTGCCTACTCGGAAAGATGACCAAGACTCTTTCACCGTCGAGCCGAGAGGCGTCCGACCAGTGGCACTCGTACATACCGATGTATGCGGACCAATGAGCACGATAGGCTAGAGGTGGTTTCAGTACTTCATTACCTTCACCGATGACTATAGTAGATATGGATATGTCTACTTAATGAGGCACAAGTCGAATCCTTTGAAAAGTTCAAGGAGTTCCGGAATGAGTCTGCAGAATCAACTTGGCAAGACAATCAAATCTTTACGATCGATCGTGGAGGTGAATTTTGAGCCATGAATTTGGTGATCATTTGAAGCAATGTGGAATTGTTCCACAAAGATACACCACCGGCACTCCACAATGTAATGGGGCTTCCGAGCGTAATCGGACCTTGTTGGACATGGTTCGATCGATGATGAGCCAATGATCCGCCATTGTATTTTTGGGGTTACGCCTTGAAGCGCGCTTTCACTTTAAATAAATTACCATCAAAATCAGTAGATAAGACACCATATGAGATGTGGGTGGAAGAGTCCTAGTTTGTCTTTTCTAAGGATTTGGGGATGTGATGTCTATGTTAAGCGTTTGACGCCCGATAAACTCACACCCAAGTCCAGTAAATGCTTCTTTATAGGATATCCTAGGAAAACCAAAGGATATTACTTCTACAACAGGAAGAGGGCAAAGTTTTGTTGCCGAAATGGTGTCTTTTGAGAAAGAGTTTCTTTCAAAAGAAATCAGTGGGAGAAAGGTGCAACTCGAAGAAATTCGAGAAACATCCAAAGTGTTTCAACTCCTATTGAACCTCTTCAGATGAACAAATTGTTGTTGAACTCAGTAGATGAGGCATCACTACACGAGATCTAAAAGGCCACGTCAATTGCCTATAAGGTATGGGCATGATGTATTATTGTTGAATAATGATGAGCCTAAGTCGTATGAGGAGCGATGATGGACCGGACTACGAGAAATGGCTTGAAGCCATGAAATCGAGATAGACTCCATGAGTGACAATCAGGTTTGGAACACAGTCGATCCTCTTGATGGTGTTAAAACCATTGAATGCAAATGGATCTATAAGAAAAATTGATATGGATGGAAATGTTCACATTCATAAAGCTCGACTAGTCGCAAAAGGGTTTCAACAAGTTCAAGGGGTTGACTACGATGAGACTTTCTCACCGGCAGCGATGCTTAAATCTATATGGATCATTTTAGCTATTGCTGCATATTTCGACTATGAGATATGGCAAATGGATGTCAAAACGGCTTTCCTTAATGGAAACCTAAGTGAGGATGTGTACATGACACAAACCAAGGTTTTGTCGATCCAAAGAATGCTACGAAAGTATGCAAACTTCAAAAGTCCATTTATGGGTTGAAGCAAGCATCTCGGAGTTGGAATATACGTTTTGATGAGGAGATCAAAAGGTTTAGTTTCGTCAAGAACAAAGAAGAACCTTGTGTTTACATGAAGGTTAGTGGGAGCGCACTTATTATTCTGATCTTATATGTAGATGACATATTATTGATCAGGAATGACATTCCAATGCTGGAATCTGTTAAGGTGTCATTGAAAAATAGTTTTTCTATGAAGGACCTAGGAGAGGCAGCATATATCTTAGGAATAAAGATCTATAGAGATAGATCAAGAAGGCTAATTGGATTAAGCCAAAGTACTTATGTTGACAAGATGTTGATTCGGTTCAGCATGCAGGATGCCAAGAAAGGGTTCTTGCCTATGTCACATGGCATAAGTCTTAACAAGAGTCAGTGTCCTTCGACAACTGATGAGCGAGACCGTATGAATGGTATTCCATATGCTTCAGCTATTGGATCCATCATGTATGCCATGATATGTACTCGACCATATGTATCATATGCTCGAAGTGTTACGAGTAGAGACCAAGCTAATCCCGGTGAAGGTCCTTCGGACACTGTGAAAAACATTCTTAAGTACTTAAGAAGGACTAAGGATGCGCTCCTAGTTTATGTGTTGATGAAGAGCTCGTTGTAAATGGTTACACCGATGCAAGCTTCCAAACCGACAAAGATGATTATCGTTCGCAACTGGTTATGTATTCATTTTGAATGGAGGAGCGGTGAGTGGAAAAGTTCCAAGCAAGGGACGGTTGGTGATTCTCTGACGGAGGCCGAGTACATTGCGCTTCGAAGGTCGCTGAAGGAAGGTGTTTGGATAAGGAATTTCATTGCTGAATTGGGCATGGTTCCGAGTGCCTCGGGCCCAATGGATCTCTATTGTGACAATAATGGAGCCATTACGCAGGCTAAGGAGCCTAGATCCCATCAGAAGTCCAAGCATATACTTAGGCGTTACCACCTTATTCACGAATTGGTGGATAGAGGAGATGTTAAGATATGCAAAATCCATCTGATTTAAATGTTCTTGATCCGCTGACAAAGCCTCTCACACTGACCAAAGCATGAGGCGCACACAAGAGCTATCGGTATTAGAAACTTAAATGATTGACTCTAGTGCAAGTGGGAGACTGTTGGAAATATGCCCTAGAGGCAATCATAGAGATGATTATATTTCATTATGTTCATAACATTTGATAATATGTTATCTTGTTCCTTGAATGAATCATCAGTTATATAGATCAATGAGTATGTGACTTGTTGGTGAAACTCTTTATCTTATATGATGTCATTCTAAAAGTATCACTGGTCGAATGTCACTGGTCGGAACACCAGTGACTCTACGACCAGTACATGTATTGATTGATGACCATATTTCACCGGTCATAGATATAGAGATATCGAATCAATAATGTGGACACATGTTAGAGAACATAGTGTTGGATAAGACCCATCTTGAGAAACTATTGAGATTGTTATGATTCTATGTGTCGTTAGTTGGTCTCAAGCAATGATGATGTATAATCTTTAGACTCGAGATCAAAGCATGGTTTCCTACATGTGTAATAGCACTCTTAGGGTTGCCAAACGCTACTCCGTGAATCGGTAGTTATAAAGGTAGTTTTGGGTATGCTATGAAACATGCGGATGAATGTATTTGGTCGGATATGGATTTGCCCTCCTAACATAACGGGAGAGATATCTCGGGCCTCGTTGTGATCGAATAAAGAAAGTGCATGGCCATGCCACTAGTGGTGAAGTGTCGACTACACGGTTATTCGACACTTGATCGAGAATGTATTGAATAGTCCATGGATGACATATTATCTCACCGGAGTTCAACCAAATGTCATGAGGCAAAGGGAGAATACACAAGCAGATCGTTCAGTTGCCGAGGTTGTATGTGAGGACCCGGAATATTTAACTAGTAACACTTAACCTCCAAATGGTTCTAGCATTACTAATTAAACATTCTAAGCCTCGATGGACATATGTTTCCCAGAATTGCAACATATGCACATCATCACAAAATTACACATCATTTCCATACAACATATATCACTAAGTTCAACAACGACATAAAGTAAAGTTATTACAAAGAGAGCCGACCGGCCAAATAGATCAATAAACAAGAATGACAATGGAAGCAAAGCGCCATAAGATGGCTAGAACAAAAGTCGCCAGGTTAGCCACACACCCACAAGGCAACCGACCGGGCCGCCAAGCTAGTCGCCCCGCAAGCTACCACAACACAGCTCACAAAAGTGAGGCCCTTCAGGCTCACCTCCTTCCTCTGCAACAAAACAATTAAGCATAGCATCTGAGCACAAAGATTGTCTTTGTACCCGCAAGACTGACGTGTGGAATAGCAGACCTATTCATAACTACATGCAAGCTTGTTTAGGTGGAGGTTGTATGTCTCATTTGCATGAAGCCAACTTTATTTGCAATAATGTAATACATTTAAAAGCAAGTTTGCAAATCTGTTTTTAATGTTGAAATAACAGTAATAAAGATACATACAAGTAACCACCTGGAAGTGACTATCCCAATAGCCACCACAACATAGCACGAATCCTCGATTCGTACTCACCCATCAAGTTTTAATTTAAAAGGTTGTAGTCTAACTCTTGAAAGACCTCCCCAAGCGTGTCCATAACCTAGGGCGAGGCTATTCGAATAGTTTTAACCTCTGCAGGGTGTACCAATGTACCCACACTTGATCGCCTTTAAGCCAAAAGCACACTTCGTAGGTATGCCGACACGGCTAAGTCCTCTGAGGCGCTTTCCAATATTGTGTATTAACTACGAGCCGCTCGTATGGGTAGAAACACCATACGCTTACATTGCAAGCCGAAAGACAACAAATCCCATCCCGGGTGAAGTCTTTGGACACTACAATGCTCCCAACACCATCCTCCCTGCGACCTCCTGCGACCGAGCCAATACACGCCAAAGTACTAAGTCAGAGAGGTCCCATACCCTCTAGTGTGGTTAGCACGCTAAAATGCTTGGTTTAGTGTAACAAGATGTTCGGTCCTTGTTGACTTAGGCACCATTCCATCACACCGAGAATCACACCAACATACCATTGTGCCCAAGTCTAAATCATTTTGCCTTTAGTTTTAGTTTTCACAAGTAGACATGGCACAAGGTGGAAATCATAAATCATAATAAGTTTTGTGTGATCAAGGTTATCGACAAGTCGATAACCGCCCATTTCTACCGGGCTAAGCATGGCTAAGCAATTAATTCGCAACTACTAAGTGACAAGAGCCCTCCACGAACCTAAATCACAGCAAGTAACCTAGGCTCAAGGTAGTAGAGGATAATCATTTACTAAGGAATGCATCTACTAGGCCAACTATTAAAACAAAGTAGCAATGCATACATAGAATTTGTAATCAACATAAATACTTAAAATACTGGGATTAACATGATCAAACTGCTTGCCTTCTTGCTTGTTGCTCAATTGGTTGCGGAGGATCGTTCTCGGGATTACCGCAAATGTCGAATCCTAAGCGAAGAGGCAAAAAGAACCAAGAACAACCAATAAGACGAGCCACAAATAAACCAATGAGCAAGCAACAATTATCCAAATACGACGAAATTTATACACAAGGTAGAATACAAATATACCTAGTCATAGAAACTGGAAAAACCTAATTTGGATTTGTGGTGCAAAGATATTGCCTAAAAACACATTTTCTACCATAATTAGCACTGTAGCAAAAATATTTTCTAGAGAGATTTTGAAGCTGAAATTTTTATGGTAGCTACCTACTGGTATTGAAATAACCCATATAAAATTTCAGGTCATTTGGAGTTAAAGTGATTTAGTTATGATTTTCTAAGATGCAAAATTGGCATAATGCACTTTCGGGAACATAAATATGTTCAAAACTAATTTACAGTGAAGTATACCAACAGAGGGTTTTCTAGAATTTATCATATATATTTTGCAGATTCAGAGAATTACTTGTGCATTTTATAAGTCTCCTAGAATTTTCTAATTGCTAAAAATAGGTACTAACTCATTAATCAAGGTTTCATTACAATCTTGGACCTATCATCATTTTTACATTAACATTGGGTTGATAACAAATTTATCAAAGTTGGAATCATTCATTTTGGATATACAGAGCAAGATATGCATTTTCTAACGTTTATCCATTTTGGAATATTCAAAATGCGAAACCAAGTTATTCTAGTCATACAATTTTACGCTCTTGGAACATGCTTAAATCCATTTTTATAATGAGCTAAAGTGATAACATAATTTATTCGGTTGGAATTAACTAAAAGCGATTAAAATGAATTAGTTATGAGTTTCTAAAGTTTTATATCATCTTGGTATCAAACAAATACTTAGAAATACGAACAACCTAATAGAAGAAAATGACGTGGGCGCTCGGCAACCCTTGATCGACATCCACGGCTCACGGCGCAAACAGCAGCGCGCGCGCGAAACCCTAACGAAACCCACCGTTGGATCAAGATCCAACGGCTCGACGAGTGTATGCAACCGACGGTGCGGTTGCTTAGGCCAATCCCGGCCGCAGATCGGCGGATGGACGGCCCGTAACGCACCAACAACCGGATTGTCCGATTGCACACACGATCTCGACCATTGATCGCAAGATCGACGCCCGAGCGGCGAGGAACCGGATGGTCGAATGCATGCAAGATCCGGGCGCAGATCACAAAATGGACGGCTATAGATCAAGTTCAAAAAAAGTGCGGCGAGTGGGACGCATGTCGGTGACTACGAGTCCGCGACCGCAACGATTTAACCCGCGCCACGGTGCACGGGCCCACAAGTCGGCGACCCGAGAAGGTTTCCGGCGAGATTAAGTGCCGACATTTTTATTAATCAATGATTAAGCATTAATGATGTCGGAGCGGTGCGAGTGAAACAGAGATTGATTTAAGGAGATTGGGCCCAGTCGGTGGCCCAATAATAATGATTAAGACATAATTAACAGCTAATGATTGGTAATTAATGTGTCCTAATGATCCGATTTAAGCGGAGCTTCTCGGTGACAAAACCCGAGTGGCTTTGCGGTACTGGTGCATGGCGACTCCGATGCGGCGCCCAAATTATCAAAATGGGTTCGCATAGTGTTGCGGACCCACTGATGTGACCTCGCCGCGGTGGAAGTGCAGAACGCCGCGAGCCGAAAACAAAGATGAAGGCCGACACGGCAAAACACGAAAATAGCAAATGCTCCGCTGCGGTCCAAGGAAGCGAGTGCCATGACTTCTAGGGACTATATAGGAGCTACCTTAACCGAGAGGAGCTCCAAAGATGGCAGGAAGACTTGAACACGATGAAGTCCACCGGAGCGAAGAAGATGAAGTGGGAAATGAGGTTCTGAGCAAAATGAGTGGAACCACATCATTACCACAGCTTCATTATAGCTCAAAGAGGCTCCAAAAGCAAGTAATTGCAAAAAGAATCACTTACCGGAGCTGGAGAAGAAAGGGGGTGAAACCAACCGAAAATCTCCAAACTTAAAATTGAGTGATTCCTGTGAATGCAACCCAAAATCAAGTTAGGGGAAATATAAAGGAGGTTGAGGGGCTCAAAAGGGTGCAAGAAATGTTGGGGATGAACCACTGGACACCAAGGCCGCCATTGGAGCTCTACGGCCAACAATGGTGTTTTGAGGGTGAGGGGTGTTCTTGAGCTCAAACACAGAGAATAGCTAGGTGTGGTGCAAAAGAACACCAGGAGGACCTAGGGGAGCCAATTTATAGAAAGGGGATTAGGGTTTTCGAGCAAGAACATGAGCCCATGGTGAGCTCGGTTCATGGCGCGGTTGTAGACCACGAAATGATGGGAGCAAGTGAGCATGGTGACAATGGAGGAGAAAGCCTGTGCGCATTAAATGCATTGCGAGAGAGCGTTGACAAAAGCAACGTGGAGGTGACACATCAACGCCGCCCCGTGCCCCTCTCGCTCTCTGCCATTGCCGCGTGCGCTCGAAGAAGCAGAGGAGGAAGAAGAACAGAAAGACGAACGGTGACCGTCGGATCGAAAATGGACGGTCACGATTAAACAAGTTCGCCGGACAGTCCGATTGCTCTCAAGGATCTGGACGGTTGGATTGAGATCCAACGGTCCCTATTGACCAATGCAACCGGAGGGTCCGAATGCTTACACGAACATGGGCCACGCGATTTGAATCCAACGGCTGATATCGCACGCGCGTTTTAAACCGCGGCTCGGTGCAGTTAGGTGGTTCAACCAAGTCAAGTGGCTCGGACTCGAGCCCGACTCGAACCCAATGAATAGTGATTTTGGTTTTTAGGTTTTAATTAAGCTGAGACTTTTGAGGATTTATTTGGGGTAGCAAAATAACTCCAAAAATTCTGAAATTTTTACAGGAGCTTGCTAACTCAAATATCAATCTTGTGTAAAATTTTCAGAGGTTTTTATACTTTGAATAAATCTCCAAAAATTCTGCAAGGCTCTGTTTTAAGGTTTGACTAAGACTCAAACAGGTTTGACTGCCTCTAAAAATATTCAAACAATTTCTAAAAATTGTGAAATTTTTCAGAGGGGTCACATACCACCACAGAGACTTAGGAAAAATATATCCAGAGGATGATCATAAGATTTGACAAGATTGTTTTGGAAGAACAAGATTTGGATCAAAGGACTTGTGACAATGTAATTCCATATTCCTTTGAACAAGAATTGGTTGCACAACAGAAATACATGATGTAAGAAAAGTTTTAATTTCTACTCATTTTCTTACATTTGAAACACAAGCCCAAAATTTGGGATGTTACAATTCTCCCCCTTACAAGAATCTCGACCAGAGATTAGTTTACTCGGAGAAGAAAGAAGGAAAATGCACGAAGGCGATCTTCTCGCTCCCAAGTTGCTTCATCTACGGAATGGTTTGACCACTGAACCTTAAGGAACTTGATGACACGGTTCCTTGTTCTCCGTTCGATTCCTCAAGAATCTGAGCAGGATGCTCGCGGTAGGTCAAATTCTCACAGTACATCGAGAACCTCCAATGGAGCTTCCTCGGTTGGGACACGGAGGCACTTCTTCGTGTGAAACATGGAACACATCATGCACACCTCAAGTGCGGTGGTAGCTCCAATCTGCATGCGATCGCTCCAACTTTCTCGATGATACGGTAAGGCCCAACATATCGAGGAGCCAACTTGCCCTTGATGCCAAAAGCGATGGCCCTTCAAGGGTGAGACTTTGAGATACACAAAGTCATTGGGCTCAAAGCTCAACTCACGGCGACGACGACCGCATAGCTCTTCTGCTGGATGGGCGTGCGCAGATGCTCGCGGATCAATCGAACGACTTTCGGCCTCATTAATCGAATCGGGCCGAAATCGCCACCGATCTCGACCAGTTCAATGGGGTTCGCATCTCCTCCCATACAAAGCCTCAAATGGTGCCATGCCAAGATCGGCTCAAAGTGTTGTTGTAGGAGAACTTCGGCCAAAGGTAGGCATTTCTCCCACTTCTTCCCATAGGAAAGAACACAAGCACGGAGCATATCTTCCAACACTTGGTTGACTCGCTCCGTCGACCATCATCCCGAGGATGAAAGGCATGCATGAAGTGAAGCGGGTCCCCATAGCCTCTGCGGACTATGCCAAAACCGCGAGGTGAAAAGCGCACCACGATCGAAATAATCGTCCTCGGTACACCGTGAAGGCTCACAATCCTCGAGACATAAAGTTCGGCCAAGGCCCCACACGGCCGAGTCTTGACGGGAAGGAAATGGGCCACTTTAGTCAACTTTGTCGATCACGACCCAAATAGCATCATTCCTTTGACGAGCGGGGCAATCCGGTGATGAAGTCCATGCCAACCGAATCCCACTTCCATTCTCGCGGCGGCAAGGGCTGAAGAAGACTGTTTGACGCTGATGCTCGGCCTTCACCGACGCGACACGTCGCACTCGGAGAACGAACACGCAATCTCGCTTCATTCGGGTCCACGAGAATCTCGGCGAAGATCTGATACATCTTGGTAGCCCGGGTGAATAGACAAAGGAGAATCATGGGCTTCGCGGAGAATCAAATCCGCAATTCCATGACCTTAGGGACCACAAGGCGCGCCCAAACCACACAACGCCATGCTCATCCTCTGAAAAGCACTTGGCTATCCCATCCTAATGTTACGCTTGATCCGCTCACACCAACATGCATCTGTGTGCCACCTTGATTTGGTCCACCAAGGTTGGTTGCACAACCAACGAAGCAAGGGAACCGTGCTCGATCAAACCCAAATTGGTATTTGGAACTCTGAAATGAGGGTAGGCTCTTTGCTCTTGGAGCATCAACATGTTGCAATACACCTTCCGAGTGAGTGCATCATAGCGACATTGGCCTTGCCGGATGGTGCTGAATACCCATGTCATAGTCCTTGATCAATTCCAACCATCTCCTTTGCACGAGGTTCAGTCTGTTGGGTGAACAAGTACTTCAAACTCTTGTGGTGGAATACACCTCACAACGGTTACCAATCAGGTAATGCCGCCAAATCTTGAGTGCATGGACCACAAAGACCAACTCCAAGTCATGAGTAGGATAGTTGAGTTCATGAGGCCTTAAGCTGCTGCGATGCATAGGCCACAACCTTGCCCTCTGCATAAGAACACAACCGAGACCACGACGAGAAGCATCACAATAGATATCGAAACTCTTGTGAATATCGGGAGAACAAGCAGCGGGGCTGAGGTCAACGCTTCTTGAGTTCCTGAAAACTCACATTACAAGCAGCGGACCACTCAAACTTCTTGTCTTTCTTGAGCAGTTCAGTCATAGGCTTGGCAATCTTGGAGAAATTCTCGATGAAGCGGCGATAGTAGCCAGCCAAACCAAGGAAACTCCGCACATCGGTGACCGACTTGGGCTGACCCCAAGATAGCACATCAACGACCTTGCTAGGATCCACGACCACACCTCTGCTGAAGAACATGGCCCAACGCCACTTCCTTCAACGAACTCGCACTTGCTGAATTTGGCATACGGTGGTGCTCACGCGGCTGCCCAACACAAGCTTAAGATGCTCGGCATGCTCTTCTTCACTCTTGGAGTAGATAAGGATATCATCGATGAATACCACCACAAACCTATCCAAATACTCCATGAATCTCGAGTTCATTAGGTTCATGAATAAGCGGGAGCATTAGTCAAACCAAAAGACATGACGGTGTACTCGTAAAGGCCATAACGAGTAGCAAAAGCCGTCTTAGGAATATCCTCGGCCACGATCGACTTGATGATAGCCCGGCCTCAAGTCAATCTTGGAAAACTCGTGCTCGGTCAATTGATCGAAAAGATCATCAATACGGGCAAAGGATACTTGTTCTTTACCGTCACCTCATTAAGCGGACGGTAATCAACACACATGCGCAAGGTCTTGTCCTTCTTCTTCACAAAGATAAGCTGGACAACCCCAAGGAGATGAGCTAGGGCGGATAAAACCCTTCTCTTGCAGCTCACCCGATTTGCTTCTTGACTCCTCCAACTCATTAGGAGGCATGCGTCGACCTCTTAGAAATAGGGCGATGCAGGGCAGCAATTCGATCACAAACTCGGATCTCGAGCAGGAGGCATCACGGCAAATCTTGGAAAGACATCCACGAAGTCACACACCGTGGGGGCGTCGCGAATCTCAATGCCGGCCGCTTCAAGGACATAAAGATGGGGTTCTGCAAGCTGCGGTGAAAACCCAACTGTTCACTGACGGAGTGGTGAGGTAGACAATCTTCACGGCACAATCGATTTGCCCCAAGTGTTGGGACAACCAATCCATGCCAAGAATCACATCCAAGCGCCGAGTCGAGTAGGATAAGATTCGCCAAGAACCCTACGCCTTCGATGTGGATAGGAACATCCGGCATACAGTCGACTCTCATTTCCAACCCGAGAGCGAATCAGCGAGTGGAATCCCGGAGGAACACAGTGAAGCCCACAATCAACAGAAAAGACCTCGAAATAAAAGAATGCGAGGCCCGAGTCAAATAAAGCGTAGCGAGCCGCAAATTAACAAGGGCGTACCCAACACAACGTCGGGCGCCTCTGTGCCTCCTCACCGAGATGTGGTTGACTCGGCGCTCCCCAAGCCCGGGTCTTACGGTCGGTGGTGACCACTCCCTTGCCCGCGTCCTCCATTAGGGCGAGGGCGCTCGATCTTCTTAGGACAACTACTCGCGTAGTGGCCCTTGTCGTGGCGATGAGAAGCGGTGGCGTCGGCCGCGGGGTTACGGGAACACCTGCTTCTTTGGTCGCGGCGCCGTGGATCGAGTCACGGCTGCGGAGGGCGTGGAGCTGGTGCGAAGGCCTCGGCGTAGGGAAGCTCGAGGACGGGCCACCGGTGCAGGTCAACACGGGACGAACGAGGCGGCTGTGCGCACTCGCCGGGCCTCCCACTTGCGCTTTCGGGACTCGCCGACGCTCTCGCCTTGTGCTCGGCGATGATGGCCTTGTCCACCAAGGTCGGAAGTCGGGAAGTCCACAATAGAGAGCTTGTCTCAAGCTCCTCGACAAACCCTCCACGAACTTCTCTCGCTTGGCCTCATCGGTGGCCACCTCGGCGAGGCGTACCTCGCCAAATGGTTGAACTCATGGAGGTACTCGATCACGCACTGCGCCTGTTTGGCGCAAGGAACTCCTTCTTCTTGACTTCATCGGTGGCGGGGACATGGGCCCGACGGAAAGCTAACCGGAACTCCTCCCACGAGACCACGTGTCCCGCAGGCTGCATGGCGAGGAAATTCTCCCACCATGAGAGTGCCGCACCCTCCAGCTGATGAGATGCGAAAAGTGCCCGCTCCTGCTCCTGACACTGAGCAACGTTGAGCTTCCGCTCAACCAGACGCAGCCAGTCGTCTGCGTCCAAGGGATCCTCGGACCGGGAGAAGGTGGGAGGCTGCGTACGGAGGAACTCCGCAAGTCCCCCACGAGATTGGTGACCACCTCCAGATCCAGAGGCACCAGAGGGAGTAGAGGTGTTCCTGGCGATGACCTCCAGCACCCTGCGGTCCTCTGAACGATTGCGTTCGATTTGCATGAGGACTTCCGCCATGGTCGGAGGAGGGGGAAGCTCCTCATCGGGACTACGGTGATTCCGGCGCACGTGTCCCTGACCATCCCGATTTACTAAGACAAGTTAGACACGGTTCAAGACCCAAGAGCACGAAATCCAAACTTAGTTAAAATGACCAACGAACAGCCACAAAAGAACATGAGATCATAAGTCACCGAATCCACTTCCCGAAACGACTAACCCGTATGGAAGAACGAGTAATCGTTTGAGAAGACCCAAAATTTCAGCACTAAATTCTAGCTCCAAACAGTCCAAAGATCAAGGTATAACCACCTAATAGAGTATAGGCATTAGCTAATCTCATATCACTTCTTACCCTTTCATTCCCACAAGTTTTAGTTGAATTATCCTCTCATTATCTACCTTCTTTAGAACCTTTGAGCTTGCTGTCCGGAAATTGATGCTTGCTGTCCAGATTTTGCATCCAAGCTCCTAGTCGAAATTCTCCATTCAAGCTTCAAACCTTGTAGAAGGGCAGCCAACACTTCAATTTGCCAAACTCATTGGTTCCCAAACCCAAATTAAACGATAAGGACTATTCTTTGGAAGAAGATGAGAGGAAAACAATTTTCAAAACTCAAACTAGAACAAGATGAGAGAAGAAAACTAAGATAGGTAAGGAGTAAAATCTGATAACTTACTTAGCTTTCATAAACCATTTGACTCTTGAAAATAGGTTTTCAGAACATCCTACAAGGCGACCAAGCTAGGGGTTTCTACGGTCAGTATGGCTCTGATACCAACTTTGTGAGGACCCGGAATATTTAACTAGTAACACTTAACCTCCAAATGGTTCTAGCATTACTAATTAAACATTCTAAGCCTCGATGGACATATGTTTCCAGAATTGCAACATATGCACATCATCACAAAATTACACATCATTTCCATACAACATATATCACTAAGTTCAACAACGACATAAAGTAAAGTTATTACAAAAGAGAGCCGACCGGCCAAATAGATCAATAAACAAGAATGACAATGAAGCAAAGCGCCATAAGATGGCTAGAACAAAAGTCGACCGGTTAGCCACACACCCACAAGGCAACCGACCGGGCCGCCAAGCTAGTCGCCCCGCAAGCTACCACAACACAGCTCACAAAAGTGAGGCCCTTCAGGCTCACCTCCTTCCTCTGCAACAAAACAATTAAGCATAGCATCGAGCACAAAGATTGTCTTTGTACCATAAGATCGACGTGTGGAATAGCGGACCTATTCATAACTACATGCAAGCTTGTTTAGGTGGAGGTTGTATGTCTCATTTTGCATGAAGCCAACTTTATTTGCAATAATGTAATACATTTAAAAGCAAGTTTGCAAATCTGTTTTAATGTTGAAATAATGATAATAAAGATACATACAAGTAACCACTGGAAGTGACTATCCCAATAGCCACCACAACATAGCACGAATCCACGATTCGTACCACCCATCAAGTTTTAATTTAAAAGGTTGTAGTCTAACTCTTGAAAGACCTCCCCAAGCGTGTCCATAACCTGGGACGAGGCTATTCGAATAGTTTTAACCTGCAGGGTGTACCAATGTACCCACACTTGCACCGCCTTTAAGCCAAAAGCACACTTAGTAGGTATGCCGGCACGGCTAAGTCCTCTGAGACGCTCCAATATTGTGTATTAACTACGAGCCGCTCGTATGGGTAGAAACACCATACGCTTACATTGCAAGCGAAAGACAACAAATCCCATCCGGGTGAAGTCTTTGGACACTACAATCTCCCAACACCATCCCTCCTGCGACCTCCTGCGACCGGAGCCAATACACGCCAAAGTACTAAGTCAAGAGAGGTCCCATACCCTCTAGTGTGGTTAGCACGCTAAAATGCTTGGTTTAGTGTAACAAGATGTTCGGTCCTTGTTGACTTAGGCACCATTCCAGTCACACGAGAATCACACCAACATACCATTGTGCCCAAGTCTAAATCATTTTGCCTTTAGTTTTAGTTTTCACAAGTAGACATGGCACAAGGTGGAAATCATAAATCATAATAAGTTTTGTGTGATCAAGGTTATCGACAAGTCGATAACCGCCCATTTCACCGAAGCTAAGCATGGCTAAGCAATTAATTCGCAACTACTAAGTGACAAGAGCCCCTCCACGAACCCTAAATCACAGCAAGTAACCTAGGCTCAAGGTAGTAGAGGATAATCATTTACTAAGGAATGCATCTACTAGGCCAACTATTAAAACAAAGTAGCAATGCATACATAGAATTTGTAATCAACATAAATACTTAAAATCTGGGATTAACATGATCAAACTGCTTGCCTTCTTGCTGTTGCTCAATTGGTTATGAGGATCGTTCTCGGGATTACCGCAAATGTCGAATCCTAGCGAAGAGGCAAAAGAACCAAGAACAACCAATAAGACGAGCCACAAATAAACCAATGAGCAAGCAACAATTATCCAAATCTGACGAAATTTATACACAAGGTAGAATACAAATATACCTAGTCATAGAAACTGGAAAAACCTAATTTGGATTTGTGGTGCAAAAGATATTGCCTAAAAACACATTTTCGGCCATAATTAGCACTGTAGCAAAAATATTTTCTAGAGATTTTGAAGCTGAAATTTTTATGGTAGCTACCTACTGGTATTGAAATAACCCATATAAAATTTCAGGTCATTTGGAGTTAAAGTGATTTAGTTATGATTTTCTAAGATGCAAAATTGGCATAATGCACTTTCGGGAACATAAATATGTTCAAAACTAATTTCTGATGAAGTATACCAACAGAGGGTTTTCTAGAATTTATCATATATATTTTGCAGTTCAGAGAATTACTTGTGCATTTTATAAGTCTCCTAGAATTTTCTAATTGCTAAAAATAGGTACTAACTCATTAATCAAGGTTTCATTACAATCTTGGACCTATCATCATTTTACATTAACATTGGGTTGATAACAAATTTATCAAAGTTGGAATCATTCATTTTGGATATACAGAGCAAGATATGCATTTTCTAACGTTTTATCCATTTTACGGAATATTCAAAATGACGAAACCAAGTTATTCCTAGTCATACAATTTTACGCTCTTTGGAACATGCTTAAATCCATTTTTATAATGAGCTAAAGTGATAACATAATTTATTCCAGTTGGAATTAACTAAAAAGCAGTTAAAATGAATTAGTTATGAGTTTCTAAAGTTTTTATATCATTTTCAGCTGTCAAACAAATACTTACCGAAATACAGAACAACCTAATAGAAGAAAATGACGTGGACGCTCGGCAACCCTTGATCGACATCTCACGGCTCACGCTGGCAAAACAAGCGCCGCGCGCGCGAAACCCTAACGAAACCCACCGTTGGATCAAGATCCAACGGCTCGCATGAGTGTATGCAACCGGACGGTGCGGTTGCTTGGGCCAATCCCAGCCGCAGATCGACAGATGGACGGCCCAGAACGCACCAACAACCGGATTGTCCGATTGCACACACGATCTCGACCATTGATCGCAAGATCGGCGGCCCGAGGCGGCGAGGGAACCGGATGGTCGAATGCATGCAGATCCGGCGCGGATCACAAAATGGACGGCGGCTATAGATCGAAGTTCAAAAAAGTGCTTGACGAGTGGGACGCATGTCGGTGACTCACGAGTCACGACCGCAACGATTTAACCCACGCGCGACTGATGCACCGGGCCCACAAGTCGCCGACCAGAGAAGGTTTCCGACAGATTAAGTGCGACATTTTTATTAATCAATGATTAAGCATTAATGATGTCGGAGCGATGCGAGTGAAAAGAGATTGATTTAAGGAGATTGGGCCCACCGGTCGGTGGCCCAATAATAATGATTAAGACATAATTAACAGCTAATGATTGGTAATTAATGTGTCCTAATGATCGACAGCAACGGAGCTTCTCGGTGACAAAACCCGAGTGGCTTTGCGGTGGTCGCCGGCGACTCGATGTGGCGGCGCCTAAATTATCAAAATGGGTTCGCAATAGTGTTGCGGACCCAACGATGTGACCTCGCGGCGGTGGAAGTGCAGGAACCGGCGAGCCGAAAACAAAGATGAAGGCCGACACGGCAAAACACGAAAATAGCAAATGCTCCGCTGCGGTCCAAGGAAGCGAGTGCCATGACTTCTAGGGACTATATAGGAGCTACCTTAACCGAGAGGAGCTCCAAAGATGGCGGGAAGACTTGAACACGATGAAGTCCACCGAGCCGAAGAAGATGAAGTGGGAAATGAGGTTCGAGCAAAATGAGTGGAACCACATCATTACCACAGCTTCATTATAGCTCAAAGAGGCTCCAAAAGCAAGTAATTGCAAAAGAATCACTTACTGGATTTGGAGAAGAAAGGGGTGAAACCAACCGAAAATCTCCAAACTTAAAATTGAGTGATTCTGTGAATGCAACCCAAAATCAAGTTAGGGAAATATAAAGGAGGTTGAGGGCTCAAAGGGTGCAAGAAATGTTGGGGATGAACCACTTTGGACACCAAGGCCGCCATTGGAGCTCTACGCCAACAATGGTGTTTTGAGGTGAGGGTGTTCTTGAGCTCAAACACGAGAGAATAGCTAGGTGTGGTGCAAAAGAACACCGGGAGGACCTAGGGAGCCAATTTATAGAAAGGGGATTAGGGTTTTGAGCAAGAACATGAGCCCATGGTGAGCTCGGTTCATGGCGCGGTTGTAGACCACGAAATGATGGGAGCAAGTGAGCATGGTGACAATGGAGGAGAAAGCACATGCGCATTAAATGCATTGCGAGAGAGGCGTTGACAAAAGCAGCGTGGAGGTGACACATCAACGCCGCCCGTGCCTCTCGCTCTCGCCATTGCCGCCGTGCGCTCGAAGAAGCGAGAGGAGGAAGAAGAACAGAAGACGAACGGTGACCGTCGGATCGAAAATGGGCGGTCACGATTAAACAAGTTCGCGGACGGTCCGATTGCTCTCAAGGATGCGGGCGGTTGGATTGAGATCCAACGGTCCCTATTGACCAATGCAACGGAGGGTCCGAATGCTTACGAACATGGGCCACGCGATTTGAATCAACGGCCGATATCGCGCGCGCTTTAAACCGCGGCTCGGTGCGATTAGGTGGTTCAACCAAGTCAAGTGGCTCGGACTCGAGCCCGACTCGAACCCAATGAATAGTGAATTTGGGTTTTAGGTTTTTAATTAAGTGAGACTTTTGAGGATTTATTTGGGGTAGCAAAATAACTCCAAAATTCTGAAATTTTTACAGGAGCTTGCTAACTCAAATATCAATCTTGTGTAAAATTTTCAGAGGTTTTATACTTTGAATAAATCTCCAAAAATTCTGCAAGGCTCTGTTTTAAGGTTTGACTAAGACTCAAGCAGTTTGATCGCCTCTAAAATATTCAAACAATTTCTAAAAATTGTGAAATTTTTGAGAGGGTCACATACCACCACAGAGACTTAGGAAAATATATCAGAGGATGATCATAAGATTTGACAAGATTGTTTTTGGAAGAACAAGATTTGGATCAAAGGACTTGTGACAATGTAATTCCATATTCCTTTGAACAAGAATTGGTTGGCACAACAGAAATACATGATGTAAGAAAAAGTTTTAATTTCTACTCATTTTCTTACATTTGAAACACAAGCCCAAAATTTGGGATGTTACATTGTAGACCGGTGAAGTCGTATGGAGATCGACCAGTCGAAGACTACTCGAACATAATCACCAATCGGTCGTAAGGAGTTGCAAACCGTCGAAGTTAGATACTAACTAGTCGTGAGGAGTTATGAATGGTTGTAAGCGATTATGAATAGTCGTGACTAAATGCAGCTGGTCGTAAGTGATAAGGACTCAGTCGTAGATCATATTGCATTAAGGTTCGTCGATATATTACGTGTGTGTTCGGGAATCATTATGTGCTGCTAGGTCACGACGACTCGTGATCGGAAAGAGTTTCAGTCTCGATTGCACACGAACCTATAGGGTCACACACTTAAAGGGCTAGGATTTGATTTGGATGGTGATCCGAATTCTTATAGGCCACGAGTTCCTAATGGGCCTTCATTGGGACCCATTATGGATGCCTATATCGAGGCGATGGCATGGGGTGAGGTGATCAATCAATCTCTCTGGAAGAAATCCGAAACCCTAATAGCCACACTCTCCTCAACCACGCGTGCGGCGCTAGCACTCTGCGCGTGGTGTCCACCGCCTGCACGTGTGGATACCTTGGAGGTGTTGTTGCGAAGCATCGGCACTAGGGCGATCCGCGACTCACGGCGTTCATCGGAGTAGGAGGAGAAGGCGCGCGGCAAATGCGACTCGATCGCTTCAACTCGCTACATCGACTCTACTTCCGCTACGAGTCGACGCGTCTAGTGGTAATCTCGTGATCTATCACTTGCGGTGGTTCCTTGGTTGCGCGGTAAATTTTTTGTTTGTGCTTTCGTAGCCTACCCGCGATCCGACAATAGCACCATGGCATGTAGACGATGCTTAGCTCGTGTGATTAGACATGGCTCAGTCCAACTGGGGAATATGGTGGTGCAGTAGCTGAATGTCCCATCGGAGAGGATGTGGTGGAAGTAGAGGAGGCCGTGCAGTGAGTCGAAGCAGTGGTTGCATCCTTAGAGTTGATTTCCTCATCATAGACAATGCCTGGTGATTTCACACGAGAGGTAGATTTTCTCAAAAATATTGTCGTGGGTGTTCACGAGTTGGTTGAGAAGTGAACAGGGTGTTCACGAGTTATTTCAAAGAAACTTGATTACTTATGTATTAATCTTTGAAATTATGCTTTCAATCTACTTACCGTAATTACTGTCAATACTGCTTTCTGCAAATTAACCATAAAGCTATCCTTGTCAAGCCTTGCGTGAATACTATTTCCATACTATTCCCTACAACTTGCTAAGTAATTTATGTACTCACAGCTATACGCCCTTTGTTGATCAGTCGTCGAAGAAGACCCAGGGAGCACCGAGTTCTACAAGGATGACTACTTCGAAGACCATGCGAGCTAGGAGGCGTCCTCCAGTCGATTGCCTGTGGGCATGTCATATGGCCGCTATGAGTTGTTCGGCTTTCACTGCAAGTATATCTTTTGTCTTTAGCCCTGCGTGGCAAACTCTGTAAAATCTTGACTGTAAGATCCTTTTTGCTACTAAGTAATATTGTTTTGTCGGCCTCTTTAGCTATTCGGTTGTATGGATATGATTTCATCTATGTTGCAACTATGTGAGCTAGCTACTGATCTGGGACTAGTTCGGAATACACAGAGGGTCCCGGGGTTGCATACTCGTGGTCCCAACAATAACAACAGGCAAGGTGGATATAACAATTTGGATTAATTACTAAACCCAAACGCATTTAAATAAATATTTAAAATACATGCAATAATTGAATCAAAATAATTATATAAAATTGGGTGCAATATAATCAAAGGTACAACTTGCCTTGAAATAGATCTTGGTATTGGTCTTGGTCTTAGTGAAGTCATTCCTCTTCAAAATCTCCTGAAGTAGCAACGTCTACTCGTAAACAAAATAAATAAAGAAAAATAAAGAAAACAGAGAGGAAAACAAACTCCAAAAATTAAATAAAAATCTTGGTAAAATAGAGCTCGAATTTAGATGAATTTAGAAATTTGAATGGACTTAATCAGAGTTCGAATGAAGAAGATATAGCTTTTGGAAAATCTAATCTAAAGAAAATACTCAAAAAGGAATTTCTGAATTTCTAGATTTATTTTTGTAACAGCCCAAATTTTAATTTCCAGTTGAAAATAAAGTTTAATTACTTTATTGGGTTTTTGTGGAATTTTCAAAAGCTTTTCCTTATTTAAATTAAAGCTAAACAAATTTATGTGCAAAATCTATTACCAGATAATAGCTGGAAATATTTTTTCTTAAGTCCTAAATGCTCCAGAGAATTTCTGTGAATTTTCTCCAAATTTTGGACTTGAATTGCTATATTCTAAAGCCTAATTGAATTATCAGCAATTACTTAAATAGAAAAACCAAAAGAAAAACCCAAGCGACCATCGGGCCAAAACCCTCGGCCCGACTTCTTTCACGCAAGCACGCGCGCCCATTCGACCCGCTTTCCGCGCGAAACCCTCTCCTCTCTGAGCGCACGATTTTAATCCAGCGGTGAGCTCCACCCTCACTTACCGGTTCGCACGATATAACCCGGTAGGATCAAAATCCAACGACTACGCCCGATCGCCACTTACCGGTCGCTTGATCTATCTCGTCGTCCGATCAAAATCGGCGTACCCCATCTTCTTCCTCCTTTCCTTTCTTCTCCTCCACCTTCCTTCTTCTTCCCGCGATTCGCCATTAACACCGAATCGGGACCTTCCAAAGCCGGGTGAATCCGGCGCATCTCCGTCGTCGCCGCGCATTTAAACCCTTGATTCACGCGCGTCCATCACGGCCTCTTCCTTCCTTCCTCTCGCGCGCATCCCGATTCCTCGCCGCGGACTCGCGGGACCTTCTTGGGCGTTCACGCGCTCGCCACGCCGCACCTATAAAGGGCACCGGTGCGCCTCCTCCCACTCATCCGTTCCCCAACTCCCGTAGCTCCTCTGCCACCGTAGCGCCTTATTTCCGAAGATCCCCGCCGGTGAAACCCCTCGGTTCTTCTCCATTTCCGGCGTCACCAGGACTCCCCCGTCCCCTCCGTCGGCACCATCATCATCACCGTGTCCGTGCGAAGCTAGTACGACCACCCACTTCGTCGGAGGAGCCTCGCAGCATCGACTTCGTTGACGACCGAACCTCGCCGCCGACGACTTTTCCCCCCGTGCAATCTCGCAACTTCGGTGAGCACCACGATCAGCATCTTCCCCTCTACATTTTGCGCACCTTCACTCCCCTCGCCGTGGCGCGTAGCGCCGACGAGCTCGTCACCGGAGCCCACCTCTCCGTCGGGCACACGTGGCTGGGCCACGTCGTCGCCAGGTCAGCGCCACCTCGGTGCAGGATCACGCGTGGCGCTCGCATGTCATGCTGGGTCAGTGCCCGCGTGGCAGGTCCACCGCCCCGGCCCGCACATGGCTCGGTGGAATCAGTCCACCGTGAGCCGAGTCTATGACATGTGGGCCCGCTTGTCAGAAAATCCTTATAATTCTTTTAAATTTCCAGAAATTCATCGCTGGCGTCAGCATTGCGCAATAAATAGAATTTCCTTTAGAAAAATAATTCAGAGAATTCAATTAAATTCCAGATTTTGTATTAAACTTCTAAAATTCATATCTTTTGCATATGAACTCCAAATTGGGTGGTTTAAGTTGCAAAAGTTGTCTAAATTCATAATCTAGCTAACTAAAGTAAAATATTTCAATTTGGAGTTATTTGGAGCTGAGTTTTTGAATTTATTTGAATTTGGCGTTAATTTATCGTAATTTCACGTATAGACCTCGACGACTCCGGAGAGTTAGATCATTCCGACGATTTAGAATTTCAAGACTTCAACGAAGGCAAGTTACACTGTTGATCATATTGTTCCCAATATTTTAAATTATTTAATTTCTGGTTTAAATTACGTTTATATAATTGTTTAAATGTCATGTTTGTATATAGTTATTCCAATCTCCATTGTACGGCCAATTTGATTATTGAATATGAATAACATGACACCCTTAGGCAAAGTACTACTAAAATTTTTCATATGCTTAGCCATGCTTAGATCACATTTATTTGGGAAGGTTTAGCCAAATCCTTTACAATTTGATTTTAAATTTGTTTCAGTGGTATTGTTTTACCACGAAAGGCTTATTAAGTGGTTTTCATTCCAACTAAAATAAAAATGGGTTTGGACTTGGGCGAGATGGATGTATGGTGGGTGCAGGTTCATGCACGGGCCTAATCTGGTTAGGATTACGGCCCATGGGTTTATTTAAATGGAAAGTTGCCCAAGTCAATTAAGGACCGGTCTTTGAGCGTATTTTGCTACGCCTAACCGTACCACCACATGTCTGGAATGGGACAGATTTGGCTAAATAATCTGTGGTGTCTTAGTGTTATTTGTGCTACGTTGTATGTGTGGGTGTTGGTCAGACATTAGTCCCACCGGGCGCAAGAGGGCTTGGAGGATGGTTAGTCAATGGTAGCGAAACCTTAGCGGGCATAAATACATTAAGACAACGCTTATACGGCCTCATGATAATTGCTTAGTCACACGCCCGAAGCGCGTGCGTTGGCGACATTAAAGCATATTATCTCGTGTGGGTAAAGCTGTACAAACTCTGCGAGTAGAAACTATTGAATAACCGCATCCGCGTCATGGATATGCTAGCAAAGCCACTCTAAGTTAGACTTGTTTTTGGTTTATAAAATGATTTCCACACATGATTTTAGGATGTATAATCCTATGGTAAAATGGGGCGATTAGCCAAGTGTTAGGAGGTATCCTTCACTATTCATTTAATGGAGGTTATCCACTATTCATTGTCATCTTAATCATGATTTCGATTATATTATTAAAGCGGCCTTAGAAAATTACTAATAGTATTTAATCGAAAATCTGTTTATGCAAAACAAACCACTGCCATTATCCTTTGTTTACCCTATGCATGCATTAACTTTCAATATTGGGTGTAACTTGCAAGCACGGAAGTTGTGCTTACTCTTCTTGAATAATCTTTATTCAGGGAAGACCTCTATCGGGGCGGTGAGGATGCGGGCGAATAGGCTACGTCCCAGACGATTGCTGTGGCAAGTCGTGTGGCCTACTACTACTACTTTTCCGCTGTGTTATCTCTTTTCTATTTGGCCTCGGGCCTTTGTAATAAACTTCAATTATTATTAATAAAGAGCGTGATATGATTTTGCTATCACTTTTGTTGACTGTGTACACTGGAAATCCTAGACTAGTGTATAAACACAAAGAATTCGGGATCCTTCGCTCCCGGGTTCGACAATTTTTCTACTGGAAAATTGGATTATGACGCAAGCATGACATCAACCCTGGGATTTTCGGCTGAAAAGGAAATAAAAGAAAACCTGACATATGGGACCCACAAGTCACTAACACGGTGTATGGTGGATTGCGTTTATGCATGATGGATCTGGGATCTGATCAGATGGGCCATGCATGCGCACACGTGGTGCTAACGAAGCTACCATGAGGGTGACATGTACTCATGGACACTGATGTGCCAAGCCACGCGGACGGACACATCAACTTCACCTGCGAAGAGGCTATGGACCCGATGGTCGTCGGCGATTAACGACGTTTCGCTAGCGGTGAGTGGTACCAACACGTAGAAGACGCTAATGCAAACTCGTTGGTGCACTTACGGTCACTTAAGGATGATGGTGGTGACCGGCGGTGAGCTACAAGCGGACAAGGGCTTTGGTTTTTGTCGGGATCGAGCTCCAGCGGCGCTTCGACGATGCGGATGGGTGCGCGAGGTAGCCCTCACGACGACAGACCTGGCGGTGTAGAAGATGAAGGTAGGGCTCTCACGACGACTACGCAAATCACAAAAATGAAGCTTTGGTCAAAAACCCTAATCTCCAAATTGCGGCAACTCAAGGGTTCTAGAGGTGTAGCGAGTTGGGGGGTTTTGGTGCGGGGTCGAAGGCGATCGTAGGGGGCTATTTATAGGGGCTTGGGCGTGTCGGATTAGGTAGAACCCTAAAAGAGTCCAAAATGAACCCAAGTGAAATCTCGAGTTTGAAGGGGATACAAAATCTAATTTTAATGAATTTGGGTGCGGGAGAGATAGGGATAAGATTCTACACGTTTTCTAGATAGGGGTTAGATGGAAAAGTCCCGCTGTTGGACGAGGCCTTCAACTCTAGCAATGGTGGACGAAGGCTCGTGTTCAATGAAGATGAAGGCGAGAGGTGGGAGGCGATCCTGATAGGTGGGCCCCAGTCCGGGCAGACGCGAGCGTGCTGCCAGCAGACGAGTGGTGCGAGAACTAGGCCGAAACAAAAATAGGAATGGGCCTTGGGCTGAGATTCGGCCCGAAGCATTAACTAAGATTTTAATTTTATTTTCTAAGTTAGAAAATACTGGAAATTCAAATAGCAAATAGAAAATTGCAAATAAAATTGAAAAAATTCTAGAAAATATATCCAAACACATAGAACCCAAATGAAATAGTTTTGCCCATTGTTTATGTTGACATTAATCATATTAAATGATTTTGATACTGAAAGTTCATATTAAGCTTTTGAATTAAAATTCAAATAAACTTCAAAGGTGAATTTTTCAACTCCTAACTAATCAAAAAGATTTCTAAGACTAGAAAATTTGGATGTTATAGTGGTGCTCGCCGTTCGATATTGAGGGAATGAATGAGCGAGATAGGGATCATGGGGAAGATGTTGCGGATTGATGACATGGCGGGAGCTCGGATCGGTGGGTGGGTTATCACAGACAGTTTTTAATACAAACCATCTGTGATGAGCTAATATCATACACATATCATATTAAAAACCGTCTGTGACCTCTAATTTTATCATGACTTGAAATGTCTAACTCCCTGATTTTTACCATGCCTTACTCTGTGAATATAGTTTGGCATCCAAGTCATGGTATTTTACCATGACTTACTCCGTGAATATAGGTAGGCATCCAAGTCATGGTAAAATCGCAAAGTTAGACATTTCAAGTCATGGTAAAATCACAGAGTGAGGTAAAATCGGGAGATACTTATCACAGATGGTTTTAATACAAACCGTCCGTAGGTTCGTATTAAGAACCGTATGTGAAGTATCACAGACGGTTCGTGATACGAACCGTCTATGATATTAGCTCATCACGAGCGATTCTTAGTGTATCCGATAATGAGATGGTCGAGCTAGTAAAACCGTCTGTGATTACCATTATCTACCGCGGTTTTGAAAAGCATGCGTGATGAGGCGTTGATATTAGCCTTTTTGTAGTAGTGCCAGTTCCATCTTCTTTTGTCGACCAAAGCTTTCAAGGAGCATGGCCCTTATGTTGCAACGTCAAAACCTCATGCCTCATCTTGAGCAGAATGACACTTGTACTTATATCTGGGGTAACGGTCGATGCGCTTCAAGCAAGTACTGCAAATTACTATTTCAAGGCGTCCACACACAGAAACCCCTCAAGTGGATATTGAAGAGCAAATGTGCCATGAAGCATAATGTCTTCTTTTGGCTTTTGTGAAGGGACATGCTCAACACGAAGGAGATGCTCAAGAGATGACATGTATACTCTGGTAATGATCTCCTCTGTGTTTTATGCCAACAGAGACTAGAGGAGACTTTCACACATCTTTTCTTCGATTGTCAATTCAGCCAAGAATGTTGGGCCTTCCTCAACATCCATTGGAATAACCAAATCCCAATACACCAAATGCTGGAAGAAGCAAAGCATCAATTTCAGCATCCCTTCTTTTTAGAAGTTTGTGTGATTGCTTCCTAGACTGTGTGGAAACAACGAAACACAAAGTGCTTCAAAAATAAGGACCCCTCTTTTAGTCTGTACAAAGCCCAATTCTACAATGAAATAGCTCTCCTTGTGTGTAGAGTGAATGATGTTCTTAAAACTCTCATCCTTGATTGGACAGCTTCCCTTCCCTAACCTTTGGCCCTCGGTGAGGGCCTGCACATTCCTCTCTTGTAAACTTCCTCTTCTTTTCTACATATTTATTTAACTGTACTATAGGGATCTCCCATATAGTCTTTCAGTCAAAAATATTAATCAGCTAGGTCTATCCCATACTGGACATATGGTTGTACGATATGGCCCAATGCAATGGCTCACAAGATTAAGTCCTTAACATGTACCCATGCGAGACTGCCTCATCCCAATGTGCGAATGACACCCTCTTTACTACGCGATCACTCACCTGAGCATAAAATCCTTTCGTTTAACCAAACTAGTGAAAATCCTTATTATGGCACACATCTTTTATAGCAGTGGCATCGCACCACAACTTGTACTGTGAGAGCATCGCACCACAAGTTGCTGTGATTGCCATCGCACCACAATTCTATATCTCATTAAGTCAAATTAACATTTATTGATCATGTGAACATGCACCCATTGTATAACTAAGCATGACTAAGCATCTCTACAATAACCCATGTTGGTGATACCAATATGTCCAACTAATAATGACCATCCTATGGTGACAATTGACAAAGGATTCATAGTATTCAAAATAATCAAGGTGACACAATTACAAATAGGTGATTACCTACTCCCAAAAATAGTTGATATAAAAGTAGCATGCAATTTGATATAAAACAATATACTTTTGAAAACATAGGTTCAATATTATCAAAAGATTACGACTTGCCTTATCATTGCTTAGTTACTACACTTTGGTCTTCAAATCTTGCTCCTGCTTCTACTCCTTGAAAATCGTTATCTAAACGATGAAGAGAAATTGAACAAAAAACAAATAAATTCAAATAAAATAAAAAATAACAAAATGAACACTAGAAGAAAGAGCTCGATTTTATATGAATTTAGGAACCTGAATAGGCTGAATTAGAGTTCGGACGAAGGAGAACAAGCTCTCGGAAGATTTAGTTCTAAGAAAGAGAGAGAGAGAGAACCTATTTCAGAATTTTAGAATTTTCTTTTTCAAGGAAATTCTGAAATATTGCGTCAGCAAGAGAAAAAGGATTTTGGACAAAATTAAATTTCTAAAGAAAAATAAATTGGGTCACTGACAGGTGGGGTCATGGTCTATAAACCAAGTTCACAAAAACGACTTGCGGTCTACAGTGAGCTGGGTTCACGGAATAGGAATTGACAGGTGGGATCGGTTTAGCATAGGCACTATTCACAGTGAACCAAGTTCACAGGGCTAGTGCTCGGGAGTGCCACGCAAGCGATGATGTAACTGATATTTGAGTGGCTAGGGATGAGGTGGTGGCTAGGTGGCAGACACAGATCGGCTAGGGCTGAGGTGGCCGCTGACTTGGTGGCTGACACAGATGAACAACAACAACAGCGACGCTCTGGAACCAATGAATGATGGCGAGCGGCAGCGCTACTCTAGCAACGACGGATCTGGCGAAAGATGGCAACTCCAGGGACAAGAAGAAGCGCAAAAGAGAGAGGAGATGACAGTGACCCTACGGGTCTTGCGCAAAGGCAAAAGGAAGACAGTGGCGAGGGTTGAGCGGCGGCAGACTTCGATCTTCAGCGACAACGGGGCTCCGGCAGCTAAATGACGACACCAAGGAGAGGGCAACGTAGATCTGAATGGTGTGAAGACAACGGTGGTGGCACTGATGTACGGGGTTCACTAGCGGCAGTGGAAATCCATGACAAAAGCGACAATGGCTCGGTGACTTGAAGATTCGTTCCCGGCGACGGCTATGGGGCTCACTGGGTGCGTTGCGACAAGAGGATGCAGAGACCGAGGATGCAGTGAGCTTTTAAAGGTGAGAAGTAGAGACTAGAATGAACACGGTGGCGGCTACGAACTGGAGACGAAGACAGGAGGGTCACGGACGATGCTAATAGGCAGAACCCACACGTAAGCTCCAGCGGGAACGGAAGCGGACCGAGCTACGGCGCTAGGCTGCATGTAGAAATGGGCTGGCGGGATTGAGCTAGGCTGGGCGAACACAGGAAAGGAATCGGCCAGCAAAAAAGATTCAGCCCATGAGGATTTAGAGTAATTCAAATGATTTTTGAATTACTCAAAAGGGAATAAATCAAACTGAGCTCAAAGAAATAGCAAACAAACTCCAAAAATTCCAAAAAAATCTTGAAAATACTCTAGGAGACAAGGAACTCAAATAAATTAGTTTTTAATTTAATTTACATTTATATTATTCACATTAAATGGGCTTATTATCTGAAAATTCAATTTAAACTTTAAATTAACTCAAGAAACTTCAAATGATTATTTTTATTTTGAAAGGCTTCAAAGAACTCCAAAATTGGGATGTTACACATGCCCTCTCCGGAGGGTTAGGGATAGCTCCATACTCTCAGGATGCCCACTCCTCTGCGACTTTGGTCGTTCGAGCGCTTCCAGTTGGATAGCCATAACTCGACCTCAGTGTACTCCATCGCCCTATCTATCGCGCCGACAACATGGCCGCCGTGACCAATGGAGCCCCTAAATAGCACGCCAAGAACAGCCGGGTGGTGTGCGGCGGACAAGGAGAAGGCACCCAATGTCCCCATGGTCCCCGTGGGTCTGCTAAGCTAGTAGTTACTCGGAGGAGCTAATGGAAGCCCATTACAGGTTGCCTTGGGACGGATCGCACCTAGGTGCGCAGGAAACAAGGGAAAGGTACCCATGGGCCCTAAAGACTGACTAATTTTTGATCCACTAGTTTTTTCGATTCATAAAAGGCGCACATGTATCCTAAGTGTAGATCGGGTTGATGATTCGTGCATGCTGTTATTTGTACTATACAAGTAGTGGGACAAATAGATGCACTAACCAACCATCTGCGCTATGTAATTCACACCTACATTACAAAGTCTTACTTTCGCAGTTGAAATATCATCTTTTAAATTTAATTCCCAAATTATTCTTTATTTCATATTTCATTCTCTTTTTTCAAAATAATTCGGTTGCACAAAACACTACACTCGTAACAACAGCGCGTGCGAGGGATTTATCTACACAGTCAACAAACTCCAACTTCTTTAAGCACTACAATAAATTACCAAATAACTTAGTAAAGTCCTAAAAAATTTGAATATGCATTCTTTCAAAATTTATTTCAATTTTTCTACCAAAAAAAGAATTTTCATGTCTCTGTTGCCATTTGGTTTGCCGATAGGAACTTGTCGCTATTTGAAATGACGATTTGCTCTATGTCGCCATTCCAAATAGCTACAAAGATATTTAATACTGTTTTGGTTGGCGATAGGGATCCTGTCACCAATCCAACTGGCGACATGAGTATGTCACTAGTTCAAACAGTGAAAGAAGCCCATTTTTGTAATTTTTATTAAACGAGTATGTATTTCTGTAATTCTATTTAAAATGTATTATTTTTTTAAAAAAAATCAGCTATTGAAAGGTACAATGTATTTAACAAAATGGTTTAACCAAAGTAAGTGCTTGCTGATGATGCTCAATTTGACTGTTAACTTAGCTATGATTTCATTTACGACTTTCTACTGATCTTTGTAATCCTTTGCTAGTCTATTTATCTGAAGGAATTACTACTTTAAAGATCTCTGTTTTCAGATGATACAAATCTGTTTTGCTCATTCAAAAACTGTCACTTATCCATCCGAAAAAAACCAGCCAAAAAGGTACAAAGGTTGTAGTGTTTGAACAGTTTTAAGTGGAAAGAAAATGGAAAATTTGCTCCGGTCCTTTGAGGAAGAATTATTTCGAAGTTATTGATGACAGGTAACTCTACGGGAAGTTTAATATTTTTTATGTTCAGGATTTTTACTTCATCCGACCCACATTAAAGAAGAAGAAGCATCCTATCTTACAAGACACTCACAGAGCAACGCCGAGTCGTGGCGGCTGAAAACCTAAAGCTCTTATGTGCCATCTGTATCCCTGCACAGTCCTCCAGCATGCCCTTCACAATGCCGGTGAGGCCAGGATCGAACTCGACCAGCCGCTCGCCTTAACACGAGCTGGCCAAGTGAGCTACGCTCACTCCTCAAGTTTAATATTTATTTGACATAGCTAAAAAGAGGATGACCCGGCCTGCTCATTTAGGAGTATTTTGTATACTATCGTTAGTATCATAAGCATTTGTCGTTTCGAACCTAACAGACTAACAGTTGCTCTTCGGGGCCCTGAGCCCCCTGACTTGTTAATGAAACCAGCCAGCTTCGAGATTACGTAGACCAAGGAAACATCACGTAACATCGTATCAAAAATAATTTGACACTTAAATTAAGGGAGACAGAACTGACAATGATGGAGGAAAGGGCCTATCAAGGACAGGATAACACTGAAGTGGCACGCGGGGGCTAATCAACCTCACATGGATTGTCCGACGTACTGTTCACAGTGGCACGCGGGGGCTAATCAACCTCACATGGATTGTCCGACGTACTGTTCATTTGGGATGAAACGAAGACGTGCTACAGATGGGTGGATCAGATTAACGCAATAAATTCATTTTTTCATACTGTTTTTACCACGTATGCATGCCGCTGGATTCACTATCCTAATTGATGAGGTACTCCGCGAGTTATGCTCCAACTAGCCTATTTTGCAAGAACCACCCTCTCTTACTCTTTCTTCCCTTCTCCTCCCCCTCTCTCTCACCTCTCCGTCTCCCAAAGGTTGTGATTCATCGCCGTCCTCCACCCCTAGCCACGCCGCCGCCTCCACGCACCACGCCGCAGCCCTTCACCTCCTCCCCTCTCTCCATCAGCTTCGTCGGTTGCTGGAAGACGCAATGCCACCGACGAACTCCCCGCTGCCATCATTGTCTCCATCGTCCACTGGTAAGGTCAGATCACTCGTCGTCGAGGCCGGGGATGTCGGTTTGGGAGTTATTGTCGTCTCCGGAAGCAGGGAGGTCACATCACGACGGAGGACGTCACGGCGCGGCAAGGCACGGCGGTGGACCGGTGCGCGGAGGTGGCGATGCGGTTGGTGGAGGAGGCGAGGCAGAGAGAGAGAGATCCGATGGGGAAGCGGCAGCGGGATCCACTGGTGCGCGGAGGCGGCCCGCGCTGGGGTAGGAGGTGAGGGAGAGAGATCCAGTGGGGACTAACACATTAAGTATCCTCCTGGGGAAAATAGTTTCCATACCATTTCTGAAAACTATGGAAAAGTACCTAACTTTTCCTAGTTATGTCCATAATTTAATTCAATCATCTACTATGTGTAATAAGACAAACAACACGACTGCTATCAATGGTGATATAAATTCTGGATAGCAACGCTTCCGAAGCCATAACTTTTACATCCCTTATCCAAAACCAATGTTCTTGCACTCTATGTAAAGATTAAACAATAACCTAACATATTAGTAATTTAGCAAAGCTATGAAACAGAACGTGTACCCAAAACCCCCTCACATGGCTCAACAACGGACTAGATCAAAACATCAAAATAATCTATCCACCAATTCCACTATTGATCTAACCTAAACGTTATAAAACGCTATGCTAACATCGCAGTAAATGTTTCTTAGGTCGTTACCATCCAAAATGGACGACGGAGACGACACGGACACACAACCCTAATTTCTTCCTCTGCTTCTACCTTCTACCTTCTGCCGTCTTCTTCCTCCTCTAAAACACTGTAGCAACAACCGTCGCCTGCCGACGGCGGTGTTCGGCAGCTAGGGCAAGGCGGCGGCCAGGGCAAGAGCTAGGGCGCGGCGCCCCTAGCCCTTCCTTTTATTGGCATGGAAACCGAGGCCAACACGATGTGTGCGCCGAGACGATCTCGGCCTAGCCCACCAGAACAGATTCGGCCCAGCCTTCTGTAAAAACAGGAAGTCTGGACACTATTGGCCTCCTACACCATCCAAATTCCTAAACTAGCCCCTTCACTCACGAAATTCTGAATTTAGCCCCCTCGATCACTGCTGCTTTGTCAGTGCAGTGACAATAAAGTCTTTGCCATCCCCGCGCAGACCAGGTGCTGCCCTCCCCCACGGCAGCACCAAGGTGCTGCCCTCCCTTACAGCATGAGGTACAAGGAGAGAGAAAGAAAGAGAGAGAAAGAAAAGAAAAGTGAAAAAATCGATTTTTAAAAAAAAATCAGAAAAATTCAAAAAAAAACTTGAAAATAATTTATTTAAATACTATAATATTTATCATGAATAAATATAATTTTTTAAAAAAATTTAGAGCTTAATGCAACCTTGTAAAAATTCAAACCAAGTTGTAAAACCCTTGCTGTTAATGAATTAAAGTAAGAAGAATAAATCTTCAAAAGCAATGTTAGAAATTTTATCTAGGTACTAGATCATCCCAGAAACACCTCTAAAAATTTATATAATTTTAGGAATTTATTTGCTATTTTTTAGCTCGGTCAAACTTAGGGGGTTTGAAGTTAAAATAGTTATCCTAGTAACGTTCGGACCGTACGAACAACACTTTTGGAACGTTCGGACTGTCGAAACATCTCTTTTGGGCTGATCGGACCATCCGACCAGACCTGGCTCTGATCGGACCGTCCGAACATTAATTATCCATTGAAAATTCATTTGACCTCAAAAATTCATATCTAATTCAACTCAACTCCAAATCAATTGAAACTAATTTTGATATTTTTCATTTTAAATGAAAATTATTTTAAAATAGGTTTAAAACTTGTCTCTAGCCGAGAAAATATAGTTTTTGAAAATTGATGCTTAACTGAATTATTTTCACACTAGAAAATGCTTTTAACTTTGAAAATCCATAGAAAATGTTTCTAGACTTCAAATGAGTTGAACTAAGTTATTTTGGTCTTATAATTTTATTCTCTATTTATCTATGTAATCCTTTTATCCACTACTATTCTATAAATTTGTAAAATAATTAAAATTTAATGAATAGTAACCAAAACTCTATTTTGAGTATTTTCTAAAAACTGATTTTCAAATTGCTATAACTCACACATTAAATTCAAATGGAATAATTATTTCACATAAATTCATCTAAAATCTTAACCTAGCTACTGTAGAAAATTCATACATTTTGAGCAATTTGAATTTTATGGTATTTCTCTGTTTATTCGATGTCGTTAATTCTTTAGAGTCCAAAGTGATCGACGTAGAATGAATAAAATAAACTTTAATTAAATTCAAAATTTTCAAAGTGATCAGCATGTATGATGTGTCGGGAGGCTCCACAAAAAAATTCATAATTTTTTAAGATTATTTTATATATTTAGAAATCTTCCAAAAAGTTAAATGAATAAAATAAACTTCAATTAAATTCAAATTTTTTATTAAATCTTTTCATTTTCCTAGTATTTTTTTTGGAATTTTCTGAATTTTTTTTGAATTTTTTTGGAGTTTTTCACTTTTCTTTTCTTTCTCTCTCCTTCTTTCTCTCTCCTTGTACCTCATCTTTGTGGGAGAGGCAGCACCTTGTCTTTGCGTGGTAGGGCAAGACCTCGGTGCTGCGGTGCGGGATAACAAGGGTGGCAGAGGGGCTAAATCTGGAATTTTGTGGGTGAGAGGGCTAGTTTAGGAATTTGGGCGGCGTAGCGGGGCCAAAAATGTCCAGAATTCTAAAAACAGGTATAACAGATTATTTGAGACCAACTGTACAATGGAGTGGGATAGTGTAATATAGTAATATCTACCAAGTTTCTTCCGTAGATGGAGGAATTTTGCAAAGCTTCTTCGCTGCCGACAATCCTACATTCCTAATATGCTAAATGGAGCTGCTTCTTCTCCGAAGAGAAATTTTACAGTACATTCTACTAGTAATATATGATGATAGTATAAATAAAATCTGACAATTGATTTGTTGATGGTACAATAGACTTTTCTTTATATTTATAATTTTTTTGCGAGGGTATTATAGAATTTTCCAACTAGAGATGAAAATAGTACTCTTGTGTCATGTGTCATGTCATCTTTACATACAAATGTATAAGAGCTCTCTCAAAGCCCTTTCTACCCCTCGGGATTATACTATTTATACTACTTGATGTAATATAATTAAATTCTAACTAATCTGGATAAAAAGAATGAGTGGTTAATTATTAAATTGAGCGTATTGTATAATTGTATAAGAGCTCTCTCTGAAGCCCTTTCTGCTAGTGTCATTCGTTCACATCAAATTATGCTGACTTTATTGTACAATATTATATCTTATCTATATGATATGCCCTACTCTACAAGACTACAACTATTATATTTAAACCCATGCAATTTATAAACAACGACAATAATACATTGAATTGGGATGTAGCTTCCTTTTTGCTGGAAGATAGTCTGTAGTTACATAACTAGGCTGACTACTCGGTCATCATATAAACAAACATCCTGCAAAAATTCAACTGAAAGCATGACACGTTTTATCTTTATCTTTTTCTCCTTTTATTTTCTAGTTTCCTTTTCAGCAGAATTTTTCTTTTTTATTTCTCATTGAATTTAGATTTGATTTTGTTGTATGATAGATTGAATTTGTGTCATTGCTACCTATTCTTTTTGGAATTTTTAGGACCATTTACACCGTATTTTAAGCAATCACCGTAAGGGTGGGAAACATTGAATATTCTCTCGGGTAAGAACGCATAGCACCGTTGATATTCTAGTTGCAGAGGGCACACTTGGATCAATAAATCCATTTCCACAAGAGGTTTTTTCGTTTAAGGGAAGCATTTCTTAAACAGGCGAGTGACATAATAACCAGAACACATACTTGTTGATCTTTGCTTCTATAAAAACTTGTTGATCTTTAGGTGATAGTGGCTTGGAAAACTTTACTCGGAAGATCTCTGTAAATAATGGTCACTCTACGATGATGGCATATTGCTTGGATAGAAATGAGGGGGTGAATCTCATTCTAATGAACAGTGTAGACTGTAGAACCATCCCGGAATATTAATCAGGGTATTCAGGCTCAAGCTAGCGCTCAGCACTGAGAGCAATACGGCTTCCTGTTTCCAACGCTTTGTGGTTGTTGACGGTGACCCAAATTGTTGATTAGCAAACACTTTTACAGTGAAATGAACAAGAGGATGAGCTGCAAATCCTACCGTTTAAAGTACACAACGCCATCAGCATTGGTCACGCCCTAGCAAACTGTTGCTTTGCCATGGCTAAAAGGGGAGCACTAAAAAAGAAACTGGCATCGAGGATGTTGGTAAAAAAGAAAAGGGCAAGTTAACATCAGACCAGAGACAAATTGACACCTAAATCCTGGGGAAAAGAATTGGTGTGCAAAGGAAAAGGTCTCTCGAAGGACGCGGTTGAACGTGAAAGTAGCACCCGATGGGGATGATTTGCACATGCATCATCTGACCTTTCCTTTCTCCGAAGGAACAATCCTATCCTACGCTGGTTGGGTGCTTGGGCCAAAACTTGTACAAGTTGGCACATCCTCTCTTCGGTCTGAAATAGATGTCGTTTTAAAACTTTAATTGCTAATATACACAAAACTAGTTAGACTTGTCACATTAAAACAAGATTAGTAGATTTATCATAAAAAACACTTCCATATCATTGTATTTTTATTAGTTTTTACTAACATATAATCCAAAACGTAGTAGTCATATGTGTGTTGCTATGTCGATATCCGGAATGACAAGTAAAAATGAAGAGAAGCAGTACTTATATTTGGTTGCTGCTTTTTATTTGATACCTCATATGTTACCTAATGTCCATTGGTACAACAGATCTCTATTTTTATGGCACAAGTGTAGTGTACCTTTCAATAGAATTCAATGTGGAGATGTGTAGCACGACAATTGCAAGCGAGTCATACTTATTACAAATTTGGCCCGGATTGATAGAATTTTGGCCCATCCATTCCCATTGAAAAAATATAGTGCCTCGTGTTCAATTGATGTGAGCTAGCAGCCATAGCATGATCGCTCATGTGACAGTCGTCGCAACGTACCTACATTGGCTGTAGCAGTACACATGCTCGTGTACAAGAGTATGTATTTTGCTTCTCACCAAAACAAGTACTGGTACATTAGAGAGGAATTAAAAATCTCTCTACAAAACCATGTCAGACTAGGCTACAATCCCATCAGATTTTGTTGGGCCCAACATATTTACTGGGGCCTGACGGCCGGAATCATACTAGGCCCAGCCCAGCCCATATTAATGGCTATTTTCCAGCGCACCGAAGCCAGGCACGGTTTAGGTCTAGTTCATCCGGCTGATCCAGCACATTCACATGCTTAAAGTACAATCACATGTGTTTCTAGGAGTGTAGTGCTTTTTTAGAACTTATGTAGCAAACAAACCATGTGGGAACAGGGGTTGCTTAGCCATTATTTTCTGCATCCCGATACAAGACAATGAGACTTAAATCTAAAATATCATTGCAGGATGATGGAACAGCTATTAGAGAGAGAGAGAGAGAGAGAGAGAGAATATTTGAGAAATAATTTAAGGGGCTTATATATATGATTAGAATGAATTTTGTTCCATCTTGCAGCGACGGCAATTTATACAGTGTACACAAATAATTTCTACATTTTTCTATAGTTTAGACAATACACGTGCGTTATGAGAGAATGAACAACAAATTTCACTACAGAAAACGGAACGAATGGTAAAAATGACAAGTTGTACAAGAAACACCAGTTTCCTTTACGGGTTGAGATTATCCAGTGCCTCCAAGAGAATAGGCCTGAACCTCTTGCAATCCAGCTTCACATTCTGCTTGTCCATGAAGGTCTGCCTGATGAAGTCGAATCCGCGCTTGTGGAATGCGATAGGGTTCTTGAAGATCTCATGGTCCCTCGGGTATTGATCCGTGAGGCTGCTCTCGTCGACGCTGATACTGTATTGCTTGTACCGCAGACCCATCAGTTCTGCTGGGTTGCCAAAATCGGTGCGGGATATCCAGTCCAGGCCACCCCACGGCACTATCTGAATGAGTGTGGCATTCTGTGGCAAGAATACACAGTTTGTGAGCCCAGCCCCATGGACGCCCATCATCACGTCGGCCGAGTTAACCAGCCTCGCAAATCGGGAGATGTCAGAGCTCACATTGGCCTCATCGATCACCACCTCAAAGCCAAGCTCCTCAGCCATCGCGATAATCTCATCGAGGTTGAGGAACATTCTTGTACGCTGCCTCTTGATGATGAGCAATCTCGGCTTGACCTTGGGGTACTCTCCGAGCACAGTCACAGTGTCCCTGCCTAGTGAGTAAGCTCCACGCATGAATCTGTTGAAATCAACCATTGAATAATTGTGTGGCGCCTTTGATGAGTCAATTGTGAACTCCATGTAGGCATGCAGGCCGACAATGGCATGTTTGAAGCAGTGCACTTGGTCGTCCTTGCTAAAATCAATCAAAGGGTACTTGGATAGCTTCTGAAGCACGGTCTGGTACTTGATCGTCCACCAAAGTGCCATGTCCGTTATAAGGAATTGAACTTCTCCATTGAACTCACTTGCCGTCGTGAAAAGTGGGACGAGCACATCAGTGAAGTCATGGAACAGGTTTCCTGTGTACCCAGTCAGTGAAAAGATCACAGCAGGCACGTTGTGGTACTTGGTGCACTCAGGCGCCACTTTGCTTGATTTCACTGTCAACTCAGTGATATGGCTGAGGCAAAACTCATCCCCTTTCCGAGGGTATGGCTTAATCTTCCACAACTCATTTCTCTGTGAACCAGCAGGCTCCATGTACAAGATTGAAGTGGCATTCGGGTGAATTCTAACATTACCACGCATCTCGCACACATTTGCTCTAAAATTTGAGAAATCACACAAGGGCTTGCCCCCCTGCTGGACATTACTCGCACCTGCAAAGTGGAAGATACTACGTCAGCAACATGGTATGTTCAATGAAAAGGGGGACACAGACAGCTGGACCAGAACAGGGGAGACAGAAACAGTTCGATCAAAAGTTCAAAACTAGTGATAACGAGGCATCAACAATAAGGGCTCCGATACGGTGATACGTAATGCGAAGTAATGAATGCTACAATGGGTGTCACAAAAAACAACATCAGATTGATATGAACAATTGGATAACTTGCACCTCACCCAAATCCTATACTCCTAGTACTGATTCTATATATGAGATGAAAATTGCCCCAGATAAGTGTTTGTAAGACTCCTTGTTGCTCAGATTTGGACACTACAATGTTCAAGCATGAGCTTATTTAATGCCTAATTCTACTAGTACTTCCTCTGTTTTACCATTTCAAACAAACTCAAGCTCTTAATAGATACTCTAACTACCAAGATTGCAGATGGAAACAGAAGATAAACGAAATGGAGAACCCTAATAAAGAGAGTTGGCGCCGATCAGCCTTTGTACACAGTACAGTAGGAGTACCTTCTTGCCTAGAATTTGCAGTGTCCTCGGTGTCATGAATGGTGTAATTGGAAACGGTTGGGAGGGTAACTTTATGCTTCTGGTCCGCGTGCCCACGCCCCTCCTTCCCTTTCCTCTCCCCTTCACCTCCACCACCACCTAGACATCCAATTCCCCCAACATTTCAGCACAAAAATTGAAACAAAATAAAAAACACTCAATTACCCATCTCAGCTCTGAGGGTCAAATCATGGATCTACGAACACCGACTGGAACCAAACCAAATGTTTCCTAATTCCGAACGCATGGACAAGGAAATTATGGGCTCAACTGCGACGGCTCACCTAACATCTCCTCGTCGGATTTATGGCCGTTCCCGTCCTTATTGGGGGTCAGCTCCATCATTCCGCTGGTCGGATCCGGCTCGCTCAGCATCCTGCTTTCCTCCTCTTCACCACCTCTGGTCCCTGCAGAGATTGAAAGCAAGGCGTACCACATGCTATTAGACTAAGAAGATAAGCAAAGAAAAGAGAAAGAAAGAACACCTTGCAGGTAAAATTAAATAGAAAAAGAAGAAATTAACCTTTCGGTTTCACATCGGCCTCGTCGTCGACCACTTTGGGGTCTTCACCTGAAGAAAGGAACCGGCAAGAAACGCCGCAAGTGTTGAAGAAAAGCCCGAAACTGCTGTGTGAGAGGGTGAGGAAGGTTGGGAGCTGAGAGGGAGGGGCTTACCGAGAGCGTCGGTGGAAGTTTTCCGGGAGGCGCCGGCAGGCGCGTTGACCTTCTGCTGGATCACGATGGACGTCGGCTCCTGGTCTACCGGCAGCTTACCGTTCACTGCGCAAAGCAAGGAAAGAAAAGAAGACGCCTGACTACAAGCACAAGTAGAAGTAGTAGAAGGGGCTGCGTGCTGGGAAGGGAACTGAAATTAGAGGTCAATTTGGGATGTCTCTTACGGCTGAAGAGGATGGCGTCGGGCTTGGAGACGACGACGAAGGTGAGGAGACGAGAAAGAAGCCGACGACGATGACCAGCAGCCGGAACCGCCGCGACTCCTGCCGGAGGCCCCGGACTAGCTTTGGCCGCTCCGCCGCCTTCATCCTGCCCTCTCCAACTCCTAGAAGATGCTTGCTAGAAGGGAGCGAGGAGAGGAGGCAGGGGAAGAAGTAGACGAAGAAGAAGCAATAAGCAAGAAGACGCAGTCAGTCCTGGCTTCTTGCGTGTGTGTATGCGTGTCTGACCAGAGCCAAGGAAGGGTGGGCCAGGAACTGCTGGGGCGGAGACTGCAGGGTGAGAGGTGCGGTGGCTACTTGGAGGCCTGCAGGCTGCCGCAACAGCTTGGCTGGCTAGTTTGCGGCATTTGACTGCAGGCTACTCTGCTTTCTCACCTCTTTCGTTGCTCTCGTTTTTTCTATTTGCATCGTTTGAAGAGGTCTCTGTGTGCCTGGGGCCCTGGGCTCACGCGGTGTTTGCTTCTGAGTTCAGTTTTCTTCGTCTACCTCTTCTTTCATTTTTATTGGAAGGGTCTCACGCATACGTGGTAATGCTATTTTAGAGGTCATACCTGTTTATCTCTTGGAATTGTACCCTCTAGTATCGACGCGTACCAGTGTATCATTCTAGAGTTTAGGATAATATTATATATTTATAAGTATATAAATATTTAAGAAATTTGTCTATATGTAAGTTATCAGAAAATTTATTATTTTCAATCACTTGTTCTCACATTTAGATTTTCATTTAAGCTGCGTAAAAAAATGTTATAAGAAAAATACCAAAAAATACAAAAATAAATAAACTAGACAAAAGTAAATCTAGATGAACCTTACAAATAGAAAAACAAATAGAACTAAAAGTTACATGAGAGTTGTGCTAAAATTGTACATCACTTGCTCTGCAATTTTAAGCTTAATCTTGTCAATCAGTAGGTGACTAATGGATAAAAAATAGGCAATTAAAAATTAGCAAATCCGAATGTTTAATTATATGTACACTAAATTTTACTTCTAATATTACTTCAAATACATAGTAATAGGATCAAATATAATATAACTTCAATGAGTTCAATAGACGGTATTTCCAATTTCATCGGTATAGAAGGCATTGTCAGGTATCAAGACCGGTATTAACTGATTTAGAGGTTGGTACGGAACATAGACCTACTCGATACCGTTTTAGATTGTGAAATGATAAATATCATTCAATACCGAAACGATATTAATAAGTTTGCTCTGGGTCGGACTCTAACGTCCCCCGTTTTGTATTTGTGGTCTTAAGGGTCGATGTGAAACGAGGAGAAGACATAGGCCCGGGATATACGAAAGAAGATTGAGATGTAATAAAGGATAGCAATAGATATAGACGGATAATAGCCACTCCCATACCTACTTCATTCTTCATCATCATCTGTATAATGTATCTAATTAAACTAGAGCAAACTGTTCTTTATTTACGCATTATAACGGGCTTGCCATGTGAATGACACGCAATGTCCACATGCATGTTGTTTACCTGCTAGATTACCAAACGCCACATGTCAATGTCATTGTAACATCCAAATTTAGACCTATTTCTAAATACATGAAGATGTGAACTTTTTAAAAAATTTGATGCATCTTATGGTCATTTGTTTTCCATGGATTTTCATTTAAGGCTTTTCTCTAATTATAAAACTTAACCATCAAATTTTAAAATACAAACCTAATGAATAATTAAAACAAATTAAAGTGAAGAATGATCCAAGCTTAGAATATTTGCACTGAATATAAAATGGGAAAAGTGACTAAAGTATACTTTGAGATTTTCCCCAAGCCAAATAATAAAAACAGAAAATTAAAAGAATTTTTGAGAAAAATACAGAACAAACAAAACCTTAGAAAAATTACACAATAATCTACACTGTGTCCTAAGCCTCCCCAAAATTTTTCATAACTTTTGGAGCTCGGAATCTATGTTTGAGAATTCACCAAACACCCTTAGTATTTTCTGGAATTCTGGAAAATCTAATTTTCCTCCCTCCCGCTGACCGATGGACCCCACCAGCAGGGTTCTTCCTCCATGCGCACGACGCAGTGCAAGCGCCATTGCCAGCTCCGTTGCCCATGCTCGAGCTTCCTCGTGTTTTCTCTGCCTCTTGCCTATATAAGACCACCCGAAGCTCTTTACCTCTCCTCACCACCCTAGTCTCTACCCACCTTCATTCTTCTTCCACCAAGCACTAGCGCCAAGGAGAAGTAAGCTCCCTCTTCAGCCGCCGTGCCACCACTACGTCGCTGGCACCTCGGTGATCCATTTGCCTCGCCACCCCCGTCACGACGTGTTCCGGCTCCCAAGCAATCATTCCCCTCTACTAATTTGGTGTTTCTTGCGTAGGAGCTCGTCATCGCCCTCTTCTCCATCCCCAGCCAAAGCCGCTCACCCACCGCACCCTACTCGAAGAACTCTATTATGATTGCTCGCATTTCAAGCACCTCATCACCTCCCTAGAGCTTTTCTAGTAGGTCACGACACCTCCTATCTCCTAGGATGTCGCTGCTACGCGAAGCTCATTGCCTCCACCTAGGATCATCACCGCTGCCCATCCACTGTGCACCTCTATCCTCTCTCTCGACACCAATGAGTTCCTAGTGTCATGTAGAAGCTCATGGGTGCACTAGTTAGCTAACAGTGCAGCCAGTTTGCAAAATGGCGTGATAGTCGTAGCACCCCATCGCCAAACCTCGTCGCGTCGCGCCGGTCCACCGTCGGCCATATCTTGACCACCCATCGACCAACTAACTCCCGTGATTCCATTTGGGCCTTGCCATCGATCGCGAGAACTCCTTCGTCGGCGACGAGTGGCAAGGAGCACCGAGAGGTCCTGTCATGCTGCGAAGTTGACCGCATCAGTAGTGCGTAATTAAAGACCAAATCACGGTGCGTTAGCGGTAGATCCGGGAACTATGTCGTGGAAGGCATATTTCATAGGTTTTACCTTGGATTTGGGAATCGCATGTCTTCCAAAGCACTTGCAAATAAAATATTTAGAGAACTACCCCATCTATCAAGACCGATTAACCCTCTGATTATTAATAGTAGGCTCAACAACAATTGGAAACCTACAGTGAGTCAAAGGAATGGGGCGATCTTCTTTCTTTGAATGAGATTATCGTCTCAGACCACCTTGAAGGTTTAACGGCGATCGAAGGTTCGGTAAAGTTGACTTCTCGCTCCATGGCTTTCGGTGGCGTCGGACTCGTATGAAGAAGATCCACCAGAAGATCACATCGGCGGTGTCTTTGAGGTTCTTGGTACTCCATTTCTTCATCACCATCTTTGTCGTTCTTGGAGCTTGTTTCCGAGCTCTTGTATCGGCGGAGTGGACCTTTACGCATAATAATCTTCCGACTTCTTTTGCCAAGCGCGACAATTGCGCAGGTCATGTCCTGCTTGCTGGTGAAGAGGATACCACTTTTTATTTTTTTTGTAATCATTGGTCGGAGCTTTAGCCTTGCCACGACCAGAATAATCCTTTCTTCCTTTGGTAAATTTTTCAGGAACAGCAAGAACCTCCTTGTCGTTGGTTCTGTCATGTTTCTTTTTCTTGAGAGTCTTCTTTTGCTTCTTTTCTACCCTATCTAAGCCAGGTTGGGGAATTTTATCTTTTCGATCAATGGCTTCGTTCCACTCGACCGCTTCACTGGCCATTGCGTACTTGTCAGCCATGTCGAAGAGCTCGATGGTTGTTCGTGGGGGATGTATAGCTAAATCCTCCGTAAACCTTCGATTTCTTAATCCCGCTTTGAAGGCTTGGATATGAAGATTCGCAACCTCGGTATTGAGTTCTGAACTTGGCTAAATCTTTTGATGTACTGCCGGAGAGTCTCATTATATTTTTGCCGTATTCTATGGAGATCGTCTTCTTTTCTAGGGCGATCGTACGTACCCTGAAAATTTGCAATTAAAAGTTCGCAGAGTTGCTCCCAAGTATACACGGACCCGACCGGAAGGTTAAGCAACCATGATCGGGCTGATCCTTCTAATACCGTAGGAAGATAGTTTGTCATTACATTTGCATCACCACCAGCGGCTCTAATAGAGGTGGTATATATCTGGAGAAATTCCAAAGGATTTTGGGTTCCATTGAATTTATCCATATTGGCCGGTCGGAACCTATTTGGCCAACGTACAGCCTGGAGCCCTGCTGAGAAGGCTCGACAGCCTGTGATAGTTTCATGGCGCCTTCTTTGAAAAGGTGCGATTATGTCGATTGAGGCGATTTCTAGGATTTGGATTGTCGGTGCTCCAATGTCCCGGTCGGTCGTGGACGTTACTAGAATGACTGCGACCGCTTGCCTGGTTTAGGTGCTGTCGAAGATCACCAGGTCCAAGCGATTGCTCCTCTCGACGAAGTGAGGGTAAGGATTCCTGGAATAGTCTCCTCCCCTCATGACTTGTTGGTCGAAATCGTCGAGGTGGTCGTAGTGTCAACTAATCTTCAACACGACCATGCAGGCCCCTGCTTCGGGAAGAATGCTGAGACGAAGTCATGGTCTGACTTTGCGGGTACCTTCGTTCCCGATATGCTTCTGTGCGCTTCATCGTCTGTCGGATAATCTCTGATATTTGACCTACAAGTTGGGCAAAACCTGGAGTCTCTGTCAGAGCAGGGTCAGAAGTATTTAACATATCTCTAACTCGTTGCAGGTTTTGTATTGTTACCGAAGGTCTCAAAGGATTTCTGCCAGAAGAAGGTGTCTGATGGCTTGAATCCCCCGATCTCCTGGTCGATCTTGCCTGGTCCCTTACATTGGTTGGGGAAGGATCAGGCGAATTAACTAATGAATGTCCATCAGTTCCGTTACCTCCGGCATTTGGTGCTTGACCGCCCGTACCATCTCCATTATTACGTGGTGGCGAGGCAACGTATGGAGGACTGTACACGACATTTTGATCTGTATCTCCGATCGCATTGACCTCGTGCTTCCAGCAGTGATCCTCCGATGAGCTTCCGTCGTAATCGATGGAGTGCCTTTCAAAGCTTCTGCGAGAAGCTTCCACGACGGAGAGCAGTCGGTGATCAGCACTTCCTGAGGTTTTCGGAAGGGCCTCAACCTGATCCGGCGAGTTGCCGATCGAATGCTGAGCCTTATCATCCCCACTTGGTTTACGACCAATGGAGGTTTTATTGACACCGTCACCAGGTGTCGGTTGGCTCCTGGAATTGCTAGAAACCGTCGGTGAGTACCTATCAACCATGATCGCATCAAATGTATACTGAACCTCGAGTTGCGGTGTTGAATTTTCGTCACCTTTTTTTTGGTCGAAGGCACGGGCTTCGAGGCTTTAGGGTGTTACAGGCTGGTGGAGCACTTCCTCTGAAACCACCACTGATCGTAGTGGTGTATCCTCATCCATCCGATCGACTTCACCGGTTTCTGCGATGGGCGAACCGGCGGAGGAGGGTGATGAAGATATTCCGTTTTCCTCCATGGCGCGTATGCATGCGTCCATGTCGAGGTTGGCGTAGTCCGCCAGGTCGAACCAGTTTTCTTCATCCCAACTTCCCGCCATAACCGCATCAGCGATCACAAACGGGGAATGGACAAAGATTTGATGAGCAGAGAAATTCTTCCAAGATTCCACGCCGCGCTCCCCACTGTTGGCGCCAGTTGTCGACGATCAAGACGTCGATCTTACGAAAAGAAAAAGAGAAAGTGACGTGGGAAATCTAGGGAAATAATGGGACTGCTCTTTTATTAATATGAACTGAGTTTTACAGGGTATGCTCTCAGAACACTACTTGTTCCTTTACAATGTCAGACCTACAACACGAATCTAAGGCTTGTGCTTTAGTCTGATGGCTCTATCTTGTTCTCGTCTCCCTTGATCCATCCAGGCTCCATCTTTAAATAACCCTCAAAGAGGTGGCAGTTACTTCCAGAGAAGATGTCTGATGTGAAGCGTTGCATCTGGTCGGAGTCAAGTGACGGTTGATAAAGAATCAACCGTTCGGCGGTTATATGTCTATGAGACATATAACCGCATGGTGGTTATTCGTCAGTGCTTCTGGATAAGAAACGTCGTATGGTATGGAATATGCACATGCTCCATTCATCATACGGTAAAGAATATACTTGGAATCAGTTCCAAGTATCAGTTCATACCTTTTATGAGCAGTTCTCCTGGTCGGGAGCTTGACTTAGGCCTTCGTCCGACCAGGGTACCCATTATGTAACCTCTAGAATCTCTACGACCAGTGAGGTCGTGCACATCAGGGGTTACGACTATGAAGACGTATGGTCTATTATGTATTAAAAATAATACATAGAGGTTTTAATCCTCGTCAGTTGTCATTCGGGCAATAAATTACCCGACATCATTCAAACATTTGAAAATGAATTTGGGCAGTCGAGGCTAGAGTCGTTGGTATTTTGAAAAGGGAAAGGAATGTCAAATGGGAGAACCTGGAAACTGTTGTAGACTTGGGTGTATGAAAAGGATGGTGAATGTGTATGGGAGTATGCCAATATGGGATGAAAAGATGGGTTGGAACCCGAGGATTTGATTTGTCCTGGCTAGAGCCAGTGGAAAGTATTGGGTGCATACAGTCGCGAGATTTGCAAGGTGGAAGTGGCTCGAGATTAGCAGACAGGTACAACATGGGAATTGGTGGGGGAATGCCCCTAGGGCTCAAGGGTGGTGCAATCTTGGGATCGAGGTTGCAACACGGGATTCGAGGTGGTCTCGCTGCGGGTTGGGGATTGGAACCGAGGTCTCGCCAAGGGTGCAACCTGAATTTCGCGGGTGGTCTTTGGGAGAGTCGCAGAGGCATTCGACCTAGAATTTCAGTGTGTAGGCGGCGACTGCTGGTGGTTGCACCTTAGGATAACGGATGGATGTATCCCAGAAAGTAATTGGAAATATGGGATTGGATCGGTGATTGAAAATATGTGATTGGGCCGAGTGATTGAAAATATTGGGATGGAACCTAGACATTTGAGATAGCACAGTGGGGACCGATGGTAATTACGGGATATGACCTGAGCATTAGGTGGTTGTGCTCACTCAATGGTATAGGAGATGGAATCTCCACTAGTACTTTACAACAAAAACTTAGTTTATAAAATATGTGTTAGTTAAACATGCTAAGTCTTAGGATTTGCTACTACTTACTCTATTTCAATAATGGCTTTGTGCAAAATAAAAGAACCCTGAACCTCCCTTTGTTTGGCCTTACATATATTATAATTGCATTGTGTGTTGACTCGCGAGTACGGTTGTGTACTCATGCTTGCTATTTACATTCTTTTAGTCAGTAAGCATAAAAGAAGGTTTCATGGACAATTATGAGCATTGGACAAGACTGAAGATTAAGAAGGCTAAGAACTAGGTTGCGAGCCTACAGTCGATTGTCGACGGGTATATCGTGAGGGTTCCCCATATTATACTTTGATTTTACTTCTGTTGCTGTGTCTCTGAAAGGATTTGGCCCATCCAGCCATTCTGCAAGTCAAAAGCCATAAGGTATATTTACACTTTGTTTAATATATTATACAATAGTTTTACATTTTTGTGATATGTGTTTGGACCAACAACGTAACTGTGTGTGCCAGCTACTGATATAGGGAATGGTACAAATATACATAGTGGGTCCCAAGTTCCAAATTTGGGGTCTGACATCTACTATTGGTGCTAGCTACTACCGACCAAAGGAAGGATCACGGGAGAAGCAAGAAGTACAGGATAACAAGGAGGCAAGGAGGAAGAGGAAGAAGGAGAGGGAAAGAAGAAGAAATCTAGGGTTTCATGAACCATCTCTGATCATCATCCAATTTCATGGGGTAACAATCTGGACAACCTTGTTTTGGTGTTAGATTGATATTTAATTGAATATTAGAGTAGATCGATTGTGCGAATTTATAATTTGGTGATGCCTTGTTTCGGTTAGTTGTACTACAGAACCTTGCAATGACGTTGGGGTATTGCTATCCAGTTTTATAACTTTGCCATGTTAGGAAAGTTATAGATAATTGTCTAATCTTTTCATAGAGTTGTTAGGAAAGTTATAGATAATTGTTTAATATTTTCATAGAGTGCAAGACCACTAGATTTGGTTAAGTGGTTGAAAACTTATGGCTTCTGGAGTGCTGTTGTCCATAATTCTATTGTCGTTTACAATAGTTGTGTAGATTGCTTTATTACGTATAGTAGATGGTAGAATTAAATTATGTTCATAACTAGGTTTATTTAGATAATTCTCTTTAATTTCCATAAGTGTTATGGTTTGCTATTTTTTTAATGTGGTAGAAAAATAGTTATAAAATTGTGAAGTCGGTTGTTCTGTAAAGTTCTTGATTTACCTTCAGGGTTAAAAATGGGGATTTAGATGACATAATCAGAGAATTTACAAAATTAGGAAAATAGAAAATTTTGTGAAGATTCCAGAAAATATGGAGTTTGCTATTGTGAGGACCCGGGGTATTTAACTCACAATACCTAACCTCCAAATGGTTCTAGTATTACCAATTAAATATCCTAAGCCTTGGTGGATATGTACTTCCCAGAAATGCAGTACACATACACCTTTACAAAATCATGCATCATTTCCATACAAACTTGCAATACCGAGTCTAGCAAAAGACATACATAATATAGAGTTATTTACAAGGACCAGTGGCCAAATTTCATAATAACATCATAAATAACAGGATAAGCAGTGGAAACAAAAGTGCTATAAGATGGCGATAACAAAAGCCAACCGGTTTGCCAATTTCCCACAAGGCAACCGACCGGGCCGCTAAGCTAGTCGTCCACACCGCAACAAAACTCATAAAAGCCGATCCCCTGGGGATCAACCTCCTCTACAATAATTAAGCAATGCAAATAAGTACAAAAATGTACTCGCAAGACTTACGAGGAACAAGCCTATACATAGCTACATGCAAGCTGAAACAAAAGAGATGATCATATGGTTCATTGGATGCATAAAGCAATTTTCATTTGCAATAATATAATAGATTGAAGGCAATTTGTCAAATCTGTTTTTATTTGCTGAAATAACAGTGAGATAACAATAAGTAACATAAATAACAACCTAGAGGTAACTAACCCAATAGCCACCACAACATAGCACAAATTACCCATTCGTACCACCCAAGTTCATGTTTTAGTGAAAAGGTTATAGTCTAATTCTTGCGGGAAATAACAAAGCGTGTCCATAACCTAGGACGAGGCTATTCGAATAGATTTAACCCTACCGGGGTGTACCAATGTACCCACATGTCAGACCGCCTTTTTGCCACAAGATTAAGCACACTTCCATAGGTATGTCGGCACGGCTAAGTCCTACGAGACGTTTTTCAATATTGTGTATCAACTATGAGTCGCCCGTATGGATAGAAACCCATACGTTGCATCGGAGTCATTGTAAAGCCGGGAGTCAACTATCCACATAGGGTAAAGCAACCTGGATAACTACAATGTCCCTCGGTGTGGAGAACTTAGAAAAGATTCCACTCCCGTGCACCCAACACATAAACGCCATCCTCATTTTACCACAACACAACACACACATCCTCCTGCGACTTGGAGCTAACACACGCCAAAGTACTATGTCAAGAGAGGTCACATATCCCTCTCATGTGGTTAGCACGCAAAAGTGCTTGGATCAATGGCACAAGTAATTCGGTCCTTGTTGACTCGGGCACCAACCATTCACACCCAAAAGCACACCATCTTACCGTTGTGCCCAAGTCTAAAACATTTTGTTTTCAGTTTAAGTTTTCTCAAATTAACATAGCACAAGGCGTTGAACATAAAGTCATAATAAGTTTTTGTGTGATCAAGGTTATCGACTAAGCCGATAACCGCCCAATTCTACCGTCCTAAGCATTTCTAAGCAACAACAACTCTTAGACTACAAGCTAAGTGATAAGGGCTCATCCAACGAACCCTAAATCACAGAGGACATAATCCTAGGCTCAGGAGTAGAGAATGAACATTTGCCTACAGATTATGCATCTAAGGGGTCAACTACTCACAATAGTTTAGCAACAGAATAGCACATGCATACATAAACTTTGCAAACAAGATATTAGACTTTGAAAATAATAGGTGCAATATGATCAAATGAATGCTACATCTGCTTGCCTTGCTGGAGATCACTGTCTTGCTGCAGAGGATCACTCTCACACTCAACAAATTCTTCAAAACCTATCGCAAGGATGAGAAAATCCAATAAAAACGACGAACACAAAAAAAGACTCAAAATCCATAGTCATCCAAAATCCATGAAATTCACACAGCAGGTAGATCTTAAATGAATTTAGCAACAAGAATCACTTGATTTGGACTAAGCATGCAAGAGTTATAGCCTAAACAATTTCAATCGACTGGAAATTCTAATTTAATTGCTTTCTGTTACTCTTCATCGCACAAATTTTCAGGAGGTTTTAGAACATGAAAATTTTATGGTAGGTAGAGCATGATATTCTAAGCATAGAAAAAATTAGTTCACTTCATTTGGAGTTGAAATGATTTTCTTATGATTTTTCTAATTCATGAAAGTAAAGCACAAGATTTTCAGAGGTAAGGACATAATTAAAACCTACTCTATACTAAAGCATGCTAACAAGGGAACCTAACAAATTTTAGTTTACTAAATTTGGAGTTACAGATAATCACTTATGCATTTTTCAACTTTTAATGAATTTTTAGAGCAATAATTAATGCTAAGCAAGATAATATAACTAACACAATTTTTCTAGTACAGAACAAGGTTCAAATATATTTTTAGATTAAAGCTCAGTTAAATAGAGATCTAACAAAATTAGAACCATCTAAAAAGGAGTTAAAACGAAATACTTACACACCTTTGAAAATTAAAGCAATTTATAGTTCACAAATAAAAGACAGTTGGGTTTTCTTATTAACCAATGACGTGGAAACACATGGGCTGTTGATCTTGAGTCGGACGGGCCACGCGAACAGACGCATAGCGCGCACGAACAGCCCACGCGATCCAAGCGGTTGGATTAGATCTAACGGTCCAAAATGGAGGGAACGTTTGGAGGTCCGAACGTTCACGATGATCTGAGCCGCACATCAAGAAATGAATGGCCCACAATGATTTGGGAAGTTCGGTGGTCCGAAAGTCCCAACAGATATGGACCGTAGATCTCAGATGGACGGCCCACAACAAAGTTAACTTTGCACACGTGCACAATGAGGGTTTTAAGTGCGCGGGCCCACACGTCAGTGAGGCACTAACGCGACAGGATTTTCACAATTAAATGTGCTTTAGGACAGCGATTAAAGCTAATCATTGAGCTACGATGCGTGTCCAAATCCGGCAACACAGAGCGCCGACCGTGATCTTCTCGGCTGTCGCCGCGAAGGAGGTCATGGCGGTGTGAGCTAAGGGCAAAATGGAACCCTAAGACTATTGCGCACTCCACCGGTGGTGGAGCATCACCGAGACGAGCTCACATGGTGGCGTGACGAGTGGAGCGGAGGTAAAGCTACGGAAAACGATAATGGCGATATCGGCAAAGTTTTAAGCCATCTAATGTGTGCACTAGCAGTGAGGGCTCGGGGACCTTACGTAATGACTGGATAGGAAGAGCTTGTCGAGTTGAGCCGCGACGAAATCTAGTACCGAGATGAGGAAGACAAAGGGGAGATGAAGGCCTGAGCAAAACGAACAAGACCGGGTCATCAAGATAGCTTCAATAGGGCTCAAGGATGGTCCATGAGCAATTAATTTGGAAATGAAGCAGCTTACCGGAGTTGAGGACGAAGGGGGTGATTTCGGCCGAAGAAGAGCAAAACCCAAAATTAAATGATTCCTGTGAATGCAAACCCAAATTGAGTTAGGGGAAAAGCTTAAGGTGCTAAGGGCGCAAAGTGACGCGAAAGGATTTGCAAAGAAACCACTAGAACGCTGTCGACGACGAAAGAGCTCCACGACCGACAATGGTGATTTGGGTGTTCTTCGAGTTTTGAGCTCAAAGAACAGAGAGGGAGCTAGGGCAACAAAGTGGTGCTGTAAAGGAGTGCAAGGAGGTGCTCAAGAGCTTCTCAAATAGCCGGAGGTCAAAGGTTGAGCAAGGACAGCCCTTAATGGCGGACATGGCCTAAAGCTTGTCCAGGACAAAATGGAGGCGATGGGAGCAAGTGAGAGTGATAACTTTGAGTGCGAAAACACATATGGTGAAGAAAACGAGGGCTCAGAGCCGTTGAAGGTGACGCACGAGGTGGAAAAAGAGCTCTCCCCATGCCCTGTTCTGTCACACGCACGCGAGTCAGAGGTTGAAGATGACCAGTTTCGGCAAGGGCCCACCAGTCAGCGACAGCAACAAAAGGGCTCGAGTCAAAAAGAACGAAGGGGTTAGGTTAAGTTGAGTCAAAAGATCTGGACGGTTGAATTAGAAATGGACGACCACGATTGAAAGAAACTTTCGGGCGGTCCGGACGTTCAAATCAACGAGAGCGGTCCGATCAAAATTGAACGGCCGAGATCGATTATGGCTCTCGGGAGGTCTAAAAGTTCACTCAAATCTAGAGCGTTGAAAAGAAATCCAACAGTTGGAAACACGCGCACCACTTTGAGCGAGCCCGAGTGCAGTTAGTTGATTGGGTTCGACCAAGAACTCGAGCCTGGCTCGGTCGCTTTGCTCAAAATGACCCAGCGCAAAAAGGGGACGCCCACAGCGGTTAGATCAAGATCTAACGGCTGAAATGAAATGCGGAACTCGAAGGTCCGAAAGTTCGCATGAACGAGGGCGACTGTAACATCCCCAATTTCAACTTGTGGTGTAAGTGTAAGAAAATGAGTAGAAATTAAAACTTTTCTTACATCATGTATTTCTGCGTGTACTAAACAATTATTGTACAAGAGTATGGGAATACAAAGTCACAAGTCTTTGGATCCAAATCTTGATCCTCCAAAACAATCTTGTCGAATATCTTGATCATCTCCTGTAAATATTTTTCCTAAGTTCTTGGGATGGTTGGTGACCCCTCTGAAAAATTTCACAATTTTTAGAAATTGTTCGAATATTTTTAAGGGTCACAAACTTGTTTGACTTGTAGTCAAACCCTAGCTCAAAGCATTGTATAATTTCTGAGAAAAGTGCTCAACATAAAAACCTCAAAATTTTATACAAGATCCATCTCAAGGTTAGCAAGCCATCACAAAATTTCATAAAATTTGGAGCTAGTTCTATCTCTTAAGACCCTTCAAAATCTCAATTCAAATTAAAACTCTAAACTGGTCCGAGTGGACTTGGACTCGGACTCTCTGTCTTGGTCACACCGAGCCGCTTAGCCGTGCCTGCCTCGGCCAAGTTGGGCGCAGTGGTCCGGGCCATTGGACTTTCAACCGACGCCAAAGACCTCCTCGGGTCTTTGTAAAGGACCTCCCACCCGCACGACCTCCTCGTGTTCTTTTACAAAGACAACCTCGAGGGCCTCCTCAGACCTCCTTTGCACCTTTGCAAAGACCACCTGGGCGACCTCCTCGGCCCTCCACGACCACCCCTAGCGCTTGGGTGATCTTGAGCCGCCCATCTTGAGATCTGTGGCTCGGACCTCCCTAAGTGTTAGGACCTCTAATACTAGCCCAAAATGGGCCCTTGATTTCAATCCAACGACCACGACCTCCCGGTGGAGCTCGGTGATTTAGCCGTTGAGTTCATTTGACCGCCTTCCCTATTTCTCTCACCGCCGGGTGGGCCGGGCATTATCAATTTTGTGCGTGGCGTGAGGAGCAAAGTGCCTTGTCAACTCTAGGGTCGACAAGCGGCTATGTGTCGCCAACATTAAATGTCTGTCGGCACCTTTTGCTCAAAAGTCACCCCGACACTGCTCCCATCATGTCGTTGATGCCCTAGCTCGCTGCACCGAGTGGGTGTGACCTTGTTTTCATTTTTGGCGCTCGGCTATATATGGATCCGGGCTTCTCCCTTAAGTTTCTTTGGATCCATTCTTGCACCCTAGTTTCTTCCTCGCTCTTGAGCTCAAGTCACCCGAAAGCCTCTGTCACCATTGTGCCGACCTTGGAGCTCTCCGCACCCCTGAGCTCCAAAGTGGTTCATTATTGCAATTTTGGCTAATCCTTTTGTTCTCTTGGTCACCTCGAGCCTCTCGACTTGCTTTGTTTGACCTTCACAGAGGTTGATAAAGTAGGAGCGTGTGGTTCGTGGCCGAGCGTCGTCTTCTTCACCTCCGCGACCTCCACCTTCACCGAGCTCTTGCGGCCACCTCTAGCTCCCCTCCATTCCTCGGTCGATTTCAAGATCGAAATCCCTATTCTTTAGACCTCTTCGGTTTTCGGCTTTAATCAGTAATTGGTCCCCGCGGTTATCTCCGGTTAGCCGGCTGGTGGTGTCTTGTTGGTGTAGTTTTGGCACCCTTAGGTCCTCCGTCCTATTTGGAGCTCATTCGTGCCTTTGGTTTCGCCGACGAGGTCCACATCGCCGCGCAAGTTGTGCACTTTCGGGTTTTGTCGGTTCAAAACCTCCTGCTAAATCATATTCTTAGGACCACTTTAATGCTCAAATCATTGCTCATCATTGGTGCATTAATTGTGTCCTAATTTGTGCCGTGGAGTCACCGACGTGTGGGCCATGGGTTTAGAATTAAAGTTTGGAAATCATTAAGTGTCCCTTTAGTTTCATTTATTGTCAATCATCCGAGCATTTAATTTGTCTTAACCGCCGCTTTGTCGTTGTCAGGAGGTCTGCGCCATTAAAACCACTCCAGACCTCCCCGCCAAATCTCGGCGTTAAAGACCTCCGTAGGTTAAATCCCCACCGCTAGGATCACCCTCCTCCTTGGGGTCCTTGCAAAAGACCTCCTTGAGGTCCTCTGTGCGAAAGGTCACCCCGGTCGTTTTGTCAAAACCGCCTCTCGGACCTCCTTGGGGTCCTCTTTGCAAAAGTCCTTCCTTAGTCGTTTTGAAAAACCACCCCGAGCCACCCCACCAAGGTCCTCTTGTGCAAAGACCACCTGGTCATTTGTAAAGAGAACCTTCAAAACTACGCTTAGGGTCCTCTTTGCAAAAAGACCACCTCCGCCCTTTGTGAAGAAGTCGTAGGACCTCCTCCGCTCGGATCTGGACCGTTCATGACCTCCCACGGAGATCTCAACCATCCGCACTTCTCTCTGTTGAACACTGTCGCGTAGGACCTCCCGCGAAGATCATGGCCATCCATGACCTCCTCGGTGAAATCCTAGCCGCCCCGACCTCCTCGCTTCATCTTAGCCGCTCGGGACCTCCCACCGAGATCGTGACCGCCTAGGACCTCCTCGCCGACTACGGACCGTTAGATTTAGATCTAACGGGCCAGACCTCTCTCGAGTAGATCTCAACCGCCCAGACCTCCTATGGGAGATCTCGAGCCGTTAAGATCTCGTCGATCAATCGCTGACCTTAGACCTCTCCTAGTGCTCGGGACCGCGGATCTTGATCCGCGGTCCACGACTCTGATAGCGCGAGGACCTCCTTTTGCGGCTTGTCGCGCGCACCGGTCGTAGCCATTGGATTCAAGATCTACGCTAGACCTCCTCGCTAGATCTTGCCGTCTAGGACCTCCTCGTTAGATTCGCACCATCAAGTCTAGATCTAACGGCTAAGACCTCCTTGGCGCGATGAGGTCTTTGCGCCTGTGTGCTCGTGCGGGTTTTAGATCTCGAGATCGTGAGTCGTGCGATCTTTGATCAACGGCCCACGACCTCCCGATTTTATGGGTTTTCCAGATTTAGTCCAAAAGCTTTTATTTGCACATATTAATTGTTTTAAACTTCAAAATTGCGTAACTTTTCTCTCTGAGCTCCAAATTTAACAAACTAAAGTTCGATAAATGCATCTGTTAAAGTACTTTAGCTTAGTATAGGTTTTGTGATAATTTTTAATACTGAAATTAATCATGTCTTAGATTTAAAACTTAGAAAAATCATAACTAAATCATTTTAACTCCAAATGACCTGAAATTTTATATGGGTTACCACTATACCAGTGGGTAGCTACCATAAAAATTTCAGCTTCAAAATCTTTCTAGAAAATGTTTTGCTACATTGCTAATTATGGTAGAAAATAGGTTTTTAGAGAATATCTTTTGCACCACAAATCCAAATTAGGTTTTTCCAGTTCCTATGCCTAGGTATATTCCTATTTTGCCTTGTGTATAAATTTCGTCGCAATTGGATAATTTTTGCTTGCTCTTTTGTTTAAGTGTTGCTCGTCTTATTGGTTGTTTTCGCTCTTTCGCTTAGGATTCGATATTTGCGGTAACCCCGAGAACGACCCTCCACAACAAATTGAGCAATGCAAGCGTGCAAGCGATTTGATCATTTCCCATTGATCCCATTACTTTCAAAGTCTAATATTTTGTTTAACTTCTATGTATGCATTGCTACTTTGTTGTTAAATTGATTAGTTAGACCTCTAGTTGCATAATCTGTAGGTAAATGGTTATCCTCTACTACCTGAGCCTAGGTTATTTGCTGTGGTTAGAGTTCGATGGATGAACTCTTATCACTTAGTAGATTACGAATGAATATTGCTTAGCCATGCCTAGTTATCGGTAGTATTGGGCGATCATCGACTTAGTCGGTGATCTTGATCACACAACTACTTATACTACTCCATTATGTCCAACCCTTGTGTCTTATTGATTTACAAATCAAAAACTGAAAACAAAACTATATCTTGACTTGGGCACAATGGTATGTTGATGTGATCTGTTGGGTGTGTGGAATGGTGCCTAAGTCCCCAAGGACCGAGTTACTTGTGTCACTAAGCCAAGCGCTTATTGCGTGCTAACCACACGAGGGGGATATGGAACCTCTCTTGACTCAGTACTTTGGGAGGTGTTAATTATGAGCTGGTGGTGGGTGTGTTCTGTGTGTGTGTGTTTTGGAGGGGAGCATTAGCAGACCGGTTAGGCTATCTAATGTGTCTTTCTCCCGTGGGTTGCGGCTCTTAATTAGCATCGTCCATTGGAAAGCGTCTTGTTAGACTTAGCCATGCCTGCATACCAAAGGAAGTGTGCTAACCGTGGCTGGTGGAAAGGCGGTCTATCGTGTGGGTACATTGGTACACCCCGCAGTGGTTAAAACTATTCGAATAGCCTCGCCCTAGGTTATGGACATGCTTGGTAAGGTCGTGCAAGAACTAGACTACAACCTTTTAAAAATTTAAACTTGACATGGGTGGTATGAAGGGTACTTCATGCTATGGTTGTGGTGACTATGGGTTAGTCACTTCTAGGTTGGTGTTGTTCTCATCTATGTTATTATTGTCTCTCTTTATTTGAACAATAAAAGTTAATTGCAAACTTGCTTTGAATCTATTACCTTATTGTAAATGAAAACTTGCTTTATGTCAAAATAAGTCCGAGCCTCATCCACTTAAATAAAGCTTGCATGTAGTTAATTATAGTTCTGTTATCTCACACGTCAGTCTTGCGAGTACAAAAACAAGTTTTGTACTCATCCGCTTGCTTAATATTAATTGTGCAGAGGAAGAAGGTGAGCCCCAAGGGCCTCACTTTTGTGAGTGTGTTATGCGCTGCTTGGGACGATTAGCTTAGCGGTCCGGTTGGTTGCCTTGTGGGTAAAGGCACACCGATTGACTTTTGTTCATCGCCATCTTATGGCCATTTGCTTCCATTGTGTATTTACTTATCTTTATGAATTTTGGCGGTCGGCCTCTCTTTGTAATAACTCTCTTTATATTATCTATGTCTTTCGATTGTTGCTTTTGCTTGGCTCTATGTGTATGAATGGAATTGATGCATGATTTTGTAGCGGGGTGTGTACGCATTTGGAAGTATACATATCTCGAGGCTTGGTTTATTTGATTTGTACTGTTAGGACCAAGTGGATGGTTAAACAGTACAAGCCGAAAATAGACCGGGTCCTCACAAAGTTGGTATCAGAGCCATTCCGACCGTAGTAACCCAAGCTTGGTCGTCCTTAGGATATTTTGAAAACCTTATTTTCAAAGGGTCAAATGACTTGTGAAAGCTTAAGTAAGTTCTCGGATTTTATTCCTTACCTATCTTAGCTTTCTTCTCTCGTCTTGCTCTAAATTGAGTTTTAAAAAGTATTTTCCCCTTTCCTTCTCTCAAAAGATAGTCATTATCGATTAATTGGGTTTTGGGACCAATGAGCTTGGCAAATTGAAATGTTAGCCGCCCTCTACAAGGTTTTGAAGCTTCCGAAGTTGAAGATTTCAATTAGGAGGCTTGGATGCGAAATCTGGACAGCGATCATTCAGTTTCCGGACAGCAAGCTCAAAGGTTCTAAATAGGGTAGAAAAGGAGAGGATAATCAACTAAAACTTGTGGGAATAAAAGGGTAAGATGTGATACTAGTTAGCTAAGTACCTAACGCTAATTTTGTCGCCTTAACCTTGATCTTTAGTAGTGTTAGACTTGTCGTAGTGTGCTGAAATTTTTATCTTCTCACCCTATTACTCGTTCATTCAATACGGGTTAATGGCATTGAGAAGTTGAGCTTGGTTTAATGTTTCCTTTGTTGATTTGGAGCCTTTTGGAAGCATTTAAAGTTTGTTTACTTGCTGTTTTTGGTTTTTGTCTAGGGTGATACCTCATTTCCCCTAGTTGTTAACTTTTCGCTTTCATCAACTTCAAGTTTTGGGCGGTGTTGCTAACCAAAGTTATTAGTAACACCCTTGTTCTCTAAACCTTTTCAAGGCATTTAAAATAAAATAGAACCATTTGATTTTGATGAGAGTTCAAGACTTAACCTAATTTTCCGAAAGAGTCCTAAATGACTAAAACAAATTTCAACAGATCAAATTTGGAAGTTCGTTGTGTTGAGTGGGTTCTAAAACTACCCAGGCCTCCCTTTTCGGTTCTGTCTTCTCTAAGAACTCTCTTTCGGTACCCCTTTTCTCTGGAATATCCATACCGCGTCAACTAGGTATTACCGCTATGCGGTATTACCTCCGTTCAACTCATGGTCACCCCGCTTCATGAGAGAAACAAACTCTTAAGAACATAGGTTCTGGGAATCCCTTACCGCCATGTAACACCGGTGCTACCGGAGGTGTGATGGTACCGAGTCCTGCAAACTCGCGAAGACCAGCGTTTGAACCTCTTTATACCATATGAGACCTCCTTGATCTAATCCGAGCCATTCAGACCTCTTGTTGGATCAATCTTGACCGTCAAAGACTACGACATGGGGATTCATTACCATCCGAGCAAGACTAATGTTCTTTGCGATTGCAATTAGTCGAGAGGTGTTTTGCAATGCATTGTTGCTCCAGAACTACGACCTACCCTCCTTGAAGACTTTTATTGTCTCAACTCGGGTGTGGTTGAGCACGGTCTATTGCCGCCTTGGTTGTGCAACCAACCTGGCGCATCGATCAAGTTTGCTCAAAGATCGGATCTTCGGAGTGAACCAAATCAAGCAAAATGATAAGATCGGAACAACCAACTTCAGTTAAGTTGAGATCGATTTCGCGCAACTCAACCAGACAGAAGGGCTATGCGGATCGTTGTCGCCACAAGTTAAGTTTACTGTGGCCTAAATGGCCATAGTCCATCTAAGAAGCTGGCTGCGGAGGGATGACTCCGTGTAGCTAGTTAGCAGGCTGAGATTCCATTGTTAGTGGAGTTAACCAGACATATCGCTCCGGAATTAACCAGACAAATTGTTCCGAATTGACGGACAAATCGCTCCACCAACTAACCACTACCGCACCACCTCCCATAGTATCGTGAAAGAGCTCTCACCGTTAATCCTTGTTGTATCTAGACCTAGTAAGTTTTCCCGTGTCGACTAAAATGGCACGTTTTACGCGATCTAAACCAGATTCGCACGGTCACCTTGCGGAGCTCTATATCGCCGAGATAGTGAGCTTGCATGGGGTGTCAAGACGATCATCTCGATCGTGGTTCCATCTTCACTTCGAGCCTCGCCTAGCTTGCAAGAAGCTATGGAACTCGCTTTCTTTCACCAAAGCATTTCACCCCAAACGGATGGTCGACCGAGAGGGTCAACCGTGTTTTGGAGGACATGTCGCGAGCTTGTGTCCTTGCCTATGGGAAGCATCGAGAAGTGCTTGCCATTCGCCGAAGTTTTCTTACAACCACGCTTTCCAAGCCGCCTCGGCATGGCACCATTCGAGGCCTTATACGGGAGAAAGTGTAGAACCCCGTTGAACTGGTCTGAGACCGGTGAAAGACCTTTCTTTGGCCCGGGCTCGATTAATGAGGCCGAGAGTCAAGTCCAGCTCATTCGTGACCGCTTGCGCACAGCTCAATCCAGACAGAAGAGCTATGCGGATCGTCGTCGTCGTGAGTTAAGCTTTGAGCCCAATGACTTCGTTTATCTCAAGGTTTCTCCTCTGAAAGGTCACCAGCGTTTTGGTGTCAAGGGAAAGTTAGCTCCTCGATATGTCGGCCCCTACCGTATTATCGAGAAGAAGGGAGCTGTTGCCTACAAGTTGAGTTGCTCACGCACTTGCGGAGTACATGATGTGTTCCATGTGTCCCAGCTAAAGAAGTGCCTCCGTGTTCCAACAGAGGAAGCTCCGTTGGAAACTCTTGATGTCCAAGAAGATTTGACCTACCGCGAGCGTCCTGTTCGCCTACTCGAGGAAGCTGAACGAAGAACAAGGAATAAGACCATCAAGTTCCTCAAAGTTCAAGTGGTCAAACCATTCGAGGATGAAGCTACATGGGAACAGAAGATCGCCTCAAGTGCACTACCCTCTTTCTTTTCCGAGTGAACCAAATCTCGGACGAGATTTTTGTAAGGGGAGGTTTGTAACATCCCCAATTTCAACTTGTGGTGTAAGTGTAAGAAAATGAGTAGAAATTAAAACTTTTTCTTACATCATGTATTTCCTGCGTGTACTAAACAATTATTGTACAAGAGTATGGGAATACAAAGTCACAAGTCTTTTGGATCCAAATCTTGATCCTCCAAAAACAATCTTGTCGAATATCTTGATCATCTCCTGTAAATATTTTTCCTAAGTTCTTGGGATGGTTGGTGACCCCTCTGAAAAATTTCACAATTTTTAGAAATTGTTCGAATATTTTTAGGGTCAATCAAACTTGTTTGACTTGTAGTCAAACCCTAGCTCAAAGCATTGTATAATTTCGGAGAAAAGTGCTCAAAGATAAAAACCTCTCAAAATTTTATACAAGATCCATCTCAAGGTTAGCAAGCCATGTCAAAATTTCATAAAATTTGGAGCTAGTTCTATCTCTTAAGACCCTTCAAAATCTCAATTCAAATTAAAACTCTAAACTGGTCCGAGTCGGACTTGGACTCGGACTCTCAGTCTTGGTCACACCGAGCCGCTTAGCCGTGCCTGCCTCGGTGGGGGTTGGGCGCAGTGGTCCGGGCCATTGGACTTTCAAATCCGACGCCAAAGACCTCCTCGGGTCTTTGTAAAGGACCTCCCACCCGCACGACCTCCTCGGGTTCTTTTACAAAGACAACCTCGAGGGCCTCCCCAGACCTCCTTTGCACCTTTGCAAAGACCACCTGGCGACCTCCTCGCCTCCACGACCACCCCTAGCGCTTGGGTGATCTTGAGCCGTCCATCTTGAGATCCGTGGCTCGGACCTCCCTAAGTGTTAGGACTCTAATACTTAGCCCAAAATCTGGGCCCTTGATTTCAATCCAACGACCACGACCTCCCCGGTGGAGCTCAAGACCGATTTAGCCGTTGAGTTCATTTGACCATCTTCCCTATTTCTCTCACCGTCGGGTGGGCTGGGCATTATCAATTTTTGTGCGTGGCGAGGGAGCAAATGCCTTGTCAACTCTAGGGTGACAAGCGGCTATGTGCCGCCAACATTAAATGTCCGCAAAGCACCTTTGCTCAAAAGTCACCCCGACACTGCTCCCATCATGTCGTTGATGCCCTAGCTCGGCACCCGAGTGGGTGTGACCTTGTTTTCATTTTTGGCGCTCGGCTATATATGGATCCCGGGCTTCTCCCTTAAGTTTCTTTGGATCCATTCTTGCACCCCTAGTTTCTTCCTCTCGCTCTTGAGCTCAAGTCACCAAAGCCTCTGTCACCATTGCTCGACCTTGGAGCTCTCCGCGACCCTTGAGCTCCAAAGTGGTTCATTATTGCAATTTTGGCTAATCCTTTTGTTCTCTTGGTCACCTCGAGCCTCTCGACTTGCTTTGTTTGACCTTCACAGAGGTTGATAAAGTAGGAGCGTGTGGTTCGTGGCCGGGAGCGTCGTCTTCTTCACCTCCGCGACCTCCACCTTCACCGAGCTCTTGCGCCACCTCTAGCCCTCCATTCCCCGGTCGATATTTCAAGATCGGAAATCCCTATTCTTTAGACCTCTTCGGTTTTTCGCCGTCAGAATTGGTCCCCGCGGTTATCTCCTGTTAGCCGCGGTTGGTGGTGCCGTTGGTGTAGTTTTGGCACCCGTAGGTCCTCCGTCCTATTTGGAGCTCATTCGTGCCTTTGGTTTCCGCCGACGAGGTCCACATCGCCGCGGCAAGCCGCACGCTTCGGGTTTTGTCGGCTCAAAACCTCCGTTTTGTCATATTCTTAGGACCACTTTAATGCTCAAATCATTGCTCATCATTGGTGCATTAATTGTGTCCTAATTTGTGCCGTGGAGTCACCGACGTGTGGGCCATGGGTTTAGAATTAAAGTTTGGAAATCATTAATGTCCCTTTTAGTTTCATTTATTGTCAATCATCCGAGCATTTAATTTGTCTTAACCGCCGCTTTTGTCGCTGTCCGAGGTCTGCGCCATTAAAACCACTCCGTGACCTCCCCACAAATCTGGCCGTTAAAGACCTCCGTAGGTTAAATCCCACCGCTAGGATCACCCTCCTCCTGGGGTCCTTGCAAAAGACCTCCTTGAGGTCCTCGTGCGAAAAGGTCACCCCTGTCGTTTTGTCAAACCGCCTCTCTGACCTCCTTGGGGTCCTCTTTGCAAAAGTCCTTCCTTAGTCGTTTGAAAAACCACCCGATCCACCCCACCAAGGTCCTCTTGTGCAAAAGACCACCTGGTCATTTGTAAAGAGAACCTTCAAAACTACGCTTAGGGTCCTCTTTGCAAAAGACCACCTCGCCCTTTGTGAAGAAGTCGTAGGACCTCCTCCGCTCGGATCCGACCGCTCATGACCTCCCCACGGAGATCCGAACCGCCCGCACTTCTCTCGTTGAACACTGTCGCGTAGGACCTCCCCGCCAAGATCATGGCCATCCATGACCTCCTCGGTGAAATCCTAGCCGCCCCGACCTCCTCGCTTCATCTTAGCCGCTCAGACCTCCCACCGGAGATCGTGACCGCTCAGGACCTCCTCGCCACTCCGGACCGCTAGATTTAGATCTAACGGGCCAGACCTCTCTGTAGATCTCAACCGCCCAGACCTCCTATGGGAGATCCGAGCCGTTAAGATCTCGCTCGATCAATCGCTGACCTTTAGACCTCCCTAGTGCTCGGGACCGCCAGATCTTGATCCGACGGTCACGACCTGATAAGCGCGAGGACCTCCTTTGCGTCTTGTGCGCACCGTCGTAGCCATTGATTCAAGATCTACGGCAGACCTCCTCGCTAGATCTTGCCGCCTAGGACCTCCTCGTTAGATCTGCACCATCAAGTCTAGATCTAACGGCTAAGACCTCCCTGGCGCGATGAGGTCTTTGCGCCCTGTGCTCGTCGGGTTTTAGCATTCGAGATCGTGAGCCGTGCGATCTTTGATCAACGCCCACGACCTCCCCGATTTTATGGGTTTTCCAGATTTAGTCCAAAAGCTTTTATTTGCACATATTAATTGTTTTAAACTTCAAAATTGCGTAACTTTTTCTCTCAGAGCTCCAAATTTAACAAACTAAAGTTCGATAAATGCATCTGTTAAAGTACTTTAGCTTAGTATAAGTTTTGCAGTAATTTTTAATCTTGAAATTAATCATGTCTTAGATTTAAAACTTAGAAAATCATAACTAAATCATTTTAACTCCAAATGACCTGAAATTTTATATGGGTTACCACTATACCAGTGGGTAGCTACCATAAAAATTTCAGCTTCAAAATCTTTCTAGAAAATGTTTTGCTACAGTGCTAATTATGGCCGAAAATAGGTTTTAGAGAATATCTTTGCACCACAAATCCAAATTAGGTTTTTCCAGTTCCTATGCCTAGGTATATTCCTATTTTGCCTTGTGTATAAATTTAAATCGCAATTGGATAATTTTTGCTTGCTCTTTTGTTTAAGTGTTGCTCGCCTTATTGGTTGTTTTCGCTCTTTCGCTAGGATTCGATATTTGCGGTAACCCCAAGAACGACCCTCCGCAACAAATTGAGCAACAGCAAGCGAGCAAGCAGTTTGATCATTTCCCATTGATCCCATTACTTTCAAAGTCTAATATTTTGTTTAACTTCTATGTATGCATTGCTACTTTGTTGTTAAATTGATTAGTTAGACCTCTAGTTGCATAATCTGAGGTAAATGGTTATCCTCTACTACCGAGCCTAGGTTATTTGTCTGTGGTTAGAGTTCGATGGATGAACTCTTATCACTTAGTAGATTACGAATGAATATTGCTTAGCCATGCCTAGTTATCGGTAGTATTGGGCGATCATCGACTTAGTCGGTGATCTTGATCACACAACTACTTATACTACTCCATTATGTCCAACCCTTGTGTCTTATTGATTTACAAATCAAAACTGAAAACAAAACTATATCTTGACTTGGGCACAATGGTATGTTGATGTGATCTGTTGGTGTGTGGAATGGTGCCTAAGTCCCCAAGGACCGAAGTTACTTGTGTCACTAAGCCAAGCGCTTATTGCGTGCTAACCACACGAGGGGGATATGGAACCTCTCTTGACTCAGTACTTTGGGAGGTGTTAATTATGAGCTGGTCGGTGGGTGTGTTCTTGTGTGTGTGTGTTTTGGAGGGGAGCATTAGCAGACCGGTTAGGCTGTCTAATGTGTCTTTCTCCCGTGGGTTGCGGCTCTTAATTAGCATCGTCCATTGGAAAGCGTCTTGTTAGACTTAGCCATGCCTGCATACCAAAGGAAGTGTGCTAACCGTGCTGGTGGAAAGGCGGTCTATCGTGTGGGTACATTGGTACACCGCAGGTTAAAACTATTCGAATAGCCTCGTCCTAGGTTATGGACATGCTTGGTAAGGTCGTGCAAGAACTAGACTACAACCTTTTAAAAATTTAAACTTGACATGGGTGGTATGAAGGGGTACTTCATGCTATGGTTGTGGTGACTATGGGTTAGTCACTTCTAGGTTGGTGTTGTTCTCTATCTATGTTATTATTGTCTCTCTTTATTTGAACAATAAAAGTTAATTGCAAACTTGCTTTGAATCTATTACCTTATTGTAAATGAAAACTTGCTTTATGTCAAAATAAGTCCAGAGCCTCATCCACTTAAATAAAGCTTGCATGTAGTTAATTATAGTTCTGTTATCTCACACGTCAGTCTTGCGAGTACAAAAACAAGTTTTGTACTCATCCGCTTGCTTAATATTAATTGTCGCAGAGGAAGAAGGTGAGCCCCAAGGGCCTCACTTTGTGAGTCGTGTTGCGCGCTGCTTGGGACGATTAGCTTGGCGGTCCGGTTGGTTGCCTTGTGGGTAAAGGCACACCGATTGGCTTTTGTTCATCGCCATCTTATGGCCATTTTGCTTCACTGTGTATTTACTTATCTTTATGAATTTTGGCCAGTCGGCCTCTCTTTGTAATAACTCTTTATATTATCTATGTCTTTCGCTTGTTGCTTTTGCTTCGCTCTATGTGTATGAATGGAATTGATGCATGATTTTGTAGCGGGTGTGTATACGCATGATTGGAAGTATACATATCTCGAGGCTTGGTTTATTTGATTTGTACCGTTAGGGACCAAGTGGATGGTTAAACAGTACAAGCCGAATAGACCGGGTCCTCTGGCTGATCGATCAGATGCAACCGCTAAGAAAGGCTAGCGCGTTGGGGAGGTCCAAACGTTCACACGAACGAGGACCGCTCGATGGAGATCCAATAGCTGAGAATGAACGCGCGTTAGAAAGGGCTGAGCTAGGCGCGGGAATGGTTGGGTTCAACCAAGACGACAAGGGTTTGGGCCTGAGTCTGACCTGAACCCAAACAGGACTTTGACTTAGGGTTTGAAATAAGCTGAAAACTTGGAAGAATTTTTAGAGGTAGCAAACTTACTCCAAAATTTCTAAAATTTTTACACGAGCTTGCTGACTGTAGGATTGACCTTGTGTAGGATCGTAATGGCAGTCAGAAGGGGGGGGGGTTGAATGATTGCAGCGAATTGACCCCCGAATTCCAACTTCTTCTTGTGTGCAAGAACACCAGAACCACTCGGTTGACTTCTTGAAGAACTTCACACCAAGAACACCCTCAGGCGCACAGCAAGAACACCAAATCAAGAATCAAAGTTGAACGAATTTGAACTTTATATATCAGACTTGATTTGTGTCTACAAAGCGCTCAGCAAGCACGCCTCAAAGCCTCCAATCGAAGGACCTCTAAATGCACAACATAACAGCAACAAAGCTACGGTCAAAACAACACCCAAAATCCCGTAAACCTAAAACTCGTCAAAAAAACTCCCCAGCAAGCCGCACCCCTCTACCTCCTCTTATAGGCAGGATTCTATCCGTGTTTCATATGACATACACACGGATTCTATCTCTAAACACGTACAGATATAGATCTCCTTCCATATCTCTAAAACCTTCCATAACTTCCACGCCGTAAGCCTCTAGGAAACCGCCTCCCGTAGCTTCAACGTGATCCACCTTTGATCTCCACGTGCTCCAGCGCGATCCAAACCACCTCGTGACATCCACGACCTCCAAGACCTCGATTCTCCCCATCCTAGTTGTGGACGCTTGAAATATTGAATTGTACTTAATTAAATTTATATCAGAGCACGATTCTTAATTAAGGAACAATGCTGCTCCTTTATTAAAGATCATGCTAGAAGTATAAATTTTTAAAAAAGTAACAAACCCAATATTTAGGCATCCCGGATATATGTCTCACAATGGTTCCCAGGATCAGTGACCATTGCACATATATCCTCAAACAACATTGCATCATACACATACAAGTCATACATTTACATAATTAAACATAAGTTTACAAGTTGGTTAAGTACTACAATATCAAGTGACTTGGTCACTACAAAAGTCTGACAGCGGAAGCAAAATAAACGATAAAACCACCAATGGCCCCATCCACCCGCAGCGATTGCGTGGAGGAAAGAAATAGCTTTACTCGTTAGCGCCACTCGATCGCCGCTAACGGGCACTTCATAAAGATAACCGCCTCACCGCAACAATAGGTTATAGCACCTTGAGTACGAAGGGTACTCAAAGAAGACTTACACAAACTAATAAAAGAAAGTGTTTGTTAGAACCTATGTAAAGGAGTAGAATTTACATATGCATAAGGTTGCAACAGAAGGCTTATTGGTTAAATTTTGCATAAAGCAAAGATACTTTAACCTATAATTGCTAAGTTTTGATAAAGCAATTTAATGAAACGAATCGGATTAAAACAGTAAGTAAATGAGAATAAAGGTAAACAATACAATGCATGAATTCCTCATGTCAACCAAAAATCAAAACCAGATTTTTAAATCAAAACTCTATACAGTGACATCAACTCAAGTCATTGTCCATGACCGTGACACGGCTATTCAAACAGTTTGATACCCGCAGGTGTACATCTTTACTCACACGACTTAGTCACCGTTGCCTTCTGGATGCCTCCGAATGATGACATACTTCCTTTGGTATGCCGGGAAACTAAGATTTGGCATTTTTCAACAAGTTAACACTATTGAGTTGGATACCCATGTGTGAACCGATCTCGCTTAAACAACGATCGATAGCATCCGCTAATGGGCACACATGTCGCGTCAGAATGCCGACCCAAACATAAAGAAATGCGAATGGGCTCACTACCCATATTAGATTGCAATCGGCATCTTTAAGGTGCGTGACATGCGATGGAACACATATACGCCCTCACCCTTCTAAGAACATCCGATATCGATATAAAACTCACATGGCATAAAACGGTCATAAGACCAGAGCATCTATGCCATACAAGACCAATACACATATCCTTACTCTCCTGCTTCCAACTCAATAGCCTTAGCCCTTTACTTAACCAAACAGCGCTCATACACTGCGCAAGCGTGGAAGTACGTGGGGAACTTGAATTGAGCAATGAGTTCATCCTTAAGTGATCCAAACAAGTCCACCACAATTCCCAATCTCGCACTAAGGCACCACCACTAGCTTCCTCTTGTCCGATCAAGTTAAATGTAAAATTCATTTATGGTATAACTAAACTGGACAAAGAGTTCAAAATAATGTAAATTCTTTAGTGGTTCCTATGTTTGACAAGATAATCTTGTCAAACTCTAAAGTTCTCTAGACTCGCATGTCTAAGCCAACTCAAACTAAAGGTTATAGTATACAAGATACCCTAGGTTTGAATGTATGATTAGAATTAAGGTAATCCACCATATTAGGTTATAACTAACTACTACAGATCACAATTGTATTTTTCGTAACAAGAGCATGCAACAGCTTATCACCAGATTTGGAAAATCTATTGTGTGAAACTTGGGGATCAATATGGTGCAAAGAAGATGCTTGCCTTGATAATAATACACTTCTGTTGTAGGCTCAGGTTGCTCAGAAATAGATTCAAATGCTTCAGAAGAACCAGATTCTAAAAGAGACAATAAAATCCAATAAATACCAAAGTCGACAACAAGTACAGAATGAAAGAAGCATGTATGATCAATATGGAAATGCATGCTCAACAGTATGCTTAAGTTGTATCTACCCTAATAATAAAATAATAACCCATAATATCACTTACTGCTTTCAAATAACAGAAACTAGAGTTTAGGTCAAAGTTTCAGTTTTCAGATTTTGAAAATACAGAAACAGGACAGACTTTAGGTTTCGGGTTTAAGGAAGATAGGTCAAGCAAAGATTCTCAAATGAAGCTTAGCCTGATCTTTTAGGTAATTAACACCTGCACTAACCCTAATCCTAACCCTAATCGGTCGGATTACAAAGCTAAAGAAAAACCAATGTTGTCGGCTGAACTGACAACAGAGGACAGAGATAAATCTCGCTACAAAGTTAAATAGATGATAAGAAGGATCAAAAGAATAACTTATTATGCTACTAGGTTCAATTAAGACCTACCCGTAATGATAAGTCGACATGGAGAAACCCTAGTTCTTGAAAACGATATGAAAGACCAAAAGTTATAAAAGCAACTTTTCGCTTTAAAGAAAGTTGGAGCTACTGATGTACAAGTGAATGATCCATGTGAGCTTCTAAGGTCCTCAAGGTGCTCGGGATGACAAAACTAAGGTTTTAGCTTACTGTGATAAGAAAGACACCAAAGGTTCTCAAAACCGATGTTGATCATCAGAGAAATAAACTCGGTTTAACCTACAAAAATATCAAATCTTTATTACAAGGTGAAACCAGTGTTTAAGATGGATAAGCAAGTTGAGGAGCAAGAAACTCCACGGACGAAAATGAAGGGTGAAAAGCTCCGGTGGTCAACAATGGCAAGTGACTCAAAAGCTAGGGTTTATATATAGAGACTGAGCTATGGGCAAAGTGGAAGGGTCTAGAGTTGATGAGGTGTCTACTTAGGGCTAAATATCAAAAAATTAGTTGCATGATTCTTGGATAACTCCTCTCCTTTGTTTACGTAAATGGTCGCGCATGAGGCAAGGAGGATGAGAGGCAAACATCCGACATGTGGGTCCTTTGTCGCCCACACGATCGCGCGCTCTAAAAGCTCCAAGAATCGTCGACCGTTCGATTAGAGATGGACGGCTGCGATGGAAATAGGCATTAAGGAAAAATAATTGGCACCATTTAATATGGGCCGTGCGATCTCAAATAGAGGATGGAGATTAAAAAGGGGTCCTATGGGATTTCGGGGGTTCACATTCAAAGAAGGACGTTGGATTGAAATCCAACGATCAACCGCAAAGGATACACGTCACCTTTAAAGGAGATGACGCGGCACCGTCAGATTAGCTTTCTACGGTCAGGATTGACACGGGATCCGGATGGTCCGAATGCAATCTCAATATAGACCCTACGATTGAAATCCAACGGTCCATTGAATTTGGGCCCTAAAAGCCCGCGGTAAAAAAGGAGCGCCGTGGGATTTAGATCTAAATGCCCACGATGGATGCGCGCCTTTATGTTCAAATCAAAAAGGGTTGCGCGGTTGGATGTAAGATGGACGGTGGAGATCGAAAAGGGATCCGGATGGTCCGGTTGTTCTCGCGTCCCTGGGTCGCTTGATCGAGATCCAACGGTGAAGATCGCGCCGCATACGTGGACAGCCCACGTGACGTTGCGACCACGCCCGTTCGATTGGAGATCAACGACTCACGCACATGATGGATTTGGGCTCGCGCTCGAGCGTGATCGAAGCCGGACCGCTTGCAACCGTTGGACCCAACCTTATGGGTTCGAGTCGCTATGATGCTAGGGTTTAGGTTTAGACCTAAGGTTGACCAAATTCTAAATTCAAAGTTGGAAAGTTTGACTGGCTTTAAAAATAGCAAATAAATTTATAAAATCATGGAATTTTGCTAGAGGCTACTGGGATGATATATTCCCAAATAAATTTTGAAAACCACTGTTTCACTTTATAAAATATATAAATAATTAACTTAACCTGAATAGGTTTATTTAAAGCCAAGTATTTTCTCCAAGTCAAGATAATTTCTAAAAATTTAACAAAAATATTTTTAGCGAGATAATTTATCTAGGTTTTAATGAAAATATTTCTAGTCAAAATACAAGCATTGGCTTGTATTCCCTTTGAACTTTAGGAAGGGTTTTGGATTTTTGGCTAGAAAGGGAAAGTTTTTATTTGCAACATAATGCCCAATCAGTAAACATGAACAAAGTGATGCTATGAACAACACCTCATTACTACTCAAAACATTTTATTTCTGTTCAAAAGTTGGGGCTCATACAAACCTACTCCTTAAGAAAATCTAGTCCCGAGATTTGGAAAAGATAGAAGTTGGGGAAAAGGAAATTGAAATGATTTTTATGGAAATTCAACATCCGTTGTCTTTATTTCCTTCAAAGATAGTAAAGAAAGACTTTACATAATAACATAGTGTTATTATTACATCTTCTTTTACATTGCTTTGTTTAAACTTGCCTTTCTTGACCCAAAGACAAGCTCTAAACAGAAAGAGGTGGGGTGCTCAACTGCATCGATCTTCGCTCCCAAGTGGCTTCATCCTCGAATGATTAGCCCATCGAATTTTTAAGAACTTGATGCGGTTTCTTGTTCTGCGTGCTCCATTTCACAAGGACACACATCGGTTGCTCTTGATAGGAAAGGTCGATTGAAGATTGAGATGCTCATAAGCAGTTGCCTCCATAGGAACACGAAGGCATTTCTTCAATTGAGACACATGAAAAGTATCATGCACTGCAGAAAGGGATTCAGGTAGTTCCAATTGATAGGCTACAGCTCCTCGTTTTGCAATAATTCGGAAGGGTCCGATATAACGAGGTGCTAGCTTCCCTTTCACCTGAAAACGATGAGTGCCCTTCATCGGTGACAATTTAAGATAGACATGATCATCTATCTCAAAGCTTAATTCACGACGACGATGGTCAGCATAGCTCTTCTGACGAGACTGTGCAGTCCTCAAACGATCTCGAATCAGACGAACTTGCTCTTCTGCCTTCATTGCCAAGTCTGGACCATGGAATGATCTTTCACCAGACTCGGACCAATTCAACAGAGTCCTACATGTTCTTCCATACAAGGCTTCAAAAGGTGACATTTGAATACTTGCTTGATAGCTATTATTGTAGGAAAACTCCACATAAGGCAAAGATTTCTCCAGTCTTTGCTATAGGCCAAAGACATAGGCCCAAGAAGATCTTCCATTACTTGATTCACCCTCTCGGTTTGACCACTAGTTTGAGGATGATAAGCAAGATCGAAGAGAGTTCATCCCCATAGCTCGATGAAGACAATTCCAAAAATAGGAAGTAAACCGAGGCCACGGTAAAAACAATGACCTTTGGAACACCGTGCGGCATAAACAATCTTAGCAATATAAAGCTCGCTAGTTGTGTAATACTCGATTATTCGATATCGAATGCTGTAAAGATTAGAGAGGAATTAAGTTAAAAATTCAGAATTTTAGGAGATGTATGGGCCACAACCCAATTTCGAGAATAGGAGCCGCCATAGTGGCCCAAGGCTCATGAGTGGGTGGCACCCATTAGAAGGTAAGGGAGGAGGGGACCAAACCTAGCCCCATATGCTACAAGAGCGCCATGCTACAAGAGCCACATGCTACAGATAGCATTGTGCTACAGTACTTCGCCGCTGTTGCTCCTCCTCCTCGGCGCCATCTTCCCCGCCGCTTGTGGCGACCGCTGGAAGATGAAGAAGAGGAAGGAAGAGAGAGTTGAAGGAGAACTTCTTCATGGGATTTGATCAGCGATCTCCGGTGGTTCTTCAAGGGTAACGAAGTGTTTCCCCCGCTGTTTGATGAGTTTTAGTTGCGAATCCGATTATTTTTGGTTAGATCAAATTGCTGCGACTAGAAAATCGGTTCTGTCCAGAATGTTGTGTGGCTTGTTTCGTGATCTTAAAGGCCGAATTTGAGTTGTCCGTCTCCTAGAGATACGTAGTTTTTGTTCTTAGCTTTCGGTGGCCGCCAAGAACACTGAATTCTGACGTGCGGATCAAAAGTTATGGTAGTTTTCGTCTCTGCTGTCCAGAATCCTGACGAGAATAAACTGTCAAGTTGTCTTTTAAATTATGGATGTGTTAATGGAAAATTCAGGGCTTTCACCCAACTAGGTTAGGCCTTGGTCTTAGCTTTTGATATTGATAAAGAACGCAAAGTTTGGTGTAGCCAATTAAAAGTTATGGTACTTTCCGTGCTGCAGTCCAGAAATTGCCAGAAGTTCTGACAGTTAGTGTTTGTTGGTCTTGTGGAGATTGATACGTATAGAATTCGAGATTTCCATCAACTAGGTTGTTGTAGATAATAGTATTACCTTTCAATCAAACCTGAGAACACCCCTTTCTGAGTTTTAGATCAAAAGTTATGTTATTTATACCGCTGCTGTCCGTATAGACTTTCTACTAGAATGTGGTTTAATGCAAGTAACGGGTATAAATTAGATGGTGGGATTGGGGATATGAGTTAGAGCGATGCGAGTAGTGTCTTGATGACTTGGTTCTTATTGAGTAACTTTGGTGTAGGGGGTGAGGCACCAAGGTTAGCGGCTTCTTCGTTGCCTCCCAACGCTTCGAAACGCTAAAGGGAAGTACAATGACTTTTGTGTGAATTGTAAACCCTGATGCTCGTTGATTGGTATGGTGTTATGTTGATGTGTGAGAAGCTTAAATAATCATGTGCCATCCACGGGAGTGGAATATCCACGGAAGTGGAGGTTATGGTAGACAAGAATATTATGATGATTATGTTCTTCGTGTACGCTCTTTCTTATGTGTGGAGATGACATTAACCATTGTTCATAAATTTATTCATGCAATGATGTTCATGTTCCGTCCACGGGAGTGGAGCTCCACGGGAGTGGAGTCTAAAGTCCCATCAATTCCAGTATGGGTGTAACAGCCCCAAGTTTATAAACAGTAATAAAATGCTTTATGAACAGTAATGAGGTACTGTTCATAGCATTACTGTTCATTTTTACAATTTGGGCAGCATGTTACAAAATAAAAACCTTCCTTTTTAGCCAAAACCCTAAAGAACCATTTGAAGTCTTAAAGGAATACAAGATAAAACTTGTATTATGACTGGAAGTATTTTTATTAAAGCCTAGATAAATTATCTTGGCTAAAAATGTTTTTGTTGCATTTTAGAAATTATTTGGGCTTAAAGAAAATTTATTGTCTTTAAATAAATATTTTCGTCTGAAATGAATATTTATGTATTTTACAAAGTGAAAATGTGGTTTATAAAATTTATCTGGGAAATATATCATCCCAGTAGCTTACAGTAAAAATTTCGTGATTTTATAAATTTATTTGCTATTTTTAAAAGCCCAGTCAAACCTTGGAGTATTTGAATAAGGTTCTGGTCAACTAAACCGGTTTGAATCCAAACCTGGTACTGTAGCGACTCGGACCACGTGTCTTGGTCCAACCCAAACGACTTGGTCCGCTCATCCACGTTGCGCGCGAGCCCAAAATCCACGTGTTATGAGCCGCCGATCTTCAATCGAACGCGCGGCTTATAACACCCCGCGAGTTGTCCACGTGTGCATTTTAATCTCCGCCGTTGGATCTTGATCTAACGAGCGAGATCCGTGTGTGCAATCGGACAACTCGATCCCTATTCAATCTCCACCGCTCGTTTCGATCCAACAAGCGCACTTTTCGCTTTAAACTTAAAGCGCGCTTTTATCTCGAGCCGTTAGATTCAAATCCTACGGCTTTTCCTTTTACCACGTGTTATAAAGCCCGCACTCCTGCGGGCCGTTGGATCTCAATCGTGTGGTCCAGATTAGTGTATGCATTCGACGACTCGATCCCCTCACGATCGCAGCCGCTCATTCTTGATCTAACTGGCGTCGCTTATTCCAATTTGAAATCGAGGCGACGATTATGTGGGCCTTGGATTTCAATCCTACGGCACTTCTTTTGACCGTGGGCCTTAAAGCCCAAAATCGGTGGATCGTTGGATTTCAATCGTAAGGTCCATATGAGTGTATGCAATCGACCATCCGGTTCAACTTTCCATCCCGACCGAGAAATCAAATCCAACGGTGTTGCGCCATCGCATCTAAAGGAGGTGACGTGTATTCTTTTATCTCGAGTGTTGGATTTCAATCCAACGCCCAGATTTGAAAGTGGATCTCAAGATTCCTTTAAGCTCCGCTTTAATCCCGATCGGCCGATCTAGATCGTATGTCCATATTAATCGTACCGATTCAAATCATTTAATCTCTCTATTTATCACAAACGCCATTTCCAATCGGACGCCCGACATCTGCTTGAGCTTTTGTGAAGCGCTACGTGAGAATGACAATGGGACCCACATGTCACCGACTCTTATCTTCTTCTCTCTCTCACACAGATTTCTCAGAACAGAGGAGAGGATTTATCCCAAAGTTTTTGCAACTAATTTTTGGGATAATTAGCCCTAAATGGACACCTCATCAACTCTAGATCATTCCCTCTTGATCTGTAGCTCAACATCCATATATAAACCCTAGCTTTTTGGAGCTGCAGCCATTGTTGACCACTGAAGCTCATTTTCTTCCTTGCTGTCCAGTGGAGTTCTTGCTCCTATCCTTTGCTTATCCATCCTTAAGCACTGGTTTTACTTACAATAAAGATTGGTTATCTTTTGTAGGTTAAATCCAGAGTTTATTTCTCTGTCCATCCTCATCGGTTTTCAGAGTCCTTGGCTCCTTTTTCCATCCTGGTAAGCTAAAACCCTAGTTATGATATCTTGAGCATTTTAAGGACTTAAGAAGCTCCTGTGAATCATTCTTTTAAGCATCAGTAGCTTCAACTTGCTTCAAACTGAAAAGTTGGTATTATACCTTTTCGGTTTTCCATGCCATTTTCAAAACCTAGGGCTCTTCCTGTCAACTTACCATCTTATTTAGGTTTTGACTAAACCCTAGCAGCATGACAAGTTGATCTTTCAATTCTTGTCATCATCTATTTTGACTTCTAGTTGAGATCTGTCTCTGATTCTTTTTGTCGGCTTAACCGACAAAAATGAATTTCTTCTTAGTTAATGTGATCTAACTAGTTAGGGTTAGCCTAAGATTGGTTTGGGATATTAATTACTCTAAAAGATCATGCTAAGTTTCATTTATGAACTTTTGCATGTTCTATATTCCTTTTCCAAACTAGCACTGGTCTGTTTTCAGCTCTTTTCAAAATCTGAAAACTGGGACTTTGCACTAAACTCTAGTTTCTGTCTTTTGAAAACAGTAAGCTTTATAAGGGGTTATTATCATTATTATGGGTAGTTATGGCTTAAGCATACTGTAATCATGCATTTCCAAATTGATCATGCCTTTTTCCTTCATTTTGAGCTTCATCATCGATTTGGCATTTATTGATTTATTTGCTTTTATAGAATCGTTCAATTGAAGTTTTGAATCGCCTCGAGCAACAGAACTCGCAATGTATGTATTACTACCAAGGCAAGCATCCTCTTTGCACCATATTGATCCCAAATTTTGTACAATAGTTTTTGCAAATCCAGTAATATCTGTGCATGCTATTTTTCTGAAAATACAAAATGTGATCCGTTAGTAGTTAGTTATGACCAAACATGATGGATTAGCTCAATTGTCACCATACACTTAACTCCTAGCATAGTATCAGTATATCATAAGCTATATTTTCAGTTTTAGCTTAGACATGCATCTAGAGATTTTAGAGTTTGACAAGCATATCTTGTCAAACATGGGAATCACCATCGAACTATTGTTATTTTAAACTCTTTGTCCAGTTTCTTTAAATCATCTTGTATTTGAAATTCAAATTGATCTGGACAAGAGGAAGCTAGTGATGGTGCTTTGTGCACGAGATTGGGTTTGTGGTGGACTTGTCCGGCATTAAGGACCGAACTCGACTATTCGTTCAAGTCCCCACGTATTTCCACATGCAGTGTGTGGGCGCTGCTTGGTTAAGTAAAATGTTGAGACTATTGAGTTGGAAACAGGAGAGTAAGGATATGTGTATTGACCTTGTATGGCATAGATGCTCGTCCGAGGAGTGCGTTTTATGCCATGTGAGCTTGTATGTCAAGATCGGATGTTCTTAGGAGGGTGAGGGCGATATGTGCCTCGCCGCATATCTGATACCTTAATGGTGCCGATAGCATTCTACTATGGGTAGGGAACCCAATTCGCATTAAATTGTTTGATCGGCAGACATCGACGCAACATGTGTGCCCGGTTAGGCGATGCTATCGATCGTTGTTTGCCGGATCGGTTCACACATGGGGTCCAACTCAATAGTGTTGGCTTGTTGAAAATACCAAATCTTAGCTTCCTGGCCGGCATACCAAAGGAAGTGTGTCATCATTCTGGAGGCATCCGAAGGCAAGGCTAGCTAAGTCATGTGGGTAAAGATGTACACCGCAGGTATAAACTATTCGAATAGCCGTGTCCACGGCCATGGACGATAACTTGAATTGATGTCACCAGATAGAAGTTTTGATTTTCAAAAATCTGGTTTTGGTTTATTTTCGTTTGCATGAGGGAATCATGCATCGCATCATTTACTTTTATGACATTTACCTAATGTTTTAAGCAAACTTTGATTTATTAAATTGCTTTATCAAAAGTTAGCCTTTGTAGGTTAAGATGTATCGCTTATGCAAATTTGAACCTTTATACCTTCTGTTGTAACCTTATGCATATAACAATTCTATTCCTTTGGTTAGGCTCTAATCAACACTTCATTTTAATAGTTTGTGTAAGACTTGCCGAGTACCTTCCGCACTCAAGGTGCTATCACCATTGTTGCGGTGAGGACGGTTTTCTTTATGAAGTACCGTTAGCGCCGATCAAGGTGACGCTAACGAGTAACGCTATTTCTTTCCTCCACGCAATTACTGCGGGTGGATGAGGCCATTGGTGGACTTTTTCGTTTATTTTGCTTCCACGTTGAATATGTTGTAGTGACCAAGTCACTCTATATTGTAGTACTAAACCCGAATGTTGTAAACTTATGTTTAATAATGCAAATGTACGACTTGTATGTGTATGATGCAATGTTGTTAAAGGATATATATATGCAATGGTCATTGATCCTAGGAACCATTGTGAGATATATATATATCCGGGGATCCTGTTTATTGGAATTGTTAATTGTCGAATTTATACCTTTAGCATGATCTTTAATTGAGGAGCGATCGCTCCTTCATTAATAATCATGTTATCGTATGAATTTAATTAAGTACATTTCAATAATCCGGGAGCCCAGCGTTGGTATCGAGCATACGTTGCTCAGAGGTTAGAAGTAGCCCTGGCCAAACAATTAGAGAGTTTCTGATAAAAATTATTTTTAAACAGTAATGTATTTTTTTAAGGCTTAAGTATGACATCTTTTATTCCTTATCCTCCTTAATGTCACTTCTTGCCCAACTTTCTGTTGGTTTATTTAAAAGTGAATTGCTTCTTATCTTGTCTTTTTGGCCTATAGATGAGCGGTTGGTACTTGGTCAAGGAGACTCGAGCCGAAGATGTTGATGGGTTCCCCACTTACTGGGACATGATGTGGCGCCCAACTTCACCTATCACCGAGTATGCCATTTATCGACGGGATCGAGGACCAGTGGATGGAGGAGCACCGTGCCTTCATCAATGTCATCGCTAGGCACGAGTCGGGCAAGTGTTCTCATCGTGTCCAAGCACTTGCCACCTCCGAGGCTATGGCGCTCAGAAGTCGCGAGTAGGATGATGAGCCTTCTTCGTCATGATTTGACGGAATTGTCTCAACCACCCTACGACCACTTCCCGAATCAAGGCCCTACCTCCGAAGTGAACATGTTTGCTGAGATACAGTTTGGCGAAGATCCCAAAGCGACAGTTGGCGAGATGGTTCGCATCATGGACCAAATCCATCGCTGCCTTGTGAGGGAGCTATGGGAAACTAGGCATCGCCTTAATGAGGCCCAGAGTACCCGCTTGAGTCAACATGAACCGCCTCGCAACGCGCTTTATGGTGACAACGAGACCTCTCCCGCCGCCGCCGCACCACCTCTTTACCGACTTCCGTATGGCGGGCGCGCACTGCTTATGGACAAGCGCGCCAAGCCCGGATGATCGCAGCTTTTCTCGCACTCTGCGGATCGCACTCTCGGAGGTCATCACCATCGTTGGGTTCCCGAGGCGTCTCATTAGCCCGTTGGATCTCGTTGATACCGGTTCCCCGGAGCTCATCTTTTGAATGAGTTTCCGTGAACTTTAACCGATCTTTACGCTAGCACTCGACGATGAACCCTCGTGGTTGAGTGTCTTTAGTCTAGTAGTTGCCCTTAAATAAATTGTATGTAATAGGCGTAGTATTTTGTACAAAGTATGTAAGTTTAACTTTCGGTTTGTAATCTGACATTATGGCCGACTATAATGTAAGACTCGAACCAAATTTTTGTTGTATATATATGAAGTTTCGTTTGGTGTTAACTTGAATGCATAACATAACATGATGCATTATATGTACAATGTTTGTTTCTTTTCTAATCGCAACCTTGTTTGTGTTTGTCGAGTATGTCCTTGTTATATTGTTAACTATGGTGTGGTAACAGTCGACAGACTCCATTACTCGCGCGCAAGCGCAACAAGGAGGGGCATGTCGACTCTCGTGCCTCATTCTCGTGGAGGGCCGACCAACCCTCCAGCCTCGTGGTCCGCAAGATGGTTCTCGTGAAGAGGAGCTTCCTCCACCACCTTCGATGGCCGATGTGCTCATGCAAATTGAGCGCAACCGGATGGACCAGACGCAGATCTTGGAGCAGATTGCGCGCAATACTTCTTCTCCGTTGCATCACCGTCAGAGCAGAGGCCACCATGTGCGGCGCCTTGTCGACTTTCACGGACTAACCCGCCGGTGTTCTCCGATTCTCGAGATCCCATGGAAGCCGAGGATTGGCTTCGGACCATTGAGAAGAAGCTTTGATTGCTCAATGTTCCGAGAGGAAAATGTTCTTTTGCCGCTTATCGCCTTGATGGGCCGGCTAGCATATGGTGGGATAATCTTCTTGCCATTCAAATTACTGGACATGTCCCTACTTGGGATGAGTTCGTGGAAGCTTTTCGCAAGCTCATATTCTGAAGGGGTCATGATGATCAAGCAACAAGAATTTCTCGCCTCAAGCAAGGGCGAAAGTCCGTGGACCGAATATCTTCATGAGTTCAACTTCCTTGCCAGATATGCCCCTGATGACGTTTCGACTAACCTTCGTCGTCGAAACCGGTTCTTGAATGGGCTATCTGAAGAACTGCAGATGGCGGTGGCTTTGCATGACTTCAGGAATTTCTCTCATTTGGTCAATAAAGCAATTGTGGCCGAGAGTAAGAGCAAGGCGTTGGAGGAGTCACGCAGTTGGCGGCGGACTTCTCGCTTTATTCTGGTGGTAGCTCACCAAGGCCTCGTGATGTGGTTGTCTAGACCACCACGAGCACCAGCTCCATTTTTACCAAGGCACGGTGTTTGCCCTCGCCCATCTCCTCCCACCATCGGTCCAGACCATGGAAATCAACCTGCCTTGTTAACAATGTTAACCTGTGGGTTATCTGCTTTCATTATGGTCGCCGGGGTATTATGCCAACAAGTGTGTGGCAAAGCGGCAAGGATTGCCTCTGCTCGACCATATCCGCTGCCCATGCGGCCAGCCCTTCGCAGAGGCCTCCTATCAAAGCCGATCCGCCCACCGTGGGCATGTGAACCGATCACCGCTGAAGAGGTCTGATACACCGGTTGTTATGGGTATGCTTCTAGTTAATTTCAGTCCACCATTGCTTTATTTGACTCGAGCATCTCATTCTTTTGTTAGCAATCATTTTGTTGCTCAACACCGCTTAGTTATGCATACCCTCCAACCATCTTTCATTATTCAATCACATTGGTCGGTTTTAAAACCGACGATCTCACTTGGGTCAACATAACAATCCTTGGGGTAAAGTTTTTAGCAAATCTAATTGTGATTGACTCTAAAGGGTTGGACGCCATTTTGGGTATGGATTGGTGTCAAGAACCGAGGTCAAATCAATTGTTCCCAGCGGCTCATTTCTATGACCAATATAGATGGTATTCGAGTTGTTTACCATTCCAAAACAATTGGCTCACCTTTGTGCTCACCAAGTTGATACCACTCCTTCTTTGGAGTTAGTACCAATTGTCGCGAGTATGTCGATGTTTTCTGAAGACCTTCCGATTGCCACGGGCCAGGAAGTGGAGTTTGTTATTGAACTCGCTCCGAATCGCTCCGATATCCGTGAGTCCGTGACGAATGCTGTCAATGAGTTGGTGGAAATGAAGAAGCAACTCGGAGAATTGCTTGACAAAGGATTTATTCGACCGAGCTCCTCACCTTGGGGATGCCCGGCAATCTTTGTCAAAAAGAAAGACAACACTTTACGGATGTGTGTGGATTACCGTCCGTTAAATGAGGTCACTATCAAGAACAAATATCCTCTGCCTCGAATTGATGATCTTTTTGATCAGTTGGTTGGTGCCCGCGTCTTTTCAAAGATTGATTTGAGGTCGGGCTATCATCAAATCAAGGTTAGAGCTGAGGACATTCCTAAAACAGCTTTTTCTACTCGTTACGGTTTGTACGAGTATACTGTCATGTCCTTTGGTCTGACCAATGCGCCAGCCTATTTCATGAACCTTATGAATTCAGTGTTCATGGAATTCTTGGATAAATTTGTTGTTGTGTTCATTGACGACATCCTCATTTATTCCAAGTCTGATAAGGATCATGAACAACATTTGCGATTTCAGCCGAAACACTTCGTCGGCATCGATTATATGCTAACTTCACAAGTGTGCTTTCCGCTCGTAGAGGTTGCATTTTTGGGGCATGTGTTATCTGAAGGAGGCATTGCTGTTGATCCAAGCAAAGTGCAAGATGTACTAAATTGGAAGCCTCCCAAGAGTGTTCCTGAGATCCGAAGTTTTCTTGGACTTGCGGGTTATTACAGTAGGTTCATTGAAAATTTCTCCAAAATTGCTAGACCTCGACTCGGCTCTTGCAGAAGAGAAGAAATTTGAATGGTCAGCTAAATGTGAAGAGAGTTTTCGACTTTTGAGAACCCTCTTGACTAAAGCTCCAGTTCTTACTCTTCAGGATGTTCTTAAGAGCTTCGACATTTATTGCGACGCATCTCGCCATGGACTTGGTTGTGTACTTATGCAAGAAGGCCGAGTTGTGGCATATGCATCCCGGCAGTTGCGTCCTCATGAAGTTAATTATCCTACTCATGATTTAGAATTGGTGCCGTGGTCCATGCATTGAAGATTTGGCGACATTACCTTCTAGGTAATCGTTGTGAGATCTACACCGATCATAAAGTTCAAGTACATATTCACTCAATCGACTTGAATATGAGACAAAGAAGATGGCTTGAACTGATCAAGGACTACGACATGGGTATTCATTATCATCCGGTAAAGCCAATGTTGTGGCGACGCTTTAAGCAGTAAAGTCACAATGCAACTGCATATATTCTCTACCTGCCGAGAAAGACTTGTGTGCTGATTTTACGCTTAAGTCTTGAATTGGTGGGAGCAGGTTTCCTCCCTGCATTACAAGTGGAGCCTACCTTAGAATCCCAGATTCTTGAGGCCCAGCAAACTGATGCCGAGGTAGCGTAAATTAAGGAAAACATGAAAGCGGTAAAGCCAACGAGTTTTCAAGATGATCGCGGTATGATTCGATATCGCAATCGCTTGGTAGTACCTCATCGATCCCCATCTAAGAAGTCTAATTCTTAGAGAGGCTCATAATTCCATGTTTTTCTACATCCCGGGAGTACCAAGATGTATCAGATTTGAAGAAAACATTTTGGTGGAGTCAAATGAAAAGGCAAATTGCTCGGTATGTTGTTTGAATGTGATATTTGCCAAAGGGTTAAAGCCGAACATCCGAGCAGTGGTACCCTTCACCTTTGTCTATTCCGCAGATGGAAGTGGGAAGAGATCGGTATGGATTTTGTGACCTGGTCTTCCCAAGACTTCCAAAGGGTGCGATGCCATCTAGGTAATCATCGATCGCTTAACTAAAGTGGCCCATTTTATTCCGGTCAGGACCGATTTCAATGGCAAGCAACTAGCAGAGCTTTATATTGCTAGAATTGTTTGTCTTCATGGTGTTCCTAAGGTCATTGTTTCTAACCGTGGTCCTCAGTTCACTTCCTATTTTTGGAATAGCCTTCATCAGGCTATGGGGACTGAGCTTTCTTTTAGTACTGCTTACCATCCTCAAACTAGTGGTCAAACTGAAAGAGTGAACCAAGTAATGGAAGATCTTCTTCGAGCCTATGTGCTATCCTATAACAAAGTCTGGGAGAAATCTTTGCCATATGTGGAATTTTCCTACAATAATAGCTACCAAGCAAGTATTCAAATGTCACCTTTGAAGCCTTGTATGGGAGAGCTTGTAGGACTCCATTGAATTGGTCCGAGTCCGTGAAAGATCATTCTATGGTCGGACTTGGTAAAGGAAGCGTAAGAGCAAGTTCGGCTCGATTCGAGATTGTTTGAAAATTGCAGTCTCGTCGGAAGAGCTATCCGATCATCGCCGTCGTGAATTGAGCTTTGCGGTGGATGACCATGTCTATCTTAAAGTGTCACCCATGAAGGGTACTCATCGCTTTGTGTAAAAGGAAGCTCGCACTCGTTATATCGGACCCTTCCGAATAATTGCCAGCGAGGAGTCTGTAGCTTACCAATTGGAACTACAGAATCACTCTCATGCATGATACTTTTCATGTGTCTCAATTAAAGAAATGCCTTCGTGTTCCTATTGAGGCAAGCGCATATGAGCATCTTAATCTCCAACCTGACCTTTCATATCAAGAACAACCCGTGCGTATCCTCGACACAATGGAACGCGGGACAAGAAATCATCTTGTCAAGTTCTTGAAAATTCGATGGGCTAATCATATCGAAGATGAAGCCACTTGGGAGCGCGAAGATCTGATGCAGATTGAGCACCCCCATCTTTTTGTTTAGTACTTTCCCTTGAATCAAGAAAGGAAAGTTTAAACAAAGCAATGTAAACAAAGATGTAATAATAACACTATGTTGTTATGTAAAGTTCTTCTTTGTTATCCTTGAAGGAAATCAAGACAACAGATGTTGAATTTCCTCATAAATCATTTTCACTTCACTTCTTCCTAATCTCTAACTTGTTCCAAATCTAGGGACTAGATTTTCCTTAAGGGGTAGGTTTGTAACAACCCCAAGTTTATAAACAGTAATAAAATGCTTTATGAACAGAATGAGGTCTTGCTCATAGCATTACTGTCATTCATTTTACAATTTGGCAAAGATGTTACAAAATAAAAACCTTCCTTTTTAGCCAAAACCCTAAAGAACCATTTGAAGTCTTAAAGGAATACAAGATAAAACTTGTATTATGACTGGGAAGTATTTTTATTAAAGCCTAGATAAATTATCTTGGCTAAAAATGTTTTGTTGCATTTTAGAAATTATTTGGGCTTAAAGAAAATTTATTGTCTTTAAATAAATATTTTCGGCTGAAATGAATATTTATGTATTTTACAAAGTGAAAATGTGGTTTATAAAATTTATCGGGAAATATATCATCCCAAAGAGCTTACATAAAAATTTCGTGATTTTATAAATTTATTTGCTATTTTTAAAAGCCCAGTCAAACCTTGGAGTATTTGAATAAGGTTCTGGTCAACTAAACCGGTTTGAATCCAAACCTGGTACTGTAGCGACTCGGACCACGTGTCTTGGTCCAACCCAAACGACTTGGTCTGGCTCAGTCACGTTCGGGCGCGAGCCCAAAATCCACGTGTGTTATGAGCCGTCGATCTTCAATCGAACGGGCGAAGCTATAACACCCCGCGAGCTGTCCACGTGTGCATTTTAATCTCCGCCGTTGGATCTTGATCTAACGAGCGAGATCCGTGTGTGCAATCGGAAAACTCCGGATCCCTATTCAATCTCCACCGTTCGTTCTCGATCCAACAGCGCACCCTTTTCGTTTTAAACTTAAAGGCGCACTTTTATCTGAGCCGTTAGATTCAAATCCTACGGCTTTTCCTTTTTACCGCGTGTTATAAAGCCCGCACTCCTCTGGGCCGTTGGATCTCAATCGTGTGGTCCAGATTAGTTTATGCATTCGAACGACTCCGGATCCCCTCACGATCGCAGCCGTTCATTCTTGATCTAACGGCGTCGCTTATTCCAATTTGAAATCAGAGGCGCGCGATTATGTGGGCCTTTGGATTTCAATCCTACGGCACTTCTTTTTACCGTGGGCCTTTAAAGCCCAAAATCGGTGGATCGTTGGATTTCAATCGTAAGGTCCATATGAGTGTATGCAATCGGACCATCCGGTTCAACTTTCCATCCCGACCGTGAGAAATCAAATCCAACGGTGTTGCGCCATCGCATCTAAAGGAGGTGACGTGTATTCTTTTATCGAGCGTTGGATTTCAATCCAACGCCCGATTTGAAAGTGGATCTCAAGATTCCTTTAAGCTCCGCTTTAATCCCGATCGGTCGATCTAGATCGTGCGGTCCATATTAATCGTACCGATTCAAATCATTTAATCTCTCTATTTATCACGGTACCGCCCATTTCCAATCGGACGTCGATATCTGCTTGAGCTTTTGTGAAGCGCTTGTGAGAATGACAATGGGACCCACATGTCGGTGACTCTTATCTTCTTCCCTCTCTCTCGTAGCAGATTTCTCAGAACAGAGGAGAGGATTTATCCCAAAGTTTTTGCAACTAATTTTTGGGATAATTAGCCCTAAATGGACACCTCATCAACTCTAGATCATTCCCTCTTGATCTGTAGCTCAACATCCATATATAAACCCTAGCTTTTGGAGTATGACCATTGTTGACCACCAAGCTCATTTTCTTCCTTCTTGTCAGTGAAGTTCTTGCTCCTATCCTTTGCTTATCCATCCTTAACTTTGGTTTTACTTACAATAAAGATTGGTTATCTTTTGTAGGTTAAATCGAGTTTATTTCTCATCCATCCTCATCGGTTTTGAGTCCTTGGCTCCTTTTCCATCCCGGTAAGCTAAAACCCTAGTTATGATATCTTGAGCATTTTAAGGACTTAAGAAGCTCTGTGAATCATTCTTTTAAGCATCAGTAGCTTCAACTTGCTTCAAAGCGAAAAGTTGGTATTATACCTTTCGGTTTTCCATGCCATTTTCAAAACCTAGGGCTCTTCCTGTCAACTTACCATCTTATTTAGGTTTTGACTAAACCCTAGCAGCATGACAAGTTGATCTTTCAATTCTTGTCATCATCTATTTTGACTTCTAGTTGAGATCTGTCTCTGATTCTTTTGTCGCTTAACCGACAAAAATGAATTTCTTCTTAGTTAATGTGATCTAACTAGTTATGGTTAGCCTAAGATTGGTTTGGGATATTAATTACTCTAAAAGATCATGCTAAATTTCATTTATGAACTTTTGCATGTTCTATATTCCTTTTTCCGAAACTAGCACTGTGTCTGCTTTTGACTCTTTTCAAAATCGGCGGGACTTTGCACTAAACTCTAGTTTCGTCTTTTGAAAACAGTAGCTTTATAAGGGTTATTATCATTATTATGGGTAGTTATGGCTTAAGCATACTGTAATCATGCATTTCAAATTGATCATGCCTTTTCCTTCATTTTGAGCTTCTCGTCGATTTGGCATTTATTGGATTTATTTGCTTTCTATAGAATCGGTTCAATTGAAGTTTTTGTATCGCCTCGAGCAATCGAACTCGCAATGAAGTGTATTACTACCAAGGCAAGCATCCTCTTTGCACCATATTGATCCCAAATTTTGTACAATAGTTTTTGCAAATCCAGTAATATCTGTGCATGCTATTTTTCTGAAAATACAAAATGTGATCCGTTAGTAGTTAGTTATGACCAAACATGATGGATTACCTCAATTGTCACCATACACTTAACCCTAGCATAGTACTGTATATCATAAGCTATATTTTCAGTTTTAGCTTAGACATGCAGTCTAGAGATTTTAGAGTTTGACAAGTATATCTTGTCAAACATGAGAATCACCACTGAATTATTGTTATTTTAAACTCTTTGTCCAGTTTCTTTAAATCAGTCTTGTATTTGAAATTCAAATTGATCTGGACAAGAGGAAGCTAGTGATGGTGCTTTGTGCACGAGATTGGGTTTTGTGGTGGACTTGTCCGGGTTAATTAAGGACCGAACTCTGACTATTCAGTTCAAGTCCCCCACGTACTTCCACATGCAGTGTATGGGCGCTGTTTGGTTAAGTAAAATGTTGAGACTATTGAGTTGGAAACAGGAGAGTAAGGATATGTGTATTGACCTTGTATGGCATAGATGCTGCAGTGAGGACTGCGTTTTATGCCATGTGAGCTTGTATGTCAGTATCAGATGTTCTTAGGAGGGTGAGGGCGTATATGTGCCTCGTCGCATATACGATACCTTAATGGTGCCGATAGCATTCTACTATGGGTAGGGAACCCAATTCGCATTAAATTGTTTGGATCGGCATTACTGACGCAACATGTGTGCCCGTTAGGCGGATGCTATCGATCGTTGTTTAAGCGGGATCGGTTCACACATGGGGTCCAACTCAATAGTGTTGGCTTGTTGAAAATACCAAATCTTAGCTTCCCCGGTCGGCATACCAAAGGAAGTGTGTCATCATTCGGAGGCATCCGAAGGCAACGGGCTAGCTAAGTCATGTGGGTAAAGATGTACACCCCTGCAGGGTATAAACTGTTCGAATAGCCGTGTCCACGGTCATGGACGATAACTTGAATTGATGTCACCTGTATAGAAGTTTTGATTTTCAAAAATCTGGTTTTGGTTTATTTTCGGTTTGCATGAGGGAATCATGCACTGTACTGTTTACTTTTATGACATTTACCTACTGTTTTAAGCAAACTTTGATTTATTAAATTGCTTTATCAAAAGTTAGCCTTTGTAGGTTAAGATGTATCGCTTTATGCAAATTTGAACCTTTATACCTTCCTGTTGTAACCTTATGCATATAACAATTCTATTCCTTTGGTTAGGCTCTAATCAACACTTCATTTTAATAGTTTGTGTAAGACTTCTTTGAGTACCTTCCGTACTCAAGGTGCTATCACCTATTGTTGCGGTGAGGACGGTTTTCTTTATGAAGTACCCGTAGCGCCGATCAAGGTGACGCTTAACGAGTAACGCTACTTCTTTCCTCCACGCAATTGCTGCGGGTGGATGAGGCCATTGGTGGACTTTTTGATTTATTTTGCTTCATTGTTGAATATGTTGTAGTGACCAAGTCACTCTATATTGTAGTACTAAACCCGAATGTTGTAAACTTATGTTTAATAATGCAAATGTACGACTTGTATGTGTATGATGCAATGTTGTTAAAGGATATATATATGCAATGGTCATTGATCACAGGAACCATTGTGAGATATATATATATATCCGGGGATCTGTTTATTGAATTGTTACTTGTTGAATTTATACCTTTAGCATGATCTTTAATTGAGGAGCAGTACTGTTCCTTCATTAATAATCATGTTACTGTATGAATTTAATTAAGTACATTTCCAATAATCCGGGGAGCCCACAATGGGCAAATGAAGTCCCACCATTCCAATGTGGGCAGTTTTGGATACCCGTATGAAACGTTCTTCGTACGGTATTTTGGATCCCCGTTGTAACACCCCAGTCCGTCACGAGCCTGGAGTGCTACTAAACAAACTCTAAAAGACTCTAAAGAAGACAATTCTAATAAATTTCGGCAGAACCTCCCTTGTAAAGTTAATTACATGAAGGTTCCAACACACGTAATAATCTAATATTAATTAATCTTCCATTCCAAGTCATCAAAGGATAATCGTAAAACATGCTAAGAATCCATCATAACTAGAGAGGTATAAAATTTCACTACTCCTCATTATTACATTTAATCCATAGCATAAAACAAATCATAATATTCTAAGATCAATCACTCTCAAGATCATGCATCTTTATTTAGTTCATGTGGTATGTGTGTGACTAGCGCTACTTTCCCCATGCATGTCATTCTTGGCTCGGTACCTAAACAACAATAAAAGCAAGAGTGAGTCCATAGACTCAGCAAGTACATTAAGAAACCATAGCAATAACACACATATAAAGGAGATTAACATTAGAACATCTTGTATGCAAATGCAATGCTCAAGGACTTTTAACTTTAACTTTCTGTGTACATTACACCTGTAATGCAGAGTATGCGACCGCCGCATACCCATGCTCTTGCGCGCACGCACAGGACCAATTGCCGTTACTCATGAAGTAACGGGACCTCAAGCCCACACTCCACAAGTGAGGATCTCGGGCCCGCCACCTTCATGACGGGATCTCCAAAGGAAACATGCTTGGACACCACGTGACCAAGCCTCAACATGATATCTCTATGCAAATGCTTATCATGTAATCATCATCAAATTACCAAAATACAACATCACTTAATCATAGTAAAGCATGAGCATCATTTGAACAAATACCATACTTAAGCATTCATTAAGTATACCATCTTGCAATGCATCCATACTGACAAATAACACACAATTTAGACAATCATTCAAACAACAATGCACTTGCCTCAACCGTGCGAAGGTGGATGTCGGGAATGAGGTACTGCTCCCGAGCCAAACCCACACTGACAACAATTGAGACAAGCTAAGGCTACCATAAGGGTCTAATAACAAAATCATAAACACAACATGAGTACATCGTCCACTAAACGCAACCCCAACGTTAAAGCTGGCTGTCAGATTTCTTTTCAGAGAACAGCCCCCTTGAAAAATCATAACTAAATGTACAGAAATCCAAATGGAGTGATCTTGGACAATCTGAAAAGGTTATTGAATTCCCCTTCTAAACCTAGTTGGTTAGGTTCTCTGATTCGGCCATTTCCTAGCCCTACCAATCTAAACAACAGAGTATCAATTTTCGCGTCGGGTCTCTGGACAGAAACAATGAAACTATCATAACTTTCTCTACGTTCGTCTGAATTTCAAGATCTTTAGTTTTCCTGAAAGCTAGAAGGATTATCTACAACTTTCGTTATACTGGGGTTCTCAGATTTCCACTTTAACCATCACTTTTAATTGGTTTTCTACAATCTGCCTAAATACTGACAGAGCAGTGGAACAGCAGACTTAGAAAAATCATAACTCTCTAACCGTTAATCGGATTTGAGTGAACTTGGCGGCCACTGAAAGCTAAGACAATAACCTACAACTCTCTAGGAGACCAAAACTCCAGATTCATCCTCTAACCACACGAAATTTACTCCGCAAGCCACTGGACGAAAATTGCATTACAGCAGGCCGTCTACCATCTAAACAAAGACTAACCAAAATCTCTTCCAAGACTAATTATCCTTCATGAACAGCATGTTACCCTTGACGACGCTGCCGAATGCGAACCCGGATGGCGATCCCTCCTCTTCCTCTTCTCCCTTCTCTTCTCCTCCTTTCTTCCCTCCTTTCTTCCTCTATGGCCGGTTTGCAGGTGGGCTTTTCTCCTCTAGGCCAAAGCAATGGAGGAGCTCTTGGAGGGAGGTTGGGGCGCAAAGGAGAGGAACCAGGAGGTGGCTGCCAAGGAGGTGGTGCGCAGGGGGAAGGAGAGGAGATGGGGCGGCCAAAGGAGGTGGGGGCTCGGCTAGGGTTTGGGGGGGAAAAAAGTGGTGCCTCCCCCCCCTTGGCCGGCCACCTAAGGCCTGATGGGCCGGAGCCCAGGCCCAGGTTGGCGTAAAAACGCGCTTTCACCCCTGAGCTAGCTGCGAAAAATAAACTATTTCCTTTTGATCCTTTATCGACATTGAGAAGTCTCTCCCGAAACTCTTTCTCGAACCTCTCGAACTTTTGGGACATTACACTCTACCCCCCTTACACAGAATTCGTCCTCGAATTCTAACCCAGCCACGCCAAGGGACGGATACGAAAAGACTTAAAGCACAACACGCACCTGTAGAGAATAATTCCGGATATTGCTCGCGCATGCGGGCCTCCAACTCCCAGGTGGCTTCTTTCTCGGACTGATGTGACCAAAGAACTTTAACATATTTCAGCGTTTTGTTTCTCAAAACCTTCTCTGATTTCTCCAAGATCCGCACTGGCTTTGACTCAAAGGTCAAATCTTGCTCTATGAGTAGAGGCTCTAGCGGTACATGATGCTCCGGATCTCGCAAGTACTTCCTCAAGCATGGATACATGAAAACATTGTGCACTCCACGCATAGACTCGCAGTCTAAACGATAAGCCAACTTCCGATTCGAGCCAAGATCGTGAATGGTCCTATGTACCTTGGGGTAAGCTTCTCTCGTACCGAACCTCACCACACCTTTAGTGGGGACACTTTCAAGAGCACTGATCCCCACTTCAAATTCCAAGTCTCTTCTTCTCATCCGCATAACTTTTTCATGCGCTCGAGTCGCTAATAGGTTCTGTCTCACCAGAGCCACTCGCTCTACGATCTTTTGTACCCAATCCGGACCCAAATCGCCTTCTCACCCACGGCTTCAAAGAAAGCGGTGACTGCACTTACGCCCATACAAAACCTCGAACGGAGCGGCTTTTATGCTTGAATGATAGCTGTTGTTATAAGCAAATTCGCTAAAGGCAATTGATCCTCCCAGCTACCCTTCCAAGACAAAACACAAGTCCGCAACATGTCCTCCGTGGTCCGGATGGTACGCCCGCCCCGCCTGCCCTGTCTCGTGGATGGAATCTTGTACTCAGACGGCAGTGTGCCCAAGGCACTCGTAAACTTTCCCAAAACTTGAGACAAACTTGGCATCTCTGCTGGAAATGATGGTCTTTGGCACCCCATGTAATCTCACAATCTCCGCACATAGATGGGAGCTAAATCACTTGCCGAGTTAGTAGTGCGAATTGGTATAAAGTGTGCGATTTCATTGAGACGACCCCACTACCACCACCACTCGCATCCTTACCCTTGGTGACCGGGGTAACGCAACTACAAAATCCATAGAAATATCGTCCCACGGCCATTGCGGAATCTCTAAAGGTTGCAACAACCTGCAGACGCTTGTGTTCGCCTTCACTGTTGACAAACACCACATGAGGCCACATAATTAGCTATGTCCACCTTCATCCTTTTCCACCGAAATTCGCTTTAGATCACGATACATCTTCGTTTCACCCGATGAGCGATTATGCGGGTACGATGTGCCTCTTTCAGAATATCATCCTTGACCTTCGCTTTCGTAGTACGCAAAGCGGCCCTTAAACCGCAACGCACCACACTCATCCAAACTGAAATCTCCGCCCTTGCCCAAATCCAACCGCCAACCCTTTGCAATAATTGATCTTCTGTTGTGCTTCGCACCCGCTCTGGAATGGCCGACTCAAGATCACCAGTGTTTCAACACGTGCGATCCTCTGCATAGCAAAAGATATACCCATACGGTCAAAGTCGGCAATGAGATAATCCATCAGAGCGGGCGCCGCTGCGACTAAGAGCATCAACCACCACATTTGCCTTCCTGTGATGGTATTGAATAGATAGATCATAATCCTTAATTAGCTCCACCACTGCTACGCCTTAAATTCAGATCTTTACGAGTGAAAATATACTTAAGACTCTTGTGATGCAGTATAAACATCACAACCCTCACCATACGATAATGTCTCCAAAGTTTGGGGCAAACACTACACCGCCAACTCTAAATCATGAGTTGGGTAATTTGCTCATGCTTCTTCACCGCCTTGACGCATAAGCTATCACCTTCCTTCCGCATAAGGACACAACCCAACCCAATCCGAGACGCATCGAGTACACTATAAATCGCCCGAGGCTCTGGAAGTGTAAGGACAGGCGGTTACCGCCTTTTCCTTAAGGGTTTGGAAACTATGCTCACGGTCATTGTGAGGACCCGGTTTATTCGGCTTGTACTGTTTAACCATCCACTTGGTCCTAACAAAGACAAATCAAATAAACCACCTCGAGATATGTATACTTCCTAAATGCGATACACACCTGTTACAAAATCATGCATCAATTCCATTCATACACATAGAGCGAAGCAAAAGCAACAACCAAAGACATAGATAATATAAGAGAGTTATTACAAAAGAGAGGCCGACTGCCAAAATTCATAAAGATAAGTAAATACACAATGAAGCAAAATGGCCATAAGATGGCGATGAACCAAAGCCAATCGGTGTGCCTTTACCCACAAGGCAACCAACCGGACCGCCAAGCTAATCGTCCCAAACAGCAGCAACACAGCTCACAAAAAGTGAGGCCCTTGGGGCTCACCTTCTTCCTCTGCAACAATTAATATTAAGCAAAGCGTATGAGTACAAAACTTGTTTTTGTACTGCAAGACTGACGTGTGAGATAATGTAACTATAATTAACTACATGCAAGCTTTATTTAAGTGGATGAGGCTCTGGACTTATTTTCAGCATAAAGCAAGTTTTCATTTACAATAAGGTAATAGATTCAAAGCAAGTTTGCAATTAACTTTTATTGTTCAAATAAAAGAGAGACAATAATAACATAGATAGAGAACAACACCAACCTAGAAGTGACTAACCCATAGTCACCACAACAATAGCATGAAGTACCCTTCATACCACCCATGTCAAGTTTAAGTTTTTAAAAGGTTGTAGTCTAGTTCTTGTGGAAATAAACAAGCGTGTCCATAACCTAGGACGAGGCTATTCGAATAGTTTTAACCTGCAGGGTGTACCAATGTACCCACACGATAGACCGCCTTTCCACCACCACGGTTAGCATACTTCTTTTGGTATGCGAGCACGGCTAAGTCTACAAGACGCTTTCCAATGGACGATGCTAATTAAGAGCCGCAACCCACTGGAGAAGGATACATTAGATGTACCTAACCGACAGCTAATGCTCCCCTCGCACACCACAAACACACACACGCACACACCCACCGACCAGCTCATAATTAGCACCTCCCAAAGTACTTAGTCAAGAGAGGTCCCATATCCCCCCTCGTGTGGTTAGCACGCAATAATTGCTTGGATCAATGGCACAAGTAACTCGGTCCTTAGGGACTTAGGCACCATTCCACACACCCAACCGATCACATCAACATACCATTGTGCCCAAGTCGAGATATAGTTTTGTTTTCAGTTTTTTTGATTTGTAAATCAATAAAACACAAGGGTTGGACATAATGGAGTAGTATAAGTAGTTGTGTGATCAAGATCACCGACTAAGTCGATGATCGCCCAATACTACCGATGCTAGGCATGGCTAAGCAATATTTATTCGAATCTACTAAGTGACAAGAGCTCATCCAACGAACTCTAATCACAGCAAATAACCTAGGCTCAGGTAGTAGAGGATAATTATTTACCTACAGATTATGCAACTAGGGATTAACTAATCAATTTAACACCCAAATAGCAATGCATACATAAAGTTTAAACAAAGTATTAGACTTTAAAAGTAATGGGATCAATGGGAAATGATCAAACTGCTTGCCTGCTTGCTGTTGCTCAATTTGTTGCGGAGGGTCGTTCTCGGGATTACCGCAAATATCGAATCCTAAGCGAAAGAGCGAAAACAACCAATAAGACGAGCAACACTTAAACAAAAGAGCAAGCAAAAATTATCCAAATGTGACGAAACTTATACACAAGGTAAAATACGAACATACCTAGACATAGAAACTGGAAAAACTTAATTTGGATTTGTGGTGCAAAAGATATTCTCTAAAAACCTAATTTCGGCCATAATTAGTACTGTAGCAAAAATATTTTCTAGAAAGATTTTGAAGCTGAAATTTTTATGGTAGCTACCCACTGGTATAGTGGTAACCCATATAAAATTTCAGGTCATTTGGAGTTAAAATGATTTAGTTATGATTTTTCTAAGTTTTAAATCTAAGACATGATTAATTTCAGTATTAAAGACTACTGCAAAACCTATGCTAAGCTAAAGTACTTTAACAGATGCATTTATAGAACTTTAGTTTGTTAAATTTGGAGCTACAGAGAAAAAGTTATGCAATTTTGAAGTTTAAAACAATTAATATGTGCAAATAAAAGCTTCTTGGATTAAATCGAAAACCCATAAAATCGGGAGGTCGTGGGTCGTTGATCAAAGATCGCACGCGCTCACGATCTCGAATGCTAAAACCCGCACGAGCACACCGGGCGCAAAGACCTCATCGCGCCAAGGGAGGTCTTAGCCGTTAGATCTAGACTTGATGGTCCGAATCTAACGAGGAGGTCCCTAGACGGCAAGATCTAGCGAGGAGGTCTAAGCCGTAGATCTTGAATCCAATGGCTACGACCGGTGCACGACAGCGCACGCAAAGGAGGTCCTCGCGCTTATCAGAGGTCGTGACCGCCGATCAAGATCTGGCGGTCCGAGCACTAGGAGGTCTAAAGGTCAGCGATTGATCGACGAGATCTTAACGGCTCGGATCTCCCATAGGAGGTCCGACGGTTGAGATCTACCGAGAGGTCAGCGTTAGATCTAAATCTAACGGTCCGGAGTCGGGCGAGGAGGTCCTAGACGGTCACGATCTCCGGTGGGAGGTCCTGAACGGCTAAGATGAAGCGAGGAGGTCGGGACGGCTAGGATTTCACCGAGGAGGTCATGGATGGCCATGATCTTCGCGGGAGGTCCTACGCGACAGTGTTCAACAGAGAGGTGCGGGCAGTTCGGATCTCCGTGGGAGGTCATGAACGGTCCAGATCCGAGCGGAGGAGGTCCTACGACTTCTTCACAAAGGGCGGTGGTCTTTTTGCAAAGAGGACCCTAAACGTAGTTTTGAAGGTTCTCTTTACAAATGACCGTGGGTGGTCCTTTGCACAAGAGGACCTTGGTGGGGTGGCTCGGGGTGGTTTTTCAAAACGACTAAGGAAGGACTTTTTGCAAAGAGGACCCCAAGGAGGTCCGAGAGGGCGTTTTGACAAAACGAGCCAGGGGTGACCTTTTCGCACAGAGGACCTCAAGGAGGTCTTTTGCAAGGACCCCAAGGAGGAGGGTGATCCTAGCGGTGGGATTTAACCCACGGAGGTCTTTACGGCGAGATTTGTGGGGAGGTCTGGAGTGGTTTTAATGGCGCAGACCTCCGGACAACGACAAAAGGCGGTTAAGACAAATTAAATGCTCCAGATGATTGACAATAAATGAAACTAAAAGGGACACTTAATGATTTCCAAACTTTAATTCTAAACCCATGGCCCACACGTCAGTGACTCCACGGCACAAATTAGGACACAATTAATGCACCAATGATGAGCAATGATTTGAGCATTAAAGTGGTCCTAAGAATATGATGAAAACGGGAGGTTTTGAACTGACAAAACCCGAGCGTGCACAGCGGCTTGCCGCCGGCGATGTGGACCTCGTCGGCGGAAACCAAAGGCACGAATGAGCTCCAAATAGGACGGAGGACCTAAGGGTGCCAAAAACTACACCAACAGCACCACCAACCGGAGATAACCGCCGGGGACCAATTACGGCCAAATCGAAAACCGAAGAGGTCTAAAAGAATAGGGATTTCGATCATGAAATATCGACCGTGGAATGGAGGGGAGCTAGAGGTGGCCGCAAGAGCTCGGTGAAGGTGGAGGTCGCCGAGGTGAAGAAGACGACGCCCGGCCACGAACCACACGCTCCTACTTTATCAACCTCGTGAAGGTCAAACAAAACAAGTCGAGAGGCTCGAGGTGACCAAGAGAACAAAAGGATTAGCCAAAATTGCAATAATGAACCACTGGAGCTCATGGGTCACGGAGAGCTCCAAGGTCGAGCAATGGTGACAGAGGCTTTGGGTGACTTGAGCTCAAGAGCAGAGGAAGAAACTAGGGGTGCAAGAATGGATCCAAAGAAACTTAAGGGAGAAGCCGGGATCCATATATAGCGAGCGCCAAAAATGAAAACAAGGTCACACCCACTCTGGTGCACTGAGCTAGGGCATCAACGACATGATGGGAGCAGTGTCGGGGTGACTTTTGAGCAAAGGTCTTTGCAGACATTTAATGTTGGCAGCACATAGCCGCTTGTCACCCTAGAGTTGACAAGGCACCGCTCCCCCACGCCACGCACAAAAATTGATAATGCCAGGCCCACCCGACGGTGAGAGAAATAGGGAAGACTGGTCAAATGAACTCAACGGCAAATCAGTGAGCTCCACCGGGAGGTCGTGAGTCGTTGGATTGAAAATCAAGGGCCCGATTTTGGGCTAAGTATTAGAGGTCCTAACACTTAGGGAGGTCTGAGCCACGATCTCAAGATGGACGGCTCAAGATCACCCAAGCGCTAGGGGTGGTCGTGAGGTCGAGGAGGTCGCCAGGTGGTCTTTGCAAAGGTGCAAAGGAGGTCTGGGGAGGCCCTCGAGGGTTGTCTTTGTAAAAGAACTTGAGGAGGTCGTGCGGGTGGGAGGTCCTTTACAAAGACCAGAGGAGGTCTTCGCGTCAGATTTGAAAGTCCAATGGCCTGGACCACTGCGCCAACTTGGCCGAGCCCGACACGGCTAAGCGGCTCGGTGTGACCAAGACTGGAGGTCTCGAGTCCAAGTCCGACTCGGACCGTGTTTAGAGTTTTAATTTGAATTGAGATTTTGAAGGGGTCTTAAGAGATAGAACTAGCTCCAAATTTTATGAAATTTTGACATGGCTTGCTAACCTTGAGATGGATCTTGTATAAAATTTTCAGAGGTTTTTATCTTTGAGCACTTTTCTCCGAAATTATACAATGCTTTGAGCTAGGGTTTCACTACAAGTCAAACAAGTTTGAGTGACCCTTAAAAATATTCGAACAATTTCTAAAAATTGTGAAATTTTTCAGAGGGGTCACCAACCATCCCAAGAACTTAGGAAAATATTTCCCGAGAAGGATCACAAGACTGGACAAGATTGTTTTTGGAGGATCAAGATTTGGATCAACAGACTTGTGACTTTGTATTTCCATACTCTTGTACAATAATTGTTTAGTACACACAGGAAATACATGATGTAAGAAAAAGTTTTAATTTCTACCCATTTTCTTACATTTGAAACACAAGTTGAAAATGGGGATGTTACAAACCTCCCCCCCTTACAAAAATCTCGTCCCGAGATTTGGTTCACTCGGAAAAGAAAGAGGGGTAGTTTGCACGGAGGCGATCTTCTCGTTCCCATGTAGCTTCATCCTCGGAATGGTTTGACCACTGAACTTTGAGGAACTTGATGGTCTTATTCCTTGTTCTTCGTTCAGCTTCCTCGAGTAGGCGAACAGGACGCTCGCGGTAGGTCAAATCTTCTTGGACATCAAGAGTTTCCAACGAGCTTCCTCGATTGGAACACGGAGGCACTTCTTTAGCCGGGACACATGGAACACATCATGTACCCCGCCCGGCAAAGCAGTAACTCCAACTTGTAGGCAACAGCTCCTTCTTCTCGATAACACGGTATGGACCGACATATCGAGGAGCTAACTTTCCTTGACACCAAAACGCCGGTGACCTTTGGAGGAGAAACCTTGAGGTAAACGAAGTCATTGGGCTCAAAGCTCAACTCACGACGACGACGATCCGCATAGCTCTTACTGCTGGATTGAGGTATGCGCAGCGATCACGAATGAGTGGACTTGACCTCGGCCTCATTAATTGAGTCCGGCCAAAGAAAGGTCTTTCACCGGTCTCGCACCAGTTCAACGGGTTCTACACTTTCTCCCGTATAAGGCCTCGAATGGTGCCATGCCGAGACCGGCTTGGAAACCTGTTGTTGTAAGAAAACTCGGCGAATGGCAAGCACTTCTCCGGTGCTTCCCATAGGAAAGAACACAAGCTCGCAAAGATGTCCTCCAAAACTTGGTTGACCCTCTCGGTCGACCATCCATTTGGGGTGATATCTTGTCTTTGAAGAAAGACGAAGTTCCCATAGCTTCTTGCAAGCTATGCCGAATCTAGGAAGTGAAGATGGAACCACGATCGAAATGATCGTCTTCGCACCATGCAAGCTCACTATCCTGGCGAGATAGAGCTCGCAAGGTGACCGCACGAATCTTGGTCTTGGATGGAAGAAAGTGCGCCACTTTTGTCAACCGGTCAATGATAACCCAAATGGCATCATTGCCCGCGGTGACTGGTAGGCGGTGATAAATCCATCCCGACCGAATCCCACTTCCACTCCGGAATGGGCAAGCTGGTCAAGCAATCCGGTGACGCCGATGCTCGGCCTTGACACGACGACACACGCCGCTCTCGGCAACGAACCTCGCGATCTCCCTCTTCATTCGGGTCCACCAAAATCTCTCGCGAAGATCTCCGGTACATCTTCGTGGCCGGGATGAATGGATAACGGGAATCGTGAGCTTGCGCGAGGATCAAATTCGCAACTCTATGTCCTTTGGAACCACGAGGCGTTGCGAACCTCAAGACACCAAGCTCATCTACGGAGAAGCACTTGGTCGCCCGTTCTTGACATTTTCCTTGATGCGTTTTACCCCAACATCCGATTGCCGAGCGCACCTAATCCGATCCACCAAGGTTGGGTGTACAACCAAGGCGGCGAGGAACCATGCTCAACCAAACCCTGTGTTGAGACGCGAAACTCCTCTAGAAGAGGGCTGATGCTCTGAAGCAACAATGCATTGCAATGCGCTTTGCGACTAAGCGCATCCGCAACGACATTGGCCTTGCCCGGATGGTAGTGAATACCCATGTCGTAGTCCTGATCAACTCCAACCATCTCCTTTGCGGAGGTTCAGTGCCGTTGGGTGAACAAATACTTCAAGCTTTTGTGATCCGAATACACTTCACAACGATTCGATTAGGTAATGTCGCGGATCTTAAGTGCATGGATCACGCCGCCAACTCAAGTCATGGGTAGGATAGTTAAGTTCATGAGGTCTCAATTGCCTTGATGCATAGGCCACTACCTTGCCTTCTTGCATAAGGACACAACCGAGGCCTCGGCGAGAAGCGTCACAAAAGATATCGAAGCCGCGATCGCATCGGGAGAACAAGAGCGGAGCGGTGGTCAATCGCTTCTAAGCGCTTGGAAACTTTCCTCGCAATCAGCGACCACGAGAACTTCTTGTCCTTCTTGAGCAACTCCGTCATCGGCCGCTATCTTGGAGAAGTTCTCGATAAGTTACGATAATATCCCGCTAAACCAAGAAAACTCGAACCGGTGACCGGCGGGTGACTCGAGAAAGCACATCAGCTGATCTTGCTAGGATCCACGGCTCGCCTCCTGCCGAAAGAATATGGCCTAAGAAGGCTACTTCCTTCAACCGTAACGCGCACTTGTCGAACCGCATACAACTTGTGCTCGCGAAGCTTGCCCAACACAAGCTTCAAATGCTCTGTGTGTTCCTCATCGCTCTTGGGTAGATAAGAATATCATCGATGAAGACCACAACGAACCTATCCAAATACTCCATGAACACCGAATTCATGAGGTTCATGAACAAGGCTGGGGCATTGGTTAAGCCGAAAGACATGACGGTATACTCGTACAAGCCATAACGAGTAGAAAAAGCCGTCTTTGGAATATCCTCAGGTCGAATCCGAACCTGGTGATATCCCACTCTCAGATCAATCTTGGAGAAAACCCGAGCTCCAGTTAATTGATCGAAGAGATCGTCGATACGGGGCAAGGGGTACTTGTTCTTTACCGTTACTTCATTAAGTGGACGGTAATCAACTTTATCATGCGCAGCTCTTGTCCTTTTGGGACAAAGATTGCTGAGCACCCCAAGGAGATGAGCTAGGCGGATGAAACCTTCTCTTGAAGCTCACCCGGTGCTTCTTCAACTCCACCAACTCAATTGGGTCCATCAGGTAAGGCCTCTTTGAAATCGGGCGATGCAGGAACCAACTCAATGACAAACTCGAGGTCTCGAATCGGTGGCATCCTGGAAGGTCGTCGGGAAGACATCAACAAAGTCACGAACCACCGGGACTTCACTAATATCTAGAGTGGCCGCTGGCGCGCGAATAGATGCGGATCCTGCGGCCGGCGAAAGCGAACTCGCCGCAAGAAGGATCGTGAGGTAGATGAGCCTCTAGCGCAATCAATTTGTCCCATGTCTTTGAGACAACCAATCCATGCCTAGGATTACATCTAAGCTCGCCCGATCGAAGGAGGATAAGGTTTGCCAAGAATCCTACCCTTCTATCTCAACAGGACATCCCTACACTCGGACTCGACTCTCAACTCCGAACCAGAGAGCGAATGAGCAGCGGGACCAACAATGGAGTAAAGGAGACCCCGCAGCAGAAAAGACTGAAACAAACGAATGAGATGCGCTGAATCAAACAAAGCAGTAGCGGGGAAAGAGTTAACAGAAGAGGTACCCAACACGACGTCGGGTGCCTCTGTGCCTCTCCGCGGAGATGAGGTTGACGCGCCACTACCCACGCCTTGGGTAGCGGGGACAACAACCGATCCTGGAAGAACCACCTCCTGCCGCGTCCTCCCTTAGGGCGAGGGGCCGCTCGATCTGTAGGGGCAACTATTGGCATAATGCCCTTCGGTTGCCTGAAAAGCAAGTGACCCGGCACCGGATTGCGGGGCCACCTGCCGGTTCGCGCAGCGCACGTGGCGGGGCACGGCTGCGGAGGCGAGGAACTGGTCTTTGGCGGCCTCGGTGGTAGGGAAGCCGCGTAGCGCCCCACGAGTAGGCCCGACACGAGGACGAGAGGCCGGCATGTGCGAACACCGGGCCTCCCACTTGCGCTATGGACTGCCAGCGCCTTGGCCTTGTGCTCGGCAACAATGGCCTTGTCTACCAAGGCACGGAAGTCGACAAAGTCCACAATGGAGAGCTTTGTCTTGCGGCTCCTCGAGACAAACCCTCCATGAACTTCTCTGCTTGGCCTCATCGGTGGCCACCTCGGATGGAGCATAACGAGCCAAGTGGTTGAACTCGTGCATTACTCCATCAGCGACTTACGCCCTTGAGCGCGAGAAACTCCTTCTTCTTGACTTCATCAAGCCGGCGGGGATGTGAGCTCGACGGAACGCCGTCCGAACTCATCCCAAGAGGCAGTGTGGCGGCGCGGCTGCATGGCCAGAAGTTCTCCCACCAGAGAGTGCTGCCCCACGAAGGCGATGGGAGGCAAAGAGTGCCTGCCCTGGTCCAGCATCGAGCAACGTCGAGCTTACGCTCAACTTTGTGCAACCGGTCATCCTGCGCCCAATGGGTCCTCGGACACCGAGAACGTGGGGCCGAGTGCGAAGAAACTCGGCAAGGCCCCACGGATCGATGTCCGCCCCTGCCGGATCCCGAGGCACCGGAAGGGCGGAGGTGTTGCGCGCACAACATCCAGCCAGACCCTCTGCCCTCCGAGCAGTTGCGCTCAATCGGAGAAGGACTCACCATGGTCGGATGAGGCGGAAGCTCCTCATCCAAACATTTCTGACCACGGCGCTCACGAGTACCTCCGACCATCTCGCTTTAAGAAACTTAGGTTAGAAACCAAAGCACTAACAATAGAAGTTGATGAAAGCGAAAAGCTAACGATTAGGGAATGAGACATCACCCTAACCGAAAGCCAAAACAGCAAGCAACAACTTTAAATGTTTCCAAAGAAGCTCCAAAACAACAAGGAAACTCCAAACCAAGCTCAACTTCTCAATGCCATTAACCCGTATTGAATGAGCGAGTAATAGTGTGAGAAGATAAAAATTTCAGCACACTACAACCAGCCTAACTCTACTCAAGAACTAGGTTAAGGCGATAAAAATAACGTTAGGTACTTAGCTAACTAGTATCACATCTTACCCTTTTATTCCCTAAGTTTTACTTGGTTAATTTCTTATTTTCTACCCTGGTTAGAACCTTTGAGCCTGCTGTCCAGGAAATTGAATGATCGCTGTCCATTTCGCATCCAAGCCTCCTAATTGAAATCTTCAACCTAAGCTTCAAAACCTTGTAGAGGCGGCTAACATTTCAATTTGCCAAGCTCATTGGTCCCAAAACCCAATTAATCGATAATGACTATCTTTTGAGAGAAGGAAAGGGAAAACACTTTTAAAACTCAAATTAGAGCAAGACGAGAGAAGAAAGCTAAGATAGGTAAGGAATAAAATCGAGAACTTACTTAAGCTTTTCAAATCATTTGACCCTTTGAAAATAAGGTTTTCAAAATATCCTAAGGACGACCAAGCTTGAGTTACTACGGTCGGAATGGCTCGATACCAACTTTGTGAGGACCGGTTTATTCGGCTTCTTTGTTTAACCATCCACTTGGTCCTAACAAAGACAAATCAAATAAACCAAACTCGAGATATGTATACTTCCTAAATGCGTATACACACCCGTTACAAAATCATGCATCAATTCCATTCATACACATAGAGCCGAAGCAAAAGCAACAAGCTGAAAGACATAGATAATATAAGAGAGTTATTATAAAAGAGAGGCCGACTGCCAAAATTCATAAAGATAAGTAAATACACAGCGGAAGCAAATGGCCATAAGATGGCGATGAACCAAAGCCAATCGGTGTGCCTTTACCACAAGGCAACCAACCGGACCGCCAAGCTAATGCGTCCCAAACAACTAACAACACTGACTCACAAAAGTGAGGCCCTTGGGGCTCACCTTCTTCCTCTGCAACAATTAATATTAAAGCGGATGAGTACAAAACTTGTTTTTGTACTGCAAGACTGACGTGTGAGATAACGTAACTATAATTAACTACATGCAAGCTTTATTTAAGTAGATGAGGCTTTGGACTTATTTCCGACATAAAGCAAGTTTTCATTTACAATAAGGTAATAGATTCAAAGCAAGTTTGCAATTAACTTTTATTGTTCAAATAAAGAGAGACAATAATAACATAGATAGAGAACAACACCAACCTAGAAGTGACTAACCCATAGTCACCACAACAATAGCATGAAGTACCCTTCATACCACCCATGTCAAGTTTAAGTTTTTAAAAGGTTGTAGTCTAGTTCTTGTGGGAAATAACCAAGCGTGTCCATAACCTAGACGAGGCTATTCGAATAGTTTTAACCCTGCAGGGTGTACCAATGTACCCACACGATAGACCGCCTTTCCACCACCAGTTAGCATACTTCCTTTGGTATGCAGGCACGGCTAAGTCTACAAGACGCTTTCCAATGGGCGATGCTAATTAGAGCCGCACTCCACGGGAGAAGGATACATTAGTGACCCTAACCAGGACAGCCTAATGCTCCCCTCGCACACCACAAACACACACACGCACACACCCACCGACCAGCTCATAATTAGCACCTCCCAAAGTACTTAGTCAAGAGAGGTCCCATATCCCCTCGTGTGGTTAGCACGCACAATTGCTTGGATCAATGGCACAAGTAACTCGGTCCTTAGGGACTTAGGCACCATTCCACACACCCAACCGATCACATCAACATACCATTGTGCCCAAGTCAAGATATAGTTTTGTTTTCAGTTTTTGATTTGTAAATCAATAAAACACAAGGGTTGGACATAATGGAGTAGTATAAGTAGTTGTGTGATCAAGATCACCGACTAAGTCGATGATCGCCCAATACTACCGATGCTAGGCATGGCTAAGCAATATTTATTCGAATCTACTAAGTGACAAGAGCTCATCCAACGAACTCTAATCACAGCAAATAACCTAGGCTCAGGTAGTAGAGGATAATTATTTACCTCACATTATGCAACTAGGGATTAACTAATCAATTTAACACCCAAATAGCAATGCATACATAAAGTTTAAACAAAGTATTAGACTTTAAAAGTAATGGGATCAATGGGAAATGATCAAACTGCTTGTTCGCTTGTCTGTTGCTCAATTTGTTGCGGAGAGTCGTTCTCGGGATTACCAAATATCGAATCCTAAGCGAAAGAGCGAAAACAACCAATAAGACGAGCAACACTTAAACAAAGAGCAAGCAAAATTATCCAAATGTGACGAAACTTATACACAAGGTAAAATACGAACATACCTAGACATAGAAACTGGAAAAACTTAATTTGGATTTGTGGTGCAAAAGATATTCTCTAAAACCTAATTTCGGCCATAATTAGTACTGTAGCAAAAATATTTTCTAGAAAGATTTGAAGCTGAAATTTTATGGTAGCTACCCACTGGTATAGTGGTAACCCATATAAAATTTCAGGTCATTTGAGTTAAAATGATTTAGTTATGATTTTTCTAAGTTTTAAATCTAAGACATGATTAATTTAGGTATTAAAGACTCTACAAAACCTATGCTAAGCTAAAGTACTTTAACAGATGCATTTATAGAACTTTAGTTTGTTAAATTTGGAGCTACAGAAAAAGTTATGCAATTTTGAAGTTTAAAACAATTAATATGTGCAAATAAAAGCTTCTTGGATTAAATCTGAAAACCCATAAAAGCGGGAGGTCGTGGGCGTTGATCAAAGATCGCACGGCTCACGATCTCGAATGCTAAAACCCGCACGAGCACACGGGCGCAAAGACCTCATCGCGCAAGGGAGGTCTTAGCCGTTAGATCTAGACTTGATGGTCCGATCTAACGAGGAGGTCCTAGGCGGCAAGATCTAGCGAGGAGGTCTAAGCCGTAGATCTTGAATCCAATGGCTACGACCGGTGCACGCACAACGCGACGCAAAGGAGGTCCTCGCGCTTACTCAGAGGTCGTGACCGCCGATCAAGATCTGGCGGTCCCGAGCACTAGAGGGAGGTCTAAAGGTCAACGATTGATCGACGAGATCTTAACGGCTCGAGATCTCCCATAGGAGGTCTGGGCGGTTGAGATCTACAGAGGTCTAGCCCGTTAGATCTAAATCTAACGGTCCCGGAGAGTGGCAGGGAGGTCCTAGACGGTCACGATCTCCGGTGGGAGGTCCCGAGCGGCTAAGATGAAGCGAGGAGGTCGGGACGGCTAGATTTCACCGAGGAGGTCATGGATGGCCATGATCTTCGCGGGGAGGTCCTACGCGATGTGTTCAACAGAGAGAGTGCGGACGGTTCAAATCTCCGTGGGAGGTCATGAACGGTCCGGATCACAGCGAGAGGAGGTCCTACGACTTCTTCACAAAGGGCCAGTGGTGGTTTTTGCAAAGAGGACCCTAAGCGTAGTTTTGAAGTTCTCTTTACAAATGACCAGGGTGGTCCTTTGCACAAGAGGACCTTGGTGGGGTGGCTCAGGGGTGGTTTTTCAAAACGACTAAGGAAGGACTTTTGCAAAGAGGACCCCAAGGAGGTCCGAGAGGGCGGTTTTGACAAAACGACGGGTGACCTTTTCGCATTGAGAGGACCTCAAGGAGGTCTTTTGCAAAAAGGACCCCAAGGAGGAGGGTGATCCTAGCGGGTGGGATTTAACCCACGGAGGTCTTTAACGGCCGAGATTTGGCGGGAGGTCCTGGAGTGGTTTTAATGGCGCAGACCTCCGGACAACGACAAAAGCGGTTAAGACAAATTAAATGCTCAGGATGATTGACAATAAATGAAACTAAAGGGACACTTAATGATTTCAAACTTTAATTCTAAACCCATGGCCCACACGTCGGTGACTCCACGGCACAAATTAGGACACAATTAATGCACCAATGATGAGCAATGATTTGAGCATTAAAGTGGTCCTAAGAATATGATTTAAAACGGGAGGTTTTGAACCGACAAAACCCGAGCGTGCACAATGGCTTGCCGCGGCGATGTGGACCTCACGCGGAAACCAAAGGCACGAATGAGCTCCAAATAGGACGGAGGACCTAAGGGTGCCAAAAACTACACCAACAAAGACCACCAACCGGAGATAACCGCCGGGGACCACTACTACGGCGGCGAAACCGAAGAGGTCTAAAAGAATAGGATTTCCGATCATCAAATACCGACCGTGGAATGGAGGAGCTAGAGGTGGCCGCAAGAGCTCCGGTGAAGGTGGAGGTCGCCGAGGTGAAGAAGACGACGCCCCGCCACGAACCACACGCTCCTACTTTATCAACCTCTGTGAAGGTCAAACAAAACAAGTCAGAGAGGCTCGAGGTGACCAAGAGAACAAAAGGATTAGCCAAAATTGCAATAATGAACCACTGGAGCTCATGGGTCGCCGGAGAGCTCCAAGGTCGAGCAATGGTGACAGAGGCTTTCGGGTGACTTGAGCTCAAGAGCGAGGAAGAAACTAGGGTGCAAGAATGGATCCAAAGAAACTTAAGGGAGAAGCCAGGGATCCATATATAGCCGAGCGCCAAAATGAAAACAAGGTCACACCCACTCGGGTGCATGAGCTAGGGCATCAACGACATGATGGGAGCAGTGTCGGGTGACTTTTGAGCAAAAGGTGCTCGCGGACATTTAATGTTGGCAGCACATAGCCGTTGTCGACCCTAGAGTTGACAAGGCACTGCTTCCCTATCGCCACGCACAAAAATTGATAATGCCTGTGCCCACCCGGCGGTGAGAGAAATAGGAAGACTGGTCAAATGAACTCAACGGCTAAATCCAATGAGCCCACCAGGGAGGTCGTGAGTCGTTGGATTGAAACCAAGGCCCAGTTTTGGGCTAAGTATTAGAGGTCCTAACACTTAGGGAGGTCCGAGCCACGGATCTCAAGATGGACGGCTCAAGATCACCCAAGCGCTAGGGGTGGTCGTGGAGGGTCGAGGAGGTCGCCAGGGTGGTCTTTGCAAAGGTGCAAAGGAGGTCCGGGAGGCCTCGAGGTTGTCTTTGTAAAAGAACACGAGGAGGTCGTGCGGGTGGGAGGTCCTTTACAAAGACCCGAGGAGGTCTTGAGCGCCGGATTTGAAAGTCCAATGGCCCGCACCACTGCGCTCAACCCGACCGAGCCCGACACGGCTAAGCGGCTCGGTGTGACCAAGACTGAGGTCCGAGTCCAAGTCCGACTCGGACCGGGTTTAGAGTTTTAATTTGAATTGAGATTTTGAAGGGTCTTAAGAGATAGAACTAGCTCCAAATTTTATGAAATTTTGACGGTGGCTTGCTAACCTTGAGATGGATCTTGTATAAAATTTTCAGAGGTTTTTATGCTGAGCACTTTTCTCCGTAAATTATACAATGCTTTGAGCTAGGGTTTCACTACAAGTCAAACAAGTTTGACTGACCTTAAAAATATTCGAACAATTTCTAAAAATTGTGAAATTTTTCGAGGGTCACCAACCATCCCAAGAACTTAGGAAAATATTTCTGAGAAGGATCACAAGATGGACAAGATTGTTTTTGGAGGATCAAGATTTGGATCAACAGATTTGTGACTTTGTATTTCCATACTCTTGTACAATAATTGTTTAGTACACACAGAAATACATGATGTAAGAAAAAGTTTTAATTTCTACCCATTTTCTTACATTTGAAACACAAGTTGAAAATGGGGATGTTACAAACCTCCCCCTTACAAAAATCTCGTCCCGAGATTTGGTTCACTCGGAAAAGAAAGAGGGTAGTTTGCACGGAGGCGATCTTCTGCTCCCATGTAGCTTCATCCTCGGAATGGTTTGACCACCGAACTTTGAGGAACTTGATGGTCTTATTCTTGTTCTTCGCTCACTTCCTCGAGTAGGCGAACAGACGCCGCGTAGGTCAAATCTTCTTGGACATCAAGAGTTTCCAACGAGCTTCCTCGTTGGAACACGGAGGCACTTCTTTAGTGGGACACATGGAACACATCATGTACCCCGCAAGTGCCAGTAACTCCAACTTGTAGGCAACAGTTCCTTCTTCTTCGAGCAACACGGTATGGACCGACATATCGAGAGCTAACTTTCCTTGACACCAAAACGCTGGTGACCTTTCGGAGGAGAAACCTTGAGGTAAACGAAGTCATTGGGCTCAAAGCTCAACTCACGACGACGACGATCCGCATAGCTCTTCTCGCTCGATTGAGTGTGCGCAAGCGGTCACGATGAGTCGGACTTGACCCTCGGCCTCATTAATTGAGTCGGGCCAAAGAAAGGTCTTTCACGGTCTCGCACCAGTTCAACGGTTCTACACTTTCTCCCGTATAAGGCCTCGAATGGTGCCATGCCGAGACCGCTTGGAAACCGTTGTTGTAAGAAAACTCGCGAATGGCAAGCACTTCTCCCAATGCTTCCCATAGGAAAGAACACAAGCTCGCAAAGATGTCCTCCAAAACTTGGCTGACCTCTCGGCCCGACCATCCGTTTGGGGGTGATATGCTTCAGGCCGAAGAAAGACGAAGTTCCCATAGCTTGCAAGCTATGCCGAATCGAAGTGAAGATGGAACCACGATCGAATGATCGTCTTCGCACCCCATGCAAGCTCACTATCCTCGGCGAGATAGAGCCCGCAAGGTGACCGCACGAATCTTGGTCTTGACGGAAGAAAGTGCGCCACTTTTGTCAACCGTCAATGATAACCCAAATGGCATCATTGCCCTCGCGGTGACTGGTAGGCGGTGATAAATCCATCCCGACCAATCCCACTTCCACTCCGGAATGGGCAAGGGCTGGCAATCGGTGGACGCCGATGTTCGCTTGACATCGACGACACACATCGCCGCACTCTCGAACGAACCTCGCGATCTCCCTCTTCATTCGGGTCCACCAAAATCCGCGAAGATCCGGTACATCTTCGTGGCCCCGGATGAATGGATAACTGGAATCGTGAGCTTCAGCGAGGATCAAATTCCGCAACTCTATGTCCTTGGAACCACGAGGCGCGTTCAACCTCAAGACACCAAGCTCATCTACGGAGAAGCACTTGGTCGCTCGTTTCGACATTTTCCTTGATGCGCTTACCCCAACATCCGATCACGAGCGCATCTAATCCGATCCACCAAGGTTGGTCAGTACAACCAAGGCAAATGAGGAACCATGCTCAACCAAACCCGGTGTTGAGACGAAACTCCTCTAGAAGAGGGGGTGATGTTCTGAAGCAACAATGCATT